>CM076574.1:144460139-144700448 GCA_034641835.2 Pinus albicaulis | reverse complement strand
ACTAATGTTGAAATTGTAAAATGACCAAAGATGCCAAAAGTGAGGCCCTTGAGCTCCATTTATAATTTGTTGGCCTCTTCTCCACTTGTGGTCCCCACTCTCTCTCTCTCTCTCTCCCAATTTGCACTTCCTTCTCTTTTCTCTCTCTTCCAAGAGTGTGAGCTTCCTCCTTGGGTCAAATTTCTCTTTCTTGTGGCCCCCACATTCCACTAAAGCTACAATTTTCCCTTTTTTCTCCTAATTCCCAAAACCGGAAATGTCCCCTCTTTCAAAAATTGTTTCTAATGCGGAAAATAAAAATTGTGGACATGACAAATTCAATGAAGAGCACAACAAACTTGTGGGTGGGGAGAGAAAGTGAATATAGGATGCTAGTTGAGCTAATGGAGGATCTTTAATCAAGAAACATTATTACTTTAGTGGATTTGGGCCTTCCTCTAACTCACCAATCAATGGAACATGTTAAAGTAGTCAATTGGGCATCTTAGGGGCAGCAGCAAAGCAACGGTCAGAGTTTCAAGCACAACTCAAAAATAAAGATTTAAGATGTAGGATGACAAGGATTCTATCATTTAGAATGTGAATCCAATTCAAGGAACATACTATGTATAAAATTAGGCTATGCATCGAGATTTTACCATCAATAGAGAGAGTACACACCTTGGTAGTGGAATTAGTTATGAAAGATCCAAGGCCCGTCAAAATCAACACTTTTCACTTGGCTGCCCCTAAAAAACGCAATTCTCGGTTGGAACATTCTCCAAAGGAGAATATGGGAAGGACTTGGTCGATGCTCACTTTGTGAAGAGGCAGGAGAATTAATAAAACATCTGCTCCTGAGCTATCATTTTTCTGGAGAAATTTAGAGTGCAGTAGATAAGTTGCCCTCATCAAAAGTTAAGTGGACAGGGACCTCTTTGGAGAAAGCATTTATCAACTGGTTTGGTGGCCCAAAAAAAGAAAGTACTAGCTCTGCCAACTCAGGTTTTATGGTCAATATATTTAACCCAAAATATCGCTATCTCTGGGAACAAGAAATATAGTCCAACAAAGGCTTTCCATAGGCTGAAGAAAAGTTTAGGGAAGGACTCGATGAAGCCTCGTCAAAAGCCTCCAAGACTCACGACATCGCTAAGGAGAAAACCAAGGACAACTCAAGGGTTTTTTTATGGCATTGCTAGAGGAAACCCAAGAAAAAGTAAGGCAATAGGATGGATTAAAATGTTAGAAAGAAATGTGGCAAGCTTAAAGCTTGGTTTAGGGTCAACAAAAAATAACCAAGCCAAGCTAATAGCAGCGAATACACTTATTCAAATGACAAATGAGAGAGGTGTAATTGAAATACAAATTTCTGGGGACTAGAAGATTGTGATAGGATGGTTAATGGGTAAGTCACAGGTCCACAACATCTATCAAGCAAGCTAGAGTTAGAGTGGTCAAGGAGTTAGTTAGAGTGATCAAGGAATTTGCCAACTCCTTCTAGAGCATTACACTTGCACACGTTTTCCCTAACAAGAACACTAAGGTGACTCAACTAGGAAAGGCTATTGTAGACTTACAAGAAGGCAGATTATTAGATGTGGAGGAAGGAGCTTGCTCCTCCCAAATTATATTTTAATGATCAAGCCAGCCCTGAAGCTCTTAGACCTAATAACAGTGAGGATCCATGCAGATAAATTACATGGTGAAATTACTCATCCAAGATTTTCCTCATTTTTCATAAAGTTGGTAATAAAGTCATCTCTCCTTTCTCTTTGGAGAAGGATGAGATATAGATACAAATCATTGTACGTTGTCTTTTATTGTAGCCTTTTTCTCACTATTGCTCCTAGTCAAGCTTTCGAACCATAAAACTATACTCTTTTTTTGAAATATAAAGGAGTAAATTTTTTCTTTCAAAAAAAAAAATGTATCAAAAGAAAATTCTTGGAGCTAATAAGACCACTAATTATTTGAGGTTAAATGATGCCTTCTGATATGGGACGTAGAGACATGGGTCTAGGAGGATATCAAATTGTGAAAATTGTGGCATAAGACGTGAATTTTAAGAGAACATGTGACTGAGCACACTCAACTCACAAGAGAGATTATTTTTTTAGATATGAGATCAAGTAGCAGATATCTTCACTAAAGCACTCTGCAAAAATAAATTCAAGTTCAAATAATTGTTAGGAGTTATGCAAAACAAAATAAACATTAAAAAGGAGTGTTAGATGTTGTAACGCTTGTTTAGTCATGAAGGTAATGTTGTTAAATTATAGTCATATGATGAAATGAAATTAAAAAGTTAAGCGGTAATATTAAGTTAAATGCTGTAGGATTATGGGAGATAATGGGCAATGATATTGGACCAACATTTGAAATAATGCCAAAATAGGATCAAACTTTAAAATAAAAATAAGCGTATAAACACCATATAGAGAGAGAGAGTACGTAATTACAAAGTTGCAACAAAAGAGGAAGGGAACTTTCACATTATGTCGACATGGAGGAAATCCCATCTTTTGTTTATATTATGGGACTCTTTTTCTTCAAAACAGACAAATTTGAGTACATGGAAACAAGCTTAATACAATTCACCATAGAGCAATTCGTCTTGACTACATTGGATGCAATATGTGATCGGCTTGCAGCATATCCCTCCTACAAAGTTTCAAAAAAAAATATCAAAACCCTGCTGAGATAATCCTTCAAAAAACATTCAAAAGATTTATCTTTCCCAAAAAACATATATATCCGTTATCCAAAATGTATACAATATTTCTTCCCATGGCAAGATGCAATTATGAAAATACTATCTAAAAATAGGTATGTCAAATGAAATCCATAGAAAAATAGATGAGATCCATTTCACACTTGAAGTCAGTTTACAAGCAAAGGGGAACAGACGACATCATTATGAAGAATCCACCCTTAGAGAAATCCACTTCAAAGTAGCTCATTATTTGTCAAACCTTCCTCTCCTTGTCCATATTTGTCAATCCCCTCTCACCTTGTCCAAAAGAAATCCAGAAATATTCTCCTAAACTAGGGTTTTGTATCCATTAACCACATCATTTATTGGAAAGGACACTTTTATAAAACAATGACCAAACCAAGTAAACATAATGTTGCATTCATAAAATTCTAAAACATAAATACGATCTCACAATTCCCAATGTCAAACGATGCATGAACTTTATTGATTCTAAAACTTACAAAAACATCAATAAAAAGATGGGTGGAAAAATATTTGTCACCTCCCTAAGCACAAAATGCAAAAATCAACAATAGGAATAAAAGCTTAGGAAGCTAGCTGCTATACCTTCACGTGTGACTATTAAATGTTCAACTTTGAAGTTCTTGTTCATACACTTCCATGCCAAATCCAAGCCTAGGAGGAAGCTTCTTGTATAACTTTTAAATGCTTCTTCATTTTCCAATTAATTTTGACCTTTTCTTTGGGTTGTTCATAGTTTTTCGGAGCAAATCTTCAACTAGCTCAGCCTTGACCATGTAAGAACAATCTAGACGATCCTAATGATATGATTTGCAAATTACTACCATATTCCATTTTTTTACTCAAAATTAAAAACTTTTTTTCCAACAATAAAAACATACTTCCAAAAAGGAAATTACATTTCTCTTCACAAATGTAAACAAAGAACTTCTAAAATAAAAAAAGGTAACAGTGAAATGAGAGAAAAAGTTCCCTAACATAACCCAATAAGCCTTTTGCTAAAAAAGCCTCTAAAGAAGACTAGAGATTATAAGAGAAAGTTTGCTAAGAAAACTAAACCCCAAGTAAATCCATGTTATCCTTGGAAGTAAACAATGCACATCACAATTTAAAAAATTAACAGTAATATTACTCGTTTTGTAGGAGAAATGAAGCTTACGTTGGTGAAATATTTTCACCGCTCTCGTGATTTTTATCACAAAGGTAGGTTTTACAAGTTGATGGAGTTTTGGATGGCTTAAGAGTTATGGTTTCAACTTAATATCCTGGTTGACAGTTGATGACATGATTGATGATGTGATGCATACTTTGATGGTGTTTTGCTTATTATACTTGTTTATCATGGAGATAGAGCATTGCACTTGATGATCTAGCTTTCACATTAGTTGGAGGTTGATGATCCATAATGACATGTATCTCCATTGATGAAACACCCTAACCACTTTGGGCTTGTTTGCCATTCCATTGGCATGTTGGTTTGGTTGACATCATCATGTTGAATAATGCTTGGAACTTTGTTCCTTTCTTCTTCTTGGTTTTACACTTGTTTGGGATAATTTGACATGGTTAGAAGCTTATTGTTCTAATGCCCTAGCTCTCATGGATGTTTTTCACATATGGTGAGATAGCTTGTGATGTGAAGCATGATTTTCTAGAGAGCTCCCCTTCTTTGGCTAGCATATGGAGGTATATGCACACTTGTCATCATTTCATGCAATTATTTATGAGGTTGTTGCTACCCACCAAAAAATGGGTAACCCATAGGAGAAAACTTTTCTCCTCCTTGGGCAGCCATCCAGCCAATAGCCCTATATGATTAGCACATGATAATGATGCCAAGATCCTTCATTTCTTGCTCCGGTCAGATTTATATCTCCCATCCAACGTTCCTTCTTAAAGGAAGGTGGGTTATCCATCGGCAAGTACTTTAACCATTTTTGCAATCAAGTGCTCTCACTTGATGACAAATGTTATGGGCATACTAATGTGGATCAAGGGGAAAACTAGATGATTGACCAATCTTGACTGTATTCTTGTTCCCTCACTTCACCTAGGAGGTTGGTCTTTGTTCTAGTCCAGTGGGACCTCCTATGAGGCTTTAGTGTTTTAGGAAGCACACTACTAGGGGGGGCTCTGATTGAAGTAGTGTGTCTATGATCATTCGATACTTGCAACTTCCAAATTTCCCTTTCTTCATCTCCATTTTTTTGGCTAGTGGTCATTGGTCATTGGGATTGGCCTCCTTTCATCCTCATCCTTGGGTTTGAACCTAGAAAGTTTTGCCTTGGAGATTGATGCAGTTAAAAGGAAGACAAAAGCATAAGAAAGCCACAATGAAAGAAAAATGGAAAATGCAAAAGATGGTTGGGACATTTCATTAGCATGTGGGAAAAAGTCTAGCAAGAGCTCTACCCCGATCATTAATGTTTGTTGATGTAACTCAGAGAAGTGTTCTAGCCTCAGGTGGTGTCAATTAGGCTAGGAACACAAGAGCAGAAAATATCTCCAAGCTCAAGTTATTCTTTTGAATGCAAATGTCTTAATTAACTCAATTAATCAGTTTTAATTATTTTCCTAAGTTTTAACTGAGAGAAATAGATTAATTAATTAGTAATAAGTGAGACATGGTCGATTTTCCTCTAGAGACTTTTGGTAAAGTTTCTAAATGATCTTAGCCATCAATTAGATCATTTCAAATCTAGATCTTGGTTGTTGATTTCTCAACAAGATATTATAAAGGAAATCAATGGGCGGTCTTGGAGATCATTCATTGCGGTGAAGAAGGTGCAGTGATAGCATGGGGTTTGACACCAACGAAGGTTTCAGCAACAGTTGAAGTAGTAAATATTTCCAGAGTTTTTCCTTCATTGGTATGCTTACAATTTATGAGATCTGGAGGAGGAATTCTCCCAGATTTATTCTACAAAAAGAGGGGTTGTACGAGATTGTCATGAGAGGTTGTAAGAGTTTCCAATTTAGCATATCGAGATTTCTAGTTACAGAGTGAATTGCAAGAAATTAGTGTGATTGCAGGAAAGACAGATTGCAGAAATTCACAGTGTGAATTGCAGGAAAGATCGTGTTAGGTTGCAGAGGGAGACTGTAAGCCTTCAAGTGGTTAGATTGACTTATGGAGGTGAACAAATATTTTCCCAAAGCTTTGTTGGGGTTTGGCAAGTAGTATTGTAATATTTATCAATTGCAGAATTTGTTGAATAATAATAAAATCCTCATATCTGAAGAATTGGTTTTCCCTTTAGGGTTTTTCTAGGGACACTTTGTCCAAAAATATTGCGTTCATTTTGTGATTGATTTTCTTCTCAAAGTTTCCACAATTTATTTTTGGTGAATATTGCAATCGTTTTTTATTCAGTGTTTGTAGTAAAATAATTTTGGTCACTATTAAATACATTGGATAATTACTGGTTGATTGCAATAAGCGATATTTTTATCAATTTTCCACAAGGTATCAAAGTAGATTTGAAGCATAGAGGTTTACTGAAGTAGATCAACACAGGGGTTTGGAAGAGAAAGCCAAGGGTTTAATACCCAAATTGATTTCTTCAGTTTATTCAAAATTTACTTGGAGGAATTTTACTAGTGTTATTTTCTGCTAGAGGGAGGCCTAATTAACTAGTGTGAATTGTCAGTTTACCAGTGTGTGTTGTCAAAGACAGTTTCGTTTTCCAGTTTCTAGATCAATTTTTCGGAGGCAGTGCGAGTGGGTTTCTCTAGTTGTTGGAGGCAGAGAAATTCTTCAGAGTGATTTCTCAGAGGCAGTGCGAGTTTTTGGGAGGGCCAGTGTGCAGTTCCAGTGGGCAGTGCAAGTTCACAGAGGAAGAGTGAGTTTCCTAGTAGCAGTCGAGATCACTTGCAGAGGGAGACCATGAGGTTTTCTAGATACTTTTGTTAGCTCGTAGAAGAGATATTATTTATATTTTCTCTCAATGGCTTCAGCAATGGCTTCAGCAAGATTGAGGGATCAATAAAGGTTGGATGGTGCATTGAAATTTGGTGTCTAGAGAATCTAGTGCCTTCTTATTTTGGAAAAGCATAAGTTTAAGGAGTTTGCTACGGCACATTTTGTTGTACCAACAAATCCTATCATGTTGCATGATAAAAATCAACAAACTTTTCCAGGATAAAAATATGAATCGAAAAATGGTCCTAAAAGAGAAACTCAAAAGCACTAGACAAAATAAGGGAGAGAATGTTGTCAATTATCTCACACACATTAGGCAAGTCAAAGATGAGCCAGCAGCCATTGGAGAGAAGGTCGGTGACGAAGAGGTTGTGAGAATAGCCCTGAATGGTTTACAAAAGCAATGGGTTGTTTTCGTGCAAGTGGTTAGTGAAAGATCTGATTTTCCTACTTGGGAACGCTTGTGGAACGAATTCACATAGGAGGAGCTTCCATTAAGCCTTGTGAAAGGCAACAGTGGCACTAGCAGCAGTTATAAATAGGCGGGAAGAGGGAAAAGCGGATTTTCGGAGGGGGCAGGGGGGGGGGGGGGAGGGGTTGTGGGGTGGGGAGTGTCTGAAATCGGCCTAGGGGTGACACGTTGCAAAAATGGTAAAAAGGGATTCCGCTTTTCGGACCCTCCCACTTTATTAACCGTCAGAGAGGCGGGGGGGTCCGAAGGCAGCCTAGGGGTGACACGTTGCAAAAATGGTAAATAGGGATTCCGCTTTTCGGACCCCCCCCCCCCCCACCCCTGATTAATTGTCGGAAGGGCTAGGGGGCGGGGGGTCCAAAGTCACCAGTCGTCATTGATTTAGGCAGGTGAAATCATGGCCCTCGAACTTTGTTCGGCGTTTATTACAAAACGACAATTTTGTTTTATTACAAAACTTTATTAAAACTAATCTAACTGCGATTGCATTGTGCGATCAAATTAAACTAACTAAGCTCACTTTATTAAACTAATCTAATCGCGCTTAAATGGTGTGATTAAATATTTAAACATGTTTATTTAACTCTAATGCGGCATTTAGACTAGTTGCACATTATTTTTTTTTTATTTTTTTCTAAAGGTATTTCATCATATATTTTTATTTTATTTTTCAATATATCACATTATTTTTTCAAGTGGCATTTGAACTGGCTCACTTATTGGGGCTTTTTTCATTTTTTCTCATATCTTATTTCTTTCATTTTTCACAAATATATCTCTTTTTTTATATATCCCCTGTTTCATTTTGTTTTTCTTTTCTTTTATTTTTCTTTTTGAAAATAATTTCGCAGGATGAAATAGTTATTTACAATCCTTCATAGCAAAAAAAATCAACAAATAATCATCAATTGATCCTATAAAATATAGGACCCTAACACACACTACCCACAGGGGGTGGGTAACAAGGTGCCCTCGCAAGCCCCAATCTCACCTCCTTGAACTTACATCATCATCAAGGATACCATGTCACCCTCTAAGGGCAATGTCCTAGCTCCAATGGGTAGTGTTGAAGGTGTTAGAGGTGTGAAAGTGTCTCTCAAAGCAAGCCAGGTCATCATCAAATAAACATCCCTCATCCAATATACAAGGTCCAAGGTGTAGTGGAAGACCCTCAAAAGGGTGTATCATCACTGTCCAAGAGGCATGTGTTAAGCGTCATCAACTTACTCCAAAGAGCCATGACCATGTTCGGATCATCATCAAGGATAGGCTCAAAGAGTCAAGTAAAATCAACTAGCATGATCACAAAAGTCATTGAAGAAAAAAGTGTACCATATTTAAAGTCAAAGCTATGTAAGCATATCATACATAGTATCATCTTCAAATTTCACATTAGCTTAAGACATCATGCAAGTTGCCAAATTTAGGTATGGGAGGATCATCAAATGTCCCTATTAGGGGCTTCCAAACCTAGGGGGAGGAAAAATTCTTGGGCCAACTCTTTAATCAATAGATGTAAGCGATAAGCAATATGGTATGGGGTGTACTTTGTGAGAGATCTTATAGTCTTATACTAGGTTATGCAAGACCTTCATCCATGAGAGCCTTTGTGAAGGGAGTGCTTGCATCTACTTGAGTTACTCCTTCCTCCACACTGATTTTTCCACCATTTATTTAGCCTTTTTCTTTGTTTGATTTGGCTTTCTTAGCAAGATTTCATTAATTTTATTTAAGATCCCTTTTAGGATGAGGTGGTTCATTGTTCATTGGGGTTGGGATGCTCTCATAAGTCCCTTTTTACTTAAATAGGTGTGATAAACATGGGATTAGGGTATGTGAAAATTCCTTGATTGCAATTACTGGAAATTTATCCCCTAATTGTTGAGCAATTTATTTGTTATTACAGCAAATATCGATAAAATCACAATTGCAATCTTCACAAAAAATAAGCGGAAAATAAACTAGAAGCTGAGAAATAGACGCACACATATAAAAATCGACACAATAATTTTTGGACTAAAAAGTCCCTGGAAAAAACCCCGAAGGGAAAACCGGTGCAGCAAATGAGGGTTTATTTTATTATTATACAGCAAAAATCTAAGTACAATATTTGAATGCTCAACTGGCAATCCTCCAGCAAATAATCTGGCCAAAAATAATTTGGAAAAAATTCTCTGCCAAATAACTCGACCTCTCTCTGTTGATTTTTGTAGCATTGGATGTGCTCTAGCCTCGAGATTTTGCAGAGAGGCTAAGACACATGTATTCTCCAAAATCCAGAAATCGTTTTGGGAAATTCCATCCAGAGATGGCTTAATTAAAATAATTAATCATTTTTAATGTATTCCTAAGTCTAAACTTAGGAAATGTGATTAATTAAAGTGTATTAATTAAGTCAAATGTGAATCTTCTAGATAAAGACGAGGATCGACTCCTAGTTAATCTTAGCCTTTGATTATGTTTTAATCTCGGTCGTTGATATGTCAACGAGAGATTATAAGAAAGAGCTTGATGGGCATTTGGAGAACACATCGAGATAGCGAGAGCAAGAGATCTAGAGATTGAATTCTCAAGCGAAGCAGCGTTGAGTTTCAGGAGAGTGATCAAGTGAATTTCTTGCAATGAGGGGCAGGGATAGTTGGTCGGAGGAATATTTTTCTGATCCGGTGAGTGCATTGTAGAGGAGGCATCGAGAGGTCCAGAGAGGCAGCACAGTGCTTCAAAGGGAATCTGCAGTTTTGTTGGGAAGCAGTCGAGATCTAGTGCCGGAAGCCGGGGTGTGAGACCAGAGGGCCAGAGATCCGAGTTTCCATTCAGCAAACGATCAGCTAGAGGGGTGACGCAGTTCCTAGAGGCTGTGATGTAGTGACAGCACTGAGACTGTGCAAAGGCAGCATGGGGTAAGCCATCCAGAGCCCGGATCGCCAGTGACAGTGTGAGATATTTTCTCACTACATCTTTGCCAGTTTATTCTCTGTCTCGGATTGCCAGTTTGGGCATCCAAATATTTGTATTCAGAAAACTACTGCATAATAATAAAACCCTCAGTTGTTGCACCAGTTATCCCACATTGGGTTTTTTCAAGGACATTTGTCCAAAAATAACAATGTACTTGTGTGCGTTTCTATCTTTCCTGCTCAGTATTTTATTTCCACGGTATTTTATGTTGTGAAGGCTGCAGTAGATTTTATTTCGATATTTACTGTGTAACACCGTAAATAACTTGATTCAGAAATTAACAAGTAGAAGAAATTTAATCAGTTGTTGCAGTAGGAATTTTCACATGGTTTCAAAGCGCATGTGAAGCAGAGGAGAGCTCAGTTGCAGGCGAAAGAGGGAGTTTGAAAACACTGTGTAGGCAACATTTCGAAACGCCAAAGGGATTGTGCAGTCCATTGGTCAGGAGGACTAATTTTCATGGAAAATTACTTCTTTGAGTGAGTCGAAAGAGAGTAAATTTTCCAGATCGATAAATCGCAGGCGGAGGAGCAACATAGCGATTCTGACCTGTGAGATCCTTAATGGAGACCACGGTTCTACGTGATCACCGCTAGTAGAGAAAAGAAGAACGAGAGAAAGAGGAAGAGCACATACGGGGTATTTTTTGTCCTCGAGTCTCGCTGTGATTGGGGTCGGTGCAGCAGTAGCTAAGAGCAGATCTACTTACTCTAGTCGGGAGTGCGTAGAGCCAGTCAGCAGCTGCGCAGAGGGTTAGAGGCAAAGTTCGACATTTGATTGGCGAGATGGCATCAACTGGGTTGAGAGATCAGGATCGGTTGGAGGGTGCCTCCAAATATGTGATCTGGAAGGCAAGGATCTCCTTCCTTCTAGATGAGCATGATCTTAAAACTTATATTGATAATGTGGTAGTTGAGCCCACAGATGCAAATCAGCTTAAGACTTTCAAGAAGGAGATGGTGAAGGCCAAGAGGTTGATCCTCGATGGAGTGAGAGATCACGTTGTATCTCACATAGCAGGCAAGGGCACAGCCAAAGAAATGTGGGACGCATTGGCCACGTTATATCAGGGATCTTCTGAGAAGCGAAAGATGTACTTGGAAGAGAAGATGAGATGCACAAGGATGCAGAAGGGGGAGCACATAGACCCCTTCCTTACGAGGCTTCAGGATGTCCGGGATCAGCTAGAAGTTGTAGGGTCAGCGCCTCAGCCTACGGAGTTTGTGAGATTAGCCCTGAACAACGTCTTAGAAGAATGGCAAGTTTTTGTCCAGAGCATTTTGGGTAGAGAAAGATTGTCGAATCGGGGGAGGATGTGGGTTGATCTCCAACAAGAAGAGATGAGGCGTGATTTGATGAAGAGCACCATCAGTGGCAGCAACAACAACAGTGGGACGAAGGAGGTGAAGGAAGAGGAGAATGCAGCCCTGGAATCAAAGGGGCAACAGGAGCAGCACAGGCGAAAGAAGTATATTTAGAAGATCAAGTGTTTCTGATGTGGTGAGATGGGCCACTTTAGTTCTTAGTGTCCTCTTCGGAAGAAGGACAAGGAGAAGGAGCAGGATCAGCAGGATGCATCCGTAAAGATCGACAGGTTGTCCTCCAGATTGGAGGAAGATTTTGCCATGATCACCGAGATATCTCTAGGGGTGAGGTGGGGTGATTTGGTTTTGTAGCCTCAGAGAGCTAGGATGGGTAGGATCCTTGAGGAGTCCACCTCTTGGATCAATTCCTTGCTACGGGAGCCCATAGCAACAGTAGCAAGATGGACCAGTGACAGTTAGTGCAGTCAAGTGCCAGATGCAGTGGTTGGTAGCGTGAGATTGAGCAGCACAGTGCAGAGTTGGCAGCAATGCCGTTGGCACAGTGCAGAGTCGGTAGCAGCCACTCAGTTCATGTTTTACTGTAAAAAATAATTATTTTAATGGGGACCCTAAGTCTAACTTAGGGAAATTAAATAATTAAAAGGTATTAATAAAACAGGGTGAGAATGATCTAAAAAATGAAGATCAAGTCATGTTATAATCTTAGCCACTGATTAGAGATCTAATCTCGGTCGTTGATATCTCAACGACAAGACTATAAAGGAAGGCTTGAGGGTCATTTGGAATGACACACCGAGTGAATCAAGTGATCGAATTCTCCTGACGGAGCAAGTACTCAGACAAAGATCATATCTAAGTGATTCTAGTTGCAGTGAGGGCAGAGACAGATATTGGTCAAAGGATCTTCTCCGGGACCAAGAATACAAAGCAGAAAAGGTAGAGAGCATATCAGCAGAGGCAACGTAGCAGCTACATAGAGCCAGCGCTACAGCCTCAAGGGAATTCGAGATTCAGCTGAGGGTCAGCTAGATCCAGTGCAAGAGACCCGGGTTGTGAGACCAAAGAGGCCAGAAGGGCAGATCCATCCAGTAGAAGACCAATGACACAGAAGCCACACAATCCCCATGTAGAGTGACACAGAGACTACGCAGCGCAATGGCAGGCTTGCAGTTCCAGGGTTGTTGGTCAGTCGGGCTTCCAAGCCAGTGTGAGATTTCTCTCACGAACTTTTTGTCAGTCATATTCTCTCCAGGGTTTTCCAGAAAGGCATCCTAGACTTGTATTCAGAAACTGTTGCTTAATAATACAAACCCTCAAATCTGTTGCACTGGTTTTCCCGCATTAGGTTTTTCCGGGGACTTAGTCCAAAATAAAGTGTCTTATGTGTGATTGATTTCTTGCTCGGTTTCCTTGTTTCGGAATCATATTTAATTAAGTATAGGTTGCTTCAGTAGTTTATTTCAATAATTCATGATGCATTCTAAATTAATTCTGTAAATGTAATTTACATAATATGAGAAGTAAACTCAGATAGTTGTAGTAGGATTCCTAAGATTGTCAAATCTAGGAATTTTCACATGGTATCAGAGCATTTGATGTGAAACAGGAAGGGAAAATCTGAGCACTGAAGGGAAGGCCAAATTGCTGCAGTAGCAACAAATCGAATCCCCAAAGGGATTGCGCAGTTCTAGCCAGGAGGGCTAATTTTTCGAGGTTGTCTTTCTCTGAGTGAGTCAACAGAGAGGTAGGACTTCCGATTCGAGATTTTGCCAAGGCAATGGGAGCAGTGCAGATCCTCAACGTAGGGCCAGAGGGACGCAGTTTTTCTGCAGGCAGTTGTTGGGCAAAGAAGCATTAGAAGAAAGAAAAGAGCACATAGTGGGGAATTCTTCCTCGGTAAGTTCCTAGCCGAGGAATTCAGCATTTTTCCAAGATCTGAACAGCAAATCCGGGCAGCAGATCTACGAGCTCCACAAGGAGTGCGTAAGCCTGTCTAGTGTTGCGCAAAGGGGGAAGAAGAGGGAGCAGTTCGATAGTTTTTCAGCTGAGATGGCATCTAATGGTCTTAGAGATCAGGACCAGTTGGAGGGTTCCTCCAACTACGTAATCTGGAAGGAAAGGATCCAATTCCTTCTGGATGAATATGATCTCAAGACGTTCGTGGTGAATGTGGTTGTTGTACCTACAGGTCCGGATCAACTTAAAAAGTACAAGTCTGATATGGCAAAGGCCAAGAGACTAATCCTTGATGGTGTCAAGGATCACATAGTCTCTCATGTAGCTGGCAAGAACACTGCCAAGGAGATGTGGGAGGCCTTGTCCTTGCTGTACAAAGGAACTTCCGAGCAGCGGAAGATGTACTTGGAGCAAAAGCTCCAGTTGATCCAGATGCAAAAGGGGGAGCGCATTGCTCCATTCCTATGAGACTTCAGGAGATTCGAGGCCAATTGGTAGCCATGGGATCCACCCCATCTTCGGAAATTATGGTGAGGCTAGCCCTTAACACAGTGATGGAGGAGTGGCCAGTTTTTGTCCAAAACATTTTAGGCAGGGCTACGCTTCCTAGTTGGGAGCAAATGTGGTCAACGCTTCAGGAGGAAGATTTGAGGAGAGATCTGGTCAAGTGCAAGCTTGACGGTAGCAACGGGAGCAGATCTAAGAGTTCGAAGGAGGAGGAGAATGCAGCCCTCGCATCGAATGAGCAGCAAGGGCAACAGAGACAGAAGAGAGATGTCTTGAAGGTGAAATGCTTCAGAAGTGGTGAGATGAGCCACTTTGCATCACAGTGTCCTTTGAAGAAAAAGGACAAGGATGAGAAGCACGATCCAAAATTTGCGGCTGCAAAGATCGAGCAAGATGAGTTCGCCATGAGTGCCCATGCTTCTCCAAGTGAGAAGTGGGGTGACATTGAACCGTAGTTCACTCCGAACTTCAGTTGGGCAAGATCCTTGAGAAGCCCACCTCATGGATCATTACCTTGTTATGGGAGCCCATATCAGCAGTAGCGGGATGAAGGAGTTTTCAGTGGGAGCCGAGTGATGGAGACGACAATTGCAGTAGGTAGCAACGCCTACTTTTGTGTGAGGACCTAACCTAGGGTCCTACAACTAGAACTAAATTTATTTAATTTAATCACAATAGTCATTTGAGAGGGCATATGTCTTTGCATATCAGTACAGAAAGAATGTTGATGGGTTGTACAGTCCAGACTTTGAACCAGTCTCTGATACCATATGTGAGGACCTAAATTCGAGATCTTTTAACTAAACCTAATGTGAGGACCTAAATCTGAGATCTTTTAACTAAACCTAGAATTATCATTTCAATTAAACATAATAAGAAGGAAAATAGTCTATTTCTAGCTTAACATTTATTTGATAATAACATACAAGTAAAATTCATTTGCAACATATTAAACAAGTATGAAATTTCATTGCAACAATTTACATAAGAAATCAACAATCGAAGAAAACCTGTATCAATAGCTTGGTTAAGATATTCCTGATTTTGTTGAGACGCTCATGCTGGGCTACCCGACTGGATTTACCTCCCAACCAACTAGCGATGATTTCCTAGCCCAGGGAACCTCCACAGGCTCCCTAGCCCTCCGAGCCTATGTCCAACCATGTAAATTTTGTAGATGTTCTATGCTTGATGCAACTTTACTTTTATCCCCAATATCAAACAGCAATCACATAAACAAGAAAGTAAAATGCTGATAGAACATACTAGTAGATTGACAAAAGACAAGCCTAAAATATATGTGTGTGTAGGTGTGTTACGGCGGTCAACTGGATGCTTCAACCAGCAAAGTCTCAATACGGTCAGCCAACCAAAAGTGTCACACAACCCTCTCGGACAGCAATATCAATCAACCCAAAGTCAATGGAAGTCAATGCTGTCACAGTCAATGGTCAACGCAAAACAACAGTAGCAAAAAAGTAAACACACCTGGTCAAGTCAATGGTCAACCTCGATTTCTATGCCAATAAATGCGGACTACAAAAATTGGAATTCTAACCAAGATTGGGGTTAGTTTGACCACGCGTTGACCAAAGTCAACGCTGGTCAACTCTGCGCTGAAAACCCTAGGTCGAAAAAAGAAATCTTTTTGCTGTGTTTCCCACGTGTGGAGAAGAAGAGACTCCAAGTGATGATTGAACCAATGAAATGAGGAGAGAGAATGTGTGATGATGGATGAGTCAAAATGACCTCCAACATTAACCTATTTATATCCATCAGTGAGGGTGTGTGAAACAACTGTTGGGGCTTCAAGCCTACATTTCATTTCTGGCCGACCTGCACATATTTTGAATAAATTCAAAATAAATGTTCGGCTCATCGGATCAAGATGATCTTTAGATCGATCTTGCACCTCTCCGAAAGAGGAATCCAATAAAAATATTGGCATCTTCATCTAAGCATCGCAACATGGAGTTTGGACCTAGTTGTCCAAAATTAACACTCCCTCTCAACTAGGGAGAACTTCATCCACCTATGCCATCCAAACATCGTGCGTCATCCCATCGTAACTTGCTTTGTCGGCTTCTTTATTTCAGAACAAAAGTGGGTCAGTCACAAAGACATCATTCTCGGCTAACAAATTCAGCCCAGAGGTCTGAAACCTCTATAGGACTCAAAAGAGTCACATACCAACCCGAAGTTGCTTTACCTGAACCCAAGTCAGTTGGAGGTCTGAAACCTCACTAGACTTGATCCCAGATCAAGTGGTTGGACACGTGCCATCGTAGACATAGAGAGTACGGCAATCTCCGATGCGTCCATCAGTCTTTGCTACTGGTCACCTCACTGGCCAAATGAGAGGTACTTCCCATGTGTCCGGGACTCAATGGGTAGGATGCATACGGGGCACAGATCATGAGAGGTGAACCAACTCAACATTATAATGATGGGGCAGAGGCACCACAAGGTTCGGCAAGCCTAGCCCCGTGTGTGCTTATAGCTTCGAGAAGCTATCCCCAAAGACCCCCAGAGCTCCCAGAGCTCATCATCCAATAGGACCCTCAACATAGGGTCGTTCCACGATTCCAAGATTCTCACGGAAGGTTAGGAACTTGACCTTCCCCAGGGGCTTTGTGAGAATGTCCGCGACCTACTCATCGGTTCCTATATAATCGAGCCTTACGACGCCTCGTTGTACCATATCCTAGATAAAGTGGTTCCTGATATCAATATGCTTGGATCGATCATGGAACATGGGATTCTCGGACAACTGAATCTCACTCTTGTTATCACAGAGTATCATGGTGGTATCTAGTACATGCCCGAATAGCTCACTGAAGAGCTTTCGCAACCAAACTGCTTCACAACAAGCCATACTCGTTGCAATGTATTCGGCTTCCATGGTGCTCAAAGCCACCGACTTCTACTTCCTACTCATCCATGATATCGAAGCAAACCCAAGAGTAAAGTAGCATCTCGATGTGCTCTTACGATCCACCACATTGCCAGCCCAATCGGCATCAGTATATCCATGGAGTGTCACACTCCCAGCAATGTATCTTAGCCCATGGTTTATCGTGCCCCGAAGATATCTCAACATATTCTTGGCACCAACCCAGTGAATGTGATGAGGTTCAACCATATGTTGACTAAAGTGTTCACCGCAAAACATACGTCCGGACGGGTGTTCACTAAGAACATCAGGGCCGCTACGAGTTGACGATACTCAGTAGGATTTGCTAGCACAGGCCCAGTGCGCTGCCACTCAACTTCTTAAAGTTGAGCTCCATCGGTGTCGACACAGACTTACAGTCCACCATTCCAAATCTTTCCATAAGCTTCACAATATATTTTCCTTGAGAAAGGAAAATCTCACCAAGTCTCTACCAGACCTCCAGGCGTAGGAAGTAATGCATCAGTCCTAGGTCCTTCATCTCGAACTCAGCAGTGAGCTCCCTATTACACTGATGAATGAGAGGGGCAGCACCTGTCAGGAAGAAGTCGTCCACATACAGCACCAGAATGAGAGGCTTTTCTCTATCAACCTTGAAGTAAAGGTTTAGATCGACATTACTACGAGTGAAGCCCAGCTTCATCAAGTAGCTATCTATCCTCTCGTACCAAGCTCTGGGTGCTTGCTTCAACCCATAGAGGGCTTTCTTCAACCTGCAAACATGGGTGTCCTGATCCTGGACTTCGAACCCCGGAGGTTGCTCCACATACACCTCTTCCTTTATCGCACCATGCAGAAATGTGGTCTTCACATCTATCTGATGAAGATTCCATCCTTGCGTAGCAGCAAGGGCTATGATATCAGATAGATCGAATGGTGGTATATCGAGCCACAGCTACAAATATATCATCATAGTCTACGCCTTCCTTTTGAGAGAAGCCACGGGCAACGAATCTTGCCTTAAACTTTTCAGCACTACCATCAGATCCATGCTTGATCTTATAGAGCCATTTCAAGGTGACAACTGCTTTGTCCTCCGGTCTTGGAACCACATCCCAGACATCATTCTTCATAATGGACTCATATTCTTCGTGCATAGCATCCTTCCAGACTTGATGCTTTACGGCTTCCTCAAAAGATTCAAGCTCAGATTGTATGATTGTACTCGTGGCTACTAGATACCCTTGGTATCTATTCGGCTTCTTGCTTTCACAGAATGTCCCCCTTGGGGCCATATGTCTCTCGGCATCCTCAAGAGTATCCCTGAGCCATGATGGTTTTCTCTTCATTAAAGGAGGTGGATCAATAAGGTCCATCGGTCCTTCAACATCGGGCATCGTCTCATCCTTCGATTCTTCTTGATTACCAGGCCTTGCTTCATGATCTTCCTCAGATCTCGGAAGATTGATTACTTTCCTCAGGGAAGCATCCTCGTCAAAGGTAACATTGTGGCATATCTCCACTTTCCTTTGACTAGGCATATAGACTCTATAGGCCTTCGAAGTTTCGCTATAGCCCACAAACATTCCCTTCTTTCCAAAAGCATCCAGCTTGCTCCTCTTCTCCTTCGACACATGAAAATAAACAGGACATCCAAAAACTCTAAAATGTGAGACATGAGGTTTCTTACCAGAGAAAACCTCTTCGGGAGTTTTGGAGTCCAATGCGGGCATCGGTTTTGTATGTACACGGCAGTGTTCGTAGCTTCTCCCCACAGAAACTTCGGAAGACCTTGGTCACATAGCATGGCACGGGCAGCTTCCACAATGGTCCTATTCTTTCTTTCAGCAATGCAATTCTACTCAAGAGTATAGACAGTTGTGGTCTCCCTCTTGATGCCAGCTTCTCTGCAAAAGTTCTTGAACTTGTTCGTCTCATACTCAGTGCCATTATCGGTCCTCAAAATCTTGATCTTCTTCCCTGTTAGATTTTCCACCAAGGCTTTGAAAGTAAGAAACCACATGAAAACCTCATCCTTCTTCTTCAAGAAGTATATCTAGGTTTTGCGAGAGAATTCATCTATGAATTTCATATAATAATAACATCCTCCCAAGGATGTCATGCTATAGATCAGAATGTACTAATTGCAAGACATCAGATGTCTTTGTGACGCTTGAGGGGAAAGGTCCCCTTGTATGCTTTCCTTCGGCACAACCCTGACATACACCTTCATGGTCATTTGTGAACTCGGGCATCCCCGTCACCACCTTCCTTGCTTCGGGAAGGGCTTTGTAGTGAAAGTGTCCAAACCTCTGGTGCCATAGTTCAGTCTGTCGAATAGTATCACATGTCATCGCTCGCAGTGGACTTCCTCCAACCTGGTAGAGTGTATCAACTCTAAACCCAATCGTGATAGCTTCCTTGAAACTCTTCTTCTAGATACGCACCTTGCCATCAATGAATGCCACATTGAAACCTTTGTCTTCCATGGCCGAAATAGACACAAGGTTCTTCTTCAAGTTAGGTACATATAGTATATCTTGCAGGCGGAGGACTTGACCTTGAGACAAGTGGAGGGTCACAGTCCCTATCCCTTTCATGGGATATGTGGCATTATCTCCAAGGATAATTTTCAGATTAACATCCTTCTCAACCATGTCAAAAAGTGCTTCCTTGAATCCAGTGATGTGCCTTGAGGCACCACTGTCTATCAACTAGACATCCATAGTGTCGGGTGGAAATGCAGCAGAGAGGGTAGATACAAGAATGAATTCATTTCTTTTATCATCAACAACATTTGATTCGTCATACCTGGAATTTCTCGACCTTTTGTAAGGTTGCCCATTTCTACCAGAGGGATCCTTCCTCTTTCCTTTGAACCTATTGTTCCTTTGATTGCCATTCCTTCGGTTGTTGTTGTTGTCATCATCATCGGGAGAATCCTTCTTGAAAGGGCATTCTCTAGCATAGTGCCCGGTCTTGTGACATGTGTAACATTTGCTTTTCTTTCCTTGGGCCCCTGCTCTTCCTTTGTTCCTCAAACCACCAAAGTTCTTCTTCTTAGCACAAGCAGTGAAGGAAGCATTTCCTTCATTTTCATATTCCTTCATCCTTGTCTCTTCTTGTACACATTTGGATAGTACTTCGACAAAATCAGGTATCACATTGTTATTGAGAATGGTAGTATTGAATACATGCCATTCGGATGAGAGACCTCCAAGTGCGGTGAAAACCATTTCTCAATCAGCTATTGTCTCCCCAATAGCCAGAAGATTATTTCTGATTTCAATCAACTTTAGAGAATTTGATTGAAAGCATTCATCCCTGCCTTTATTCAGATTCTTCAATTGGTTCTTGAATAAAAGGACTTGATTTGCATTGTTGGCCTTGAACATGTTGACCAACTTATCATACATCTCCTTGGATGTACCCAACTCAGAGATGTAGGCAACCAAACTCTTATGAATTGAGTCCCTGATCCTCAGCTTTTCTTTTATTTCCCCCTTCTTATACTTTGACTTGGTGGCAGCAGGTGCAGTGGATGGAGGCTCTTGGATTTTACCCTGCACATAGTCCATGACATCTTGGTCTTCCAACATAAGATCCAATGTCATCTTCCAAGCATGGAAGTCTTCCTTCCCACTCAATTGTCATCAGCTTTAAAGCCATTGTAGTTTGAGGTACCCATGCTATTCTTTGGTGATTGCTACAAACTTAGGCTTTGTCTTCACCTCAGCTCTGATACCATGTAAATTTTTGTAGATGTTCTATGCTTGATACAACTTTACTTTTATCCCCAATATCAAACATCAAGAACATAAACAAGAAAGTATAATGATGATAGAACATACCAGTGGATCGACAGAAGACAAGCCAAAAATATGTGTGTAGGTGCGTTACGGCGGTCAACAGGATGCTTCATGCAGCAAAGTCTCAATACGGTCAACCAACCAAAAGTGTCACACAACCCTCTCGAACAGCAATATCAGTCAACCTAAAGTCAACAAAAGTCAACGGTGTCACAGTCAACAGTCAACGCAAAACAGCAGCAGCAAAAAGTCAACGCAGCCCAGTCACAGTCAACCTCGATTTCTTAGCCAATAAATGCAGACTGCAGAAATCATAATTCTGACCAAGGTTGGGGTCAATTTGACCATGCGTTGACCAAAGTCAACATTGGTCAACTCTGCACTGAAAACCCTAGGTCGAAAAAAGAAATCCTTTTGTTGCGTTTCCCACGTGTGGAGAAGAAGAGACTCCAAGTGATGATCGAACCAATCAGATGAGGAGAGAGAATGTGTGATGATGGATGAGTGAAAATGACCTCCAATGTTGACCTATTTATATCCATCAATGAGGGTGTGTGACACAACTGTTGGGGCTTCAAACCTACATTTCATTTATGGCCGACCTGCACATATTTTGAATAGATTCAAAATAAATGTTCCGCTCATCGGATCAAGATGATCTTTAGATCGATCTTGCACCTCTCCGAAAGAGAAATCCAATAAAAATATTGGCATCTTCATATGAGCATCACAACATGGAGTTTGGACCTAGCTGTCCAAAATTAACAAACCAACTGTAGTGTGTCCAAGTTAGAATCAACACCCTCCAATAGATCTAAGTTTGATTCCTCTCATTTTCTCTCCATTCTCTCCCTTCTCTTTCTCCACATTTCTCCTCCAAAATAAATTCCTCTAGTGCCAAAACAAAGGCCAAGAATCTCCCCCTCTCCTCTCATCCTCCTTCCCTTTTATGTCTCTTCCTCTCATCCACCTCAACTATTTACCATTAATTCCATGACTACCCCCTCATTCTTTTAATTTATTAACCTTGACTTTCTTACCATGTCTTATCCAAAAGTAGATATGAATATAGATATTATTTTCAAAAATAAATGGGAGAAGACCATACCTTATCTAAATGTAGAGTTGAAAAGACATATTGGGTATACAAAATCTAGATATTTGATTTAGAAATAAATGAGAGAAGACAATACCTTATCTAAAAGTTGATTTGAGAAGACATGTTGGGTATACAAATCTAGATATTTGATTTAGAAATAAATGAGAGAACACCATACCTTATCTAAAAGTAGATTTGAAAAGACATATGATAAATGAAATAACAAATAATACAAGTCATATCAGTAAAAATAAAATAAAATTACAAATTCACTAGTGTAGATATTACTCAAAAATTATAAGTCATTATTTACATATCAATTAAACACTAATCAAAAATTGTCTTATAGGATCAAGTGGAGCATTACATTTTGGAGCAGGGCAGAGCAGAGCAGCAGCAGCAGCAGCGTAGTACTAGCAGCGCAGTGCAGAGTAGTGTTGTGCAGTGCAGAGCAGTAACAGCGCAGTGCAGAGTAGTGTTGTGCAGTGCAGAACAGCAGCAGCGCAGTGCATCAGAGGGACAGCGCAGTAGTTATCAGCAGTCAGAGACTTCAGCACCGAGGTGCATCCATTGAACACTTGATCAGTTTTTGGGTGATTTCAATTTTTTCTCTCAGCAGCTAAGTTGCAGTGTAGATCAAGTGTTAGCAGTGGCAGTGTTAGAAGCATAGTAGATGCAGCACTTGAGAGGGAGTTGTAGTACAGATGCAACAGTGGTAGTGGCAGTGTCATGGGCAGCAGTACAGTTGCAACAGCAGCACAGAGGTTGGTGGACAGCTTGTCAGACATCAGCAGCACAAAGGATGCTTCAAGGTCATAGCAGTATGCAGCAGACATGTTGTTAGAGCACTTTCCTCGCTAAGAGGAAGCGTTGATTTTTGGTAGCATTGGAAGTGCTCTAAGCCCCAAATTTTGTGGAGAGGCTTAGGCACTGGTATTCCATGTTGAGATTTTGGGGTAGCATCGGATGTGCTCTAGCTCCAAAATTTTGTGGAGGAGCTAGAGTACATGAGATCTCCAAGACCCAGAAGTGTTTTGAGAAATTCCATCTGGTCTGATAGTTATTCAAATAATTAATCTTTTTAATTAAGGACCCCAAGTCTAACTTAGGAAAATTAAAAGATTAAAGTGAATTAAATTAAACATGTGATGAGAATGTTCTAAGTGACGTGGATAAAGCAGCTTCTAATCTTAGTCATTGATTAGAGATTAGATCACGGTCATTGGTTTGCCAACGAGAACAGTATAAGAGAAGGGCTTGGGGTCAGTTGGAGGACACACACATTGGCAAAGCACTGAAGTTAAGTCGAAATTCTAGGGCGGGGTTTGCTAAGAATTTCAAAGCGATTTTGCAGTGCAACGAGGGGAAGAGATTGGCAAGGGATGATCTAATCCGAGGCCAAGAATACAACAGCAACAGAGAGGCGGTATACCAGGCAGTGCAGAAGCCAGCCAGAGATAAGCAGTTTAGCCAAAGCCATGCAGAAGGCAACGCAGAGGTAGCAACAACCCTTGAAAGGTGACGCAGGCCCGGCTAGGGCAGCGTAGGGGCAGCATAAGCCCAGAGAGCCTGACGCAGACCCATCCAGGGCAACGCAAAGGCTGACGCAGAGGGTTGAGGGGTAGTGTTGAGGGACATATGTGTAAAAGGAAAGTGGAGACAAGACATCCACATGGGATAGACCTTGTCTCCCACTTGTTCCCCACTAAACTCCACTTATTTGGCAGTCCATTGAGAAGGTACGCAGCTGATTTTGATATCAGATTTAGTTGGGATAGTTCTGACACATGAGACAGAAGCTTGTCCCCTATTCATTATAACAATTTGCAATTAACTCCACTAAGATGATACGCTGCCCAAATACTCAGCCAATCTTCACCACCACCTACAGCAATCTACTCCAACATGTACGCATTGATTAGAGGCAGCCAATAAAAAGATAATACACAGATTTGTTTGGAGCTGTGGTTAGTAGTTAATATGCAGCAGTTAAGGATTAGCTTTATGGAAAGTTTTGTGAGTTAATAAATATGCACAGGCAGTTAGAAGTGTATGCTGCCCATTTTGGAAGCCACCTACAGCGATCAAGCAGCCACTTGAAAATTTTTTTAAGCATTGAGATCTTCACCATTGCTACACTTTTCATTTGATTTTTCATTGGGATTTGCTCCCATAGTTCTATTTAAATGAGCCTTGGGCTCTCATTGTAATCATGGTTTTTTGAAGCTTGTGCTTATTGTTACTATGCCGAAATTGTTATTGAACTGAATAAAGGAAAGTCTTTGGGGTTACTAGTTTCTCTTGTGGTGCATTCTTTGGTCGATAAGGTATACTTGTTTCATTTGATGTTGTTATTTATTTACTTCACATTGAAATCTAGTTTTTTTTTTATTTCTTGCATTTGCCTAAAGGCACTATTGACTAGGGAGGGGAGATTTGTAGCTACCTCAGATCTCCTTTGGACTTGGTATATTTTGTGCTCTTGTTGTAGCTTGTCATTTTCGGTGGAATGACAAGCTCAACGTGGCCTCTATATGCCAAGTTTTTTTTGCACTAACAATTGGTTTGCAGAAATTTGTGCGTTCAAAAGATAGATTGCCAAGTCTATTGGAGTGTGAAGACTTCTTCCGTTGGAATGAGTCAACTCCAAGGATATCAAAGATCCCATAAGTTGTTCAAGCCAACAATCTCATAAGACATCAAGAAATTTATCTAAAAGGGGGTTTCATGAGCCCTTTGCTTCTATTCCATCTCTAAAAAAAAATCATATATTTTCTTCTCTCATTTGTGCACATATCTATTTTATCTAGCATTTGAGACTAAGTTGTTGGATTTAAATCCCAATTCGCACTCACTAAATCAACTCTTTCAAGCTGATCTTAGTGAGGGAATTTGTAATATAAAGTGTATTTTATACTTGCATTGAGTTTCTAACTTTTTCCTTCTCATGCATGTGATTTCCTCTCACATATTTCAGCACTATTTCTTTGGCATGCTAACTCTTTTGTTTGTTTGCCTATAGGTGTTCTTGGAAGCAATCTAAGTTTGAAGAAAGGGAGCTAAAGCATAGGCTAAGGAACACTCTTCCATTTGGAACCTCAAATCCAAGTTCCGCCTTATCACTTCACCTCTACTTCTAAAGCCTCATCCTTTTGAGGAATTGTAACCACCATTCACCTCAAGGCTTTAAGCCTTTACTTTGTAAACATCTCACAAGTAAATATTTAAAATCTTACACTTGTAACTTTGGGAAAGAGCAAATTTAAAACGCATATTGTAAGCTCTTCCCAAGCCCCTCATTTCTATAAGAGGGCCTCACTTTCATTAATAAAGACCTGACTTTTCTTAAGGGAGCTTGGGAAGTTTTTCCCATGGTATCTCACCTACTCATTTAGAGGGAGGAAATCTTCTTGAGTGGTTAGCTTTCTTTTGCTTAGTTTTTTTTTTAATTTTCTCAACTAAATCACTTGCATTCATCATTTCGTTTGCTAATCTAATCTAGTTGCATGTGAATAACTCATATTTTCATTTCATTAATTGCTTAGATCACATAGTCCTTTAAATTTCCTAATTTGCAATCTCATTTGCCATCACTTACTTATGTTTTGTGATCTACTCCTCATTTGGATAAGTTTCACAATATACTACAAGTAAAGAAGCATAGCACTTTCAATTTATGGCAACTTGAGTTATTGCTCTAACTATGAAGCATATTTAAATGAATCATCTCCATCTTTTACATAGCACTTGCAAACTCGCTTTCATATCATTTAGGCATTTCACTTTTCATACTAGACTTGCATCTCTAAAAATTAACCTCCAACTTAAGTTGGTTGTATAGACATTAGGGACCCTCCACCCCTATTGACTCCTCACCATGAGACCTGGATTTCGGGCAAGGGTGAGGTCTGGGGACAGGAGTTAAATTGAAAATTGTTTTAGAATTCTACTAATAAAATAAACCAAGAGCACCTTCACATCACAAATTTACTCGCAATTTTTCTATTTCATGTACTTGTTACTTTGGTGGTTATTTAGCTCATGAATATTTATGTCATTATCCTTTGTTACTTGAGCACTTTCTTACAAGTAATTTTTCATTTATTGCAAGTAATGCTTATATGTTAATCTTGGTCTAACACTTCCTTTGTGGGATTATTTTCATTGTATCTTGGATTTCATTTTTGAGCAAGCACTTGTCATTTACTTTAAAGCACTAGTCTATATTTTGAACACATCATTGAATATTGCTCATATGCTTATATGCTTGTTTACATCTTGGAATTGAGTCATCTTTGATAAGTAATTCCTTCTAATCAATTCTCCTAGAAACCTCACATCTTTGACTTAGTTCTCCTTTAGGGACCACCCCCCTTAGCTAACCTAGGAGATAGCTTAAACAGAGAGAGTTGAGAATAGGTGACAACCCCTTCTCTGAGTTCCTTGCCACCAACAACACCTGGTGGGGTTGAAGGCTTTTCCCACTAACTAGTAGGTAGGTGTAGGTGGCAAGTGATAACACCTCCAAAGCTAGTTGCACTGGTTTTCTTGCATTGGGTTTTTCCGGGGACATTTGTCTGAAAAATTTGTGTCACTTTGTCATGTGTGCGTGATGTTCAGTAAATGATCTGAAAATGTGTAGGCTGTAGTTGTGTTTACTTTGCTGATTTTACTGAATAATTCATAAAATTAACTTGTAATTTAAATCAATTAGGAAAAGTAAATAAAGACACTGCAAAAGGGTTTCTGTAATTTTGTATTCAGAAATTTTCACATTGCAAAGAACCCAGAAACCATTTGTAAAAATTCCACTCGGTTCATGTTTTACTGTAAAAATTAATTATTTTAATGGGGATTCTAAGTCTAGTTTAGGGAAATTAAATAATTAAAAGTATTAATAATACAGAGTGAGAATGATCTAGAAAGCGAAGACCAAGTCATGTTATAATCTTAGTCATTGATTAGAGATCTAATCTTGGTCGTTGATATCTCAACAAGAAGACTATAAAGGAAGGCTTGAGGGTCATTCGGAATGATACACCGAGTGAATCAAGTGATCGAGTTCTTCTGATGGAGCAAGTACTCAGACGAAGATCAGATCTAAGTGATTCCAGTTACAGTGAGGGACAGAGACAGATATTGGTCGAAGGATCTTCTCCGGGACCAAGAATACAAAGAAGAGAAGGCAAAGACCAGCTCAGTAGAGGCAGCGTAGCAACTACGCAGAGCCAACGTAGTCCCGCACAGAGGCAGCGCTGCAGCCTCAAGGGAATTCGAGATTCAGCTAAGGATCAGCTAGATCCAGTGCTGGAGAGTTGGGGTGTGAGACCGGAAGAGGCCAGAAGGGCAGATCCAGCCAGCAGAAGACCAGTGACGCAGAAGCCATGTTGTCCCCACGCAAAGTGACGTAGAGATTGTGCAGCGCAGTGATGGGCTTGCAATTTCGAGGTTGTTGGTCAGTCGGGCTTCCAGATTAGTGTGAGATTTCTCTCACGAACTTTTTGTCAGTCATATTCTCTGCAGGGTTTCCCAGAAAGGCATCCCAGACTTGTATTCTGAAACTGCTGCTTAATAATACAAACCCTCAGATCTACTGCACCGGTTTTCCCGCATTGGGTTTTTCCGAGGACTTAGTCCAAAAATAAAGGTGTCCTATGTGTGATTGATTTCTTGCTCGGTTTCCTTATTTCATAATCATATTTAATTAAGTGTAGGTTGCTTCAGTAGTTTACTTCAATAATTCATGATGCATTCTAAATTAATTTTGTAAATGTAATTTACATAAGAGAAGAAGTAAACTCACATAGTTGCAGTAGGATTCCTAAGATTGTCAGATCTAGGAATTTTCACAATCAGGACTCGGGTGACAGATGCATCAGACTGAACATAGTTGGTTCAGTATGATGGACATCTCTCAGTTGCAACAGCAACAGATGAGAGGGAGTTGTGGATGTTACAATGGCAACAACAACAAATTTGCAGTGGAGATGCAATAGTTGACAGCAGTTCAGCAAGGTCAGCAGCAGCACGGATGTAGCTAGACATCAACAACGCAGCTGGGATGGTGCAAAAGTCAGAGTTATGCTTCAGGAGATTGCAACATTAGTGCACATTCCTTGCTAAGAGGGAGTGTTGATTTTTGTAGCATCAGATGTGCTCTAGCCTCAAGATTTTGCAGAGAGGCTAGGACACATGCATTCTCCAAAACCTAGGAATCGTTTTGAGAAATTCCATCCAGAGATGGCTTAATTAAAATAATTAATTTTTAAAGTATTCCTAAGTCTAAACTTAGGAAATGTGATTAATTAAAGTGTATTAATTAAGTCGGATGTGAATCTTCTAGATAAAGATGAGGATCAACTCCCAATTAATCTTTGTAATATTCCTAATTAGCAATGGCTAATTGGAGTATTCGATTTTGCTCAATTTTTGTTGTCTATAGTTTATTAATAAATAAAAAGGTGAGTAGAGAGGGTCTAACTCACTTAGTGGAATAAAACCCACTCCCTAGTAGCACAACGTTGTGACTTAAAGGGAGCCAAGGGGGGCCAAGCACCACGTAGAGAGGGGGCCCACGTATGCACTAGGAGAGACTGCGCAGATGAGGATGAGCACGTGGCAAGAGGGAGGCTACGTTGAGGAGATAAGCCTTAGGGTTTGGAGGAAGGCCAACGTTATAAAAGAGGGAGCAGCCTCCTCATTTCATTCATTCGTTGTTGATGATATTGAGCTATTCGTTTTGACTTCTTGAGCACACTAGCTGTTTAGCCTGTCTGCAGCACTGTTTAGTGCATTGAGTGTCTCCGATCGGAGATCTCGCCCTTAGCCCCGGGGGACTTCGAGTGCCTGCTCGGGCAAGGTAGTTTCTTCAGCATTTTGCGGGAGGTTTTGTGTTTTGTTTTGCTGCGAAGCCGAGCATTCAGAGAGACTGCGCAGTCATTAAGAGGGAGGACGCAGTCCATCTAGGAGGAGCTCTGGATTGGGTTTTTTGCAGGGGTTTTGAGCCGGGAGATTGAGCAAAGGGTCAGCCTTTGCCTTTGGGAGGATTTTGGTGGAGTTTGAGGCCATATTTTATTCATTCCTACTCAGCCTCTGCGTAGAGCCTTGGAGGCCAGCGTAATTCCCCAAGGGGGTGTTTTTCGGGGGTCAGCCATTTCTGATATGGTTTCTGGGTTTTGCCGAGATTGGTGAGTAGAGGAGGATTCCAGATTTTCAACTCATTCCGACAAGGGGAACAGCCCCTAGTCATCAGTTCATTTCAGCAGTAGCAGCGACACGACAGTTTTCCAGCAGCTGGGACGCAGTTCAGAGAGTAGCCATTTCCTGTGTATTCTGAGAGTATTTCTTCACTTGCCTTGAGCAAGTTTAGGTGCCATCACTCTGATCACCTATTGTACTTCATTATATTTCCTAGTTTAATAAAATGGCTTAGCATTCTCTCTCTATATTTATGGATGATTTTTTGTACATTATTTCTATGCTATTGTATTTCTGCTGCACTGTTATCTTTATAAATTTACGAGCATTCTAGTTCTATACCACTTGGTGTGTTTATCTCATAGACGAGTACGGAAAGAGCCGGAGTAGCCTCCGGTTGCGGTCACTCTTTTCGGTGCATATCGGTAACGCCCTCCGAGTCCATCTACCGGTTGGAGTTTGTCGTGATTTAGAGATATCCACGAGAAACGGATATTACAATCTTAGCCTTTGATTACGTTTTAATCTTGGTCGTTGATATGTCAACGAGAGATTATAAGAAGGAGCTCGATGGGCATTTGGAGAACACACCGAGATAGCGAGAGCAAGAGATATAGAGATCAAATTCTCAAGAGAAGCAACGTTGAGCTTCAAGAGAGTGATCGAGTGAATTTCTTACAGTGAGGGGCAGGGATAGTTGGTTGGAGGAAGATTTTTTTGATCCGGTGAGTGCATTGCAGAGGAGGCATCGAGAGGTCTAGGGAGGCAATGCAGTGCCACGGAGAGGCAACGCAGTGCTTCAGAGGGAATCTGCAGTTTTGTTGGGGAGCAGTCGCGATCTACTGTCGGAAGTCGGGGTGTGAAACCGGAGGGCCAGAGATCCGAGTTTCCATTTAGAAAATGATCAGCTAGAGGGGTGACGCAGTTCCTGGAGGTTGTGACGTAGTGACTACGCAGAGACTATGCAGAGGCAGCATGGGGCAAGCCATCCAAAGCCTAGATCAGTGTCGTATCACCAGTGGCAATGTGAGATATTTTCTCACTACCTCTTTTCCAGTTTATTCTTTGTATTAGATTGCCAGTTTGGGCATCCAAAGATTTGTATTCAAAAAACTACTGCATAATAATAAAACCCACAGTTGTTGCATCGGTTTTCCCACACCTTCTAGCCTACTCGCTCTGCCTCCTGGTTTCTCGCACTACTAGCCTACGCAAGTCTAGACGTCCCCTAAATTAGCCTCAAATTGGGTCGTCTAGCCTCCTCCTGCCTCAGGAAAAATTCACATTGCCTTTTGGATGACCTTTCCAGCCTCTCTGTGCTCTCGTTCGGCAAAAAAAATCCGTCCACACGCGGAGGAGGGCGCCGGTGGAATTTTGGAGGAAAGGGGGGGGGGGGAGGGGAGGAAAGAAATAGAAGGCCCTCCCTCCCTCATTCTTATTATCTCATCTTTGAATAGAGAGCAAGAGAGGAGAGCTAGAAAGAAGAAAGAGCAAGAGAGGAGAGAAGAGGAGAAAGAACAAGAGAGGAGAGGAGAGAGCAAGAGAGAGCAAGGGAAAGGAGAGGTTGGAGAGAGCAAGGAGCTTGGAGGTAGAGCTTGGGATCGAAGGACAAAGAGGTAAAAGAGTCTAATCTGATTTTTTTTTTGTATATTTTTAATTTGTTCAAACATGAAAATTTGATTTTTTTTTTCTATGTTGCATTTTAACTTGTTGAAAAATGAAAAAATGAATTTTTTTTTCTATGTTGCATTTTCATTTGTTTAAAAATGAAAAAAATGAATTTTTTTTTTCTATGTTGCATTTTAATTTGTTGATAAATGAAAAATTGATTTTTTTTTTCTATGTTGCATTTTTTCCCATTCCCATTTGGCATTCCTCCATTGTTTTGTACATTAAAAAATTGAAAGTTTGAATTTTGAAACATCATGGCTATATGGCTTGGCATTTTCTTTGTGTTGGTTCCTTTTTTTGTTATTATGGTTTGGAGAGTAGGAGAAAGAGGCCTATTCCAAAAGAGGAGGATGAAGAAGTGGGTTACAGTGGATATGATGAAAATCCTAAAGAGGAGTACCAAGCTAAGGAGGAAGGGGAGAGTAGAGATAATGAGACCACAGTGACACCAACTAAAATTGACCAAACACCATTGTGGAAATATGTTACTAGGCCTGAAGCAGGGAAAGGGGATGGAACAACTAAATATATATGCCCCCATTGCAATACACAATACACAGGTTCATACACCTGTGCCAGAAGGCACCTTTGTGGGAAAAGGCCATGGGATGGAGATAAAAATATAGGAAACAAAACTTGTGTAAGTGTGTCAGCAACAGATAGAGCCAAATACATAAGGGAGGAAGAGGAAGCCCAATACAAATCTAAAAGATCTAAGGGTTTCATTGAATCTTATGCACCATCACATCATGGACAAAGAAGTCCATCAACTTCCACCCATGGCAATGGATATGGAGGCACACCTAGACCAAACATCTCTTTAAGGCGTAGAACCATATCCGATTTCGTTGACAAAAGGGTCTAGGAGTAATGTGGATTCAAAAAATGTACGGTTTCTCTATGCATGTGGGGTACCATTCAATGTTCTTCTCTCACCTTATTGGCATGAAATGGCTTCTGCCATTAATGATGCCCTCAAAGGATACAAGAGCCCTGGGTATGACAAAGCTAGAACCGTGGGACTTGATCATGAAAAAGCAAAAATAACTCATTCTTTGAATAGAATGACAAGTACTTGGAATGAGCATGGGGTGTCCATTGTATCTGATGGATGGACATATGTAAAAGGCAAGCCATTGATAAGTGTTCTTGTTGTGTTTGTTAATGGTGCAATATTCCTTTCATCATATGATTATTCAGATAAGTTCAAGATCGGCATCAACATTGCAGAACCATTACTTGACATAATTGAACGTATTGGACCATACAATGTCGTCCAAGTCATCACTGATAATGTTGCTAATTGTAAGGCACTGGGAGCAATTATTGAAGATAAATACCCCAACATATTTTGGTCTGGTTGTTTGGTTCACACAATGAACCTTTTGATGCATGATATAATTAAAAACAAACAACCTCAATACAAATGACTTGGCGATTTGTACAAGAAAGGAAAAAAAATGATTAGATTTATTACAAATCATAGCAATACCCATGGGCTCTTCCGCAGTCACTCAAGATTGGAGTTGTTGAAGATAGCAAAGACTAGATATGCTAGCTATTACCTCACCTTCAGGCGCCTTTTGAAGGTAAGAGAGTCATTGCCAGCCATGGTATCAAGTCCACACTGGCAGGTATTAAAGGACAGGGCAACAACATCAATTGACAGGCAAGGTTTTGAACAGGTAGAGGAGACCGTTCTTGATCCTTTGTTTTGGGCACATGTGAGAGAAATTTTGAATTTCACCAAGCCCATTTATAGCATGATTCGCTTTGCAGATACAGATAAACCAGTGATTGGGGAGGTGTATGAACAGATGGATGGCATGTTGGGGCAAATAAAAGATGTTGTTAAGGAAAATGATCCAAACTTGTATTCAATGATTCACAATTGTGTGTGTGCAAGGTGGAATAAACTTAATGTTCCACTTCATGCTTTGGCGTATATCCTTATGCCAAAATACTACTCTCCATCTTGATTGGGCCAACCTGCACCTAGGAGTGGGGTTAGGATCAAACCTCATACAGATCCAGAGGTACAAGAGTGATATATGAAAGCATTAGACAAGTTGGTCCCTGACAAGGAGGTGTGCTAATTTGCGCCTTGAATTAGGCAGATACTTCAGTTGCACTGGTTTGTTTGGTTCTTTGCATGCAATGGAAGATAGAGATAGATTTGATGCTCTCACATGGTAGGAAGCATATGGCGGCATGGGACTTTTGCCAAAATTGGCAAAAAAAATTCTCTCACAGGTTGTAAATACTTCTTCTACAGAGAGGTGTTGGAGCACCTACAGCTTCATCCATAATGTGAGAAGAAACAGGCTCAACGAAAACCAAGAAGAAAGCTTGGTTTATGTGCACTACAACTTGAGGTTGTTGAGTCCTTATTGTGATCGGGCTTATGAGGATCTATCATATAAAGTTTGGGACAACAACCCAGAGGATGATAATTTGGAGGATGGCACTATAAATCTGGAAGAATTTGAAGCAGAACTTTTGAGAGATGAGGATGAAGCAACAGCAGCCATGCCATCGCCACACCCACCATCCGGTAGTAATGCCAGTGCCAATGTTCGAGTTCCAACTATTGTTCCTTTGCTGACGCAGCCTCCACCTACATCCTCGCGTGGAGGGCATGGGCCTTCTAGTTATGGTCGTGGTACTTCCCGCGAGGAGACTGCTAGAAGACCACCATTACCACGAACTGCTCAAAAATTAGACATTTCTCATGGAAAGAGGCCAAGCAATAGATAAAACAGATTTACAATTTACTAGTCTTTTCTATTTTCTAGTAGTTTTTAACTTTTTATAACTGTTGAAACTTGACTCTTTCATATTTAATGGAAGATATTTTTTGTAAACAATATATGACAATTCAAGTTTGAAGTTTGAAACTATGAAGTTGGCAGTTATAAGTTTATAAGTCATTATGAATTATGAATATGATGCTTCATGAAAGTTGAAAGTTGTTTCATTTCGTTTCATTTTATAACATTTCATTTCATGTTAAATATTCTTTGTTGTAATGGTTACACTTAGCTTACAAGTACAAGTTACAACTATGGTGATCAATGAATCAATGATGATAAATGTTATATATTGAATTCCGAAAGCTTAAAACTTTAAGATTGATGAATCATGAGACTCAAGAGTCAATATGTTGTATGTTTCTAACTTATGGACGTGGTTGATGAAGATTATAACTTCTAGATGATTGATGTTATATGGTCCAATCTATGTTTTTATGTTTTTATGTTTTTTTATGTCTAATTCATCATTCTACATGCTTTTGTTGACATATATGCATCAATATTAAAAAAAATATAAAAAATATATATATTATAAAAAAAACACTCCCCCGAAACGCTCCCGGACCGAGAGCTTTTGAAAATGGCGCTCCCGCTCCTACTCCCAAGTAACCTTGCTCCGACAACTAATACAAACTCTTCCCGGAAATTCACTCAACTATACTGGCTAACTCGCACAACCTAGACAACTTTCTCTACAGAATATTTCGGCCTCCCTTTTCCTGCCTCTCAGGCACTGGAAAACTATTGGGAAACTTCTCCAGAATTCTCTTTGTTTCTCCCTCTCTCTGATGCTCTCCCTTTGGCTCATACTCTTCTTCATTGTTGAATCGTGTTGATTTTTGGGTAGCATCGGATGTGCTCTAGCTCCGAAATTTTGTGGAGGTGCTAGAATACATGAGATCTCCAAGACCCAGAAATCATTTGGAGAAATTCCACTCGAAGTAAAATTTATTCAAATAATTAATTATTTTAAATGGAGCCTAAGTTAAAACTTAGGGAATTTAAATAATTAAATTGAACTAATTTAAACATGTGGGTGCGAAGCTTCTAAGTGACGAGGATCAAGTCTAATTTAATCTTAGCCGTTGATTAAGGATTAGATCACGGTTGTTGATTTCTCAACGGGAAAAGTATAAAGGGAGGCTTGAGGGTCAGTTGGAAAACATACACAGAATTTGAATCTAGAGATCGAATTCTTCTGACGGAGCAGTGCTCGGACAAAGATCAAATCTAAGTGATTTAGTGCAGCAGTGAGAGGCAAAAGCAGTTGTTGGTTGGAGGACCAAGAGTACATAGCAGAGAGGCAGCATAGATGCAGAGGAACCAGCGCAACCACCAGGAGAGGTGACGCAGACCCCAGAGAGGGTGACGCAGGCCCACGCAGGGGTTGTGCAACGGTTCCAAGGGACAGTCCAGAAATTGCTGGAGATCGGGGTTTCTAAGTTGGCAGGGCTGAAACTCAATTTTCTAAGAGGCAGATCAACATAGAGAAGGGGTGACGCAGTCTTCAGCTAGACCCACACAGGCCTACGCATCTATTGCGCAGAGGCAGTGAAGAGGCAACTGGTGTTTCACCAGTTTCTAATCCAGATCTGCTGTGAATTGCAAAGTGAGGTAAAACTCACAATTTTTCTATTTGCCAAGGATTGGGTGAGCCGGATTATGGCACCCCTAGATGTACTCAGATTATTGTTGCTCGATAATATAAACCCTCAGAACTGTTGCATCGGTTTTCCCGCATTGGGTTTTTCCAGGGACATTTTTCCGAAAATAAGTGTGTCCTTTGTCTAATTGTCTCATTTATTTTCAATACTTGATCTATATATTTGTATAGGCTGCAAGCCTGCAACGTATTTACATTAATATTTTCCTGAAGCATTCAGAAAATAACTTGTTAAATTAATGAAAACAAGTAGGTAATGTAAATCATATTTCTGCAGTAGGATTTCTATAACTTAGATTTAGAATTTTTCACATGGTATCAGAGCTGTAACAGATCAAGTAGCGCTGAAGCCATCAGCGAAAGGATGAAGAAAAATTTGTTGCAGGAAGGCAGCTGTCCCGAGTGACAGCGCTGAAGTTTGAACCAAAAAGAGGCAGAGGAAGGGTGACGCAGTCACCAAAGGGGCTCACACAGAGCCTGCGCCAGCCAACTAGGGTGACGTTGTAGCTACAGGAGGCAGCGCAGAGGTTTTGAGCCTCATTTTTTTCCGGTTGTCGTGGTTGGAGGAGCAGTTCGATTTTTCTTCTGAAGTTGCTAGTGGGGCATTGTTTATGTTGGTGCAGAACAGTGTCTAGTGGGGCAATGGCAAAGTAGAGGGAAGCAGTTCCTCAGAAGACTTCTTGTCAAGAAGTCTAGATCCAGTGTTGATCAGCAGCAAATAGAGATCGGAGAGGAGTGTTTTGAGATCAGTTGGCAGAAGGATTTCCATGAAGGAAATCAAGATTCAGAGGAAGCTTGTTCCTTAGAGGGTTTCTAGCGCAAAAGAAACCTAGATCCGAGTTTTGCTAGGGCAGCAGCAAAAGAGAGAGAAAGAACTAGTTCGACATTTTATTATTGAGCAAAGATGGTCGCACATGGACTGAGGGATCAGGACAGGTTGGATGGAACATCCAACTTTGTCATCTGGAAGGCCAGGATCCTGGCAGTATTGGATGAACATCGCATAAAGGATCATGCCTTTAACACGATTGTTTTTCCAGTTGATGTTGATGCTCTCAAGAAGTACGAGGAGGCTCAGGCTAAAGCAAAACACATGATCATGGACGGAGTCAAGGATCATGTGATCCTACATATTGCTGAGAAGAACACAGCAAGGGAAATGTGGGTGGCCTTGACCACTATGTACCAAGGAACTTCCATCCAGTGGAAGATGTTGTTGAGAATCAGCTGAGATTATTTCAGATGCACAAGGGAGAAGAAATCAACCTCTTCCTTATCAGATTGCAAGCGATCCGAGATCAGGTAGCTTTTGTAGGGGCTACACCAGATGATGGTCTTATGGTCAAGACTGCTTGAATGCAGTCTCTGAAGACTGGGAAAACTTTGTCCAAGGTACTTTAGGCAGGGTCGCTCTTCCAAACTGGGAGGAGATGTGGGCAGCTCTTCGACAAGAAGATATCAGAAGGTTGACCAAGGCCGGAAGTAGCAGCACGGGAATCAAAATCAAGGAGGAAGAGGAAGATGCAGATCTCGCATCTAAGGGACAACATGGGCAACAGAGAAGGAAGAAGAAGGACCTCTCGATGCTTCAGGTGTGGAGAATTGGGACATTTCGCCACACAATGCCCTCTGAAGAAGAAGGGCAAAGAAGAATCTGACTCGAAGGCTGTTGCAGCAAAGGATGATGATGGGGATGATGATGATTGTCCCATGAATGTTCATGTGCCTCGGGAGAAGAGGTGGGGCGACATTGATATGTAGTTCTTTGAACTGCAGAGAGATGGGACAGGATCCTTGAGGTACCCAAACTCTTGGATCACATACGACTACGAGAGCCCTTAATGACAGTAGTAGCATGACGGGTGTCAGTTGGTGCAAGAGATAATGGAGCAACAGTGGCATAGCTAGAGTGTCGAAGTCTGAAGCAGCGCAGAGCAGAGGCAGCAGCAACGTAGAAGCAGTAGTGCAGTGCACAGAGGTGCAGAGCAGTGCTTACGCAGTGCAGAGCAGCAGCAGCGCAGTAGCATCAGAGGATCAACGCAGATTAGCAACAGAGGTAGTTCCAGCATCGAGGTGCATCTAGACTAACCAGTATGTCAGTATTTGGGATGTCTTTTAGTTGCTTAACTCTCAACAACTGAGTTGCAGTGCAGCAGTTAGTAGTGGCAGTGTTATAGGCAGCATGATGTAGCATTTTGAGAGGGAGTTGCAGTATTGATGTAGCAGTCACAGTGGCAGACTCATGGGCAGCAGTACAGATAGTAGCAGCGCAATGGATGAGGGGCAGCAGGCCGAGCATCAGCGGCGCAGAGGACCAATGTCGTGGATCAGGGTGATGCCTTTGGTAAAGAAGTATTGTTAGAGCACATTCCTCGCTAAGAGGGAGAGTTAATTTTTGGGTAGCATCAGATGTGCTCTAGATTACTGTTGTTTAATAATATAAACCCTTCGAACTACTGCACCGGTTTTTCCGCATTGGGTTTTTCCATGGACATTTGTCCGAAAATGAGTGTCCTTTGTTTGATTGTCTCATTTATTTTCAATACTTGATCTGTATATTTGTGTAGTGTGACATATACGCATTATTTTTCACAGGCAGACCTGCTGCTAATTTGTTAAATTAATGAAAACAAGTAGGTAATGTAAATCAGATTTTTGCAGTAGGATTTCTGTAACTTAGATTCAGAAATTTTCACAAATCACTGCAACTGGATAGCTCGACCTACCAAGGAAATATGCTCCCCTCTTGTGTCTCTCTCCATCCCATCGACTTGCTCTTATAATCTCTCACTGGAGCTTCAACAACCATGATTAGATCCTCATAAACGACTAAGATCATCTTAGACTCAATCCGTGTGAGTCTCCAGATCATTCTCGATCATCCTTAATTAATTCTCATTAATTAATCAATTTTCCTAAGTTAGACTTAGGAATTTTTTAATTATTGAACAATTAATTTAATTAAGGCGTTTCGCATGCTTATCTCGCGAAACCTTTTATGGGTTTTGGAGATCTCATGTTCCTCAGTCTCTTAGACACAAATCAAGACTAGAACACCTGTCTGATGCTACCAAAATCTAACAAGGTGATGGCCTCACATGAGGGGGTAGAGCTCAAGTTAAATGGATTTTAAAATTCATCCATTGCCATTATTTTGCATTTTAACATTTCAGCATATGCTTTTATCTTTCTTTATTTTTGTAGTTGCATCAACCTTTGGGAAATATCCAAGCCCCTCTTCTCATAGGATGAGGCAAATAGGAAACCAATACAAGCAACTAAAAACAACCAAACAAAATAAAGGGCGACAAAACAAGGAAACATGACAAGTCTTAAGTATGGAGGGACATGGACACGCTACCTTTATTGAAGTCTCCTATTCGTGCCCCTCCTAAACAATGAAAGAAAAACCCCAAGCGATACACTTGACTAGGAAGAAAGGATGACCCCCAAGGTGAAATAAGGCAACAAGTACAACTTCCAAAAATCATGATCCATTATCTGATTTCAATCTATGATCCTTATTAAGATGCCTTAAAACATTAAATAAGCACTTCCTATGAAATAGTGGCTAATGTACCTCATGGATATTGACCTACCTTCATTTGTTGAGTCATCTAATCAAGTGAATGAATTGACCAATGTGTACATGAGAGGCATCTACGAAGCTGCTATATGAGGATCATATGGGGCTACTGGTTAGAAATCTACATCCTAGGAGGAAATTTTTCTCCTAGGATTACCCTTGTATATACATGGATAATAGGACACACTAGCGTTGAATAGATTAAATGCATGATGGAATAGTCAAAATTAACGAAATCTAAGATTAAGTGCCCTTCTTACCTTGAATAGGTGAAACTTACTTAAAATAGAACCCATGATTTTCCTCCAAGAAACTCCTCAAGTAGGGTGCTCTACTCCTAGAATAGATAAAACTTATTTGAGGCACAAGAATCCTCTTGATTTCCCTAGAATAAATCTTGATTGGGGTACAAGTCAAGCTTGCTTAATGTGCAAGTCAAAGATAAAATAGATGACACATGGCACTTGCTTGAAGTTCAAGCAACCTCCAAAACACTCTCAAGTAAAGTGCACCCTTCCTAAAACATCCCACTTGCTTGAAGTGAAAACAACCTCCAACCACCAAGAAACTTCTTATATGGGGCACACTCTTCCTAGCTCACAATAGCCGACAACTAGACCATAATTTAAGCACACTCCATTAGGCTAAAATATACATATGAGACCTAGAGAAAACACATTCCAAAAATAGAAGAGAACACTCATCTCCACTACTAAAAATACAATAGAACCAAAACCAAAAATTACAAAGTGCTCAAGATCTTTTAAAACCTGAAAACCATCTCCACTATTAGCGCACTCATCTCCACTGCTAAAAACACTGGAACAAAAAACAACAAAGTGCTCAAAAAATTTTAAAAATTGAAAGCCATCCCCACTATTAGAAAAGCAATCCAAGGATACTTATTATTTTGGAACTAACCAAAATACCTAATTTTGACCTACTTTTGCACTTTGTTGAAAGAAATTGAAATTTTTGGTTTTTCTTCTCCATGACTACACCAACTCATACATGCATAACATAAGATGATTTATTAATGTCCAACAAATGACCACAAAAGTAGGTCAATGGAGAATTTTCCTAATTATAGCATTTTATAAAGTAGAAACCTTGGTGGTGACCCAATTTTGAATATTCTCTGATAACCACTAAAAGTCACACACATGATCTCCTCCATAAAGGGTAATCAGAAATCAAAACCCTAATTTGACCTAATTTTGCATATTCTCTACTCATCCCTAAAAACCATATAAATGTTCTATTCCATAACAAGTATCCAGAAATTTGATCAGTTTCAAAAAATAACGAGTTTTTAAAAACAGAAACTTGCCCAAAAAAGGCATATCTCAAAATCACGAAGTACCCCTTTGAAGCTAATCCTCTCCCATGCAAGCTCTAAATTTTACAAGTAACATGTATGCATGGGAATTCTGAGGTCTGAAGATGTCTGAATTGAAGCTCTAAATATGGTCCCTGCTGGTGTCACTCCGAAAATATTTAGAAACAAGACTCAGCCTAATCTTGAACGAACCAAATGACGTACTCACAGTTGATTTTGCATAAATTCAGTGTTAACATGCCATATGCCTTGTACATGCTGCAAAGTTTCATAGTACCTCTATCTAAACAAAGGGAATTTCACTGGCAATTAAAATGAAACTAAGATCCCATTCATGTATCGGCACAAAAATGGATAATGTACCTTCTTTAAGAGATCAATTATCTTCTCACGACGAGGAGTACTCATCTTGCCTCGACTTGCTATCTGCAAGATAGTATTGCTTATATCAAAGCTGGATATTAAATTACCATTTAAACTGAAAAGTAATATGCATGATGCAAGACAAATTAGAAAATAGCTTCATAGTAGATAAAAAGGAAGCCTACCTCATCCAATTTGATAAACCCAAATGGCAACTCAGGAATGCTTTCTTCTAACATTATACTAAGTAGCTCTTTCAGGCTCATATTGTTCCCACCAGAAGAGCATTTTTCTTTTGTCGTCCATCCCCATTCCTCAGCCAGTCCCAACATGTCCTCAATTTCAGAGCCACTGTGAAGAGGACCAGTCCATAAGGGCCCCGAAACAACCAATGAGCGTGACACCTAACATTATCACTTGCTTAGCCTTCATACAAAAAATATGTACCTGATCTGATTCATGAAAAAACGAATCCATATACTGCAGATAAGCAGAACATTAGAATTTCATACGCCTGATCCACAAAGAACTAGAGAAGGATATCATATTTTGGTATGTACCTTTGCTAGCAGTATCCTTGGCCATAATAAAAGTATTAGGCCACAAAATTCATTACATAAATTCCGCTTCTTGTTTTGAAAGATAATTATTCACTGAATTTCCGTAAACTTGACATTTTTAAATGGAAATCTTGAAAGAATTGCTTTTAGGGGAAATTTTCACCTTTTGTTTAGGGCAAGGGCAACAAATTTCTCTCATTTCATCCCAAGAAAATGCTCGAGAATCTCCACAAAGACTGCAATAGCTAATGAATCCATAATGTCTAGAATAACAGATCACATAAACATCAGCTTTTCAGGGGAAAACTCTTTCCACTCACAAGAAAAGAAGATAGTTCTTCATTTAGCTCGATTAAGCAACTATGTAGAGTAAAGCAAATAAAATAAATAATGGAATGGAACTAAAAACCAAACAGCAAATATCTTATAAGTACTTATTCTCCTTAGGCTTTCCATGTCTCACACGAAGCATGACTCTAAACACTGGTCCATGACGAGCAAAGTATGAAAACACGGGCCATACATCCATGTCTCGTGTAGCAGCTTCTCGTACTGCTCCTCCTATGAGCATCCGCAAACCAATCTCATTGGCATATGGCATGGGCCTTATAAATGCTCCATATGATGCCAAAGCACTGCAAACGCACCATGTTTTAGAATGGATAATGTTAAAAATCTAGCCTGCAACCTCAATCAACTACCAACATGACATGCATTTAGGATGAAAGCATTCTCATGAACAGAAATTACACAAAATTACATGATTGATTTGACTTCACATTCTCATTAGATAGCAAAATTCAATTTTCATATTCAGTTAGTTAACCTGCCATAATATATACCAAGGATGAGAACATAAATTAAGATATTGCTTGTTGTAAAGATATATGATGGTCCTATGTCCTTTTATTTTGAATAATAAAATTTAGCGTATTTCATGTTAAAACATGTTGGGACAGCATAAAAGCAACAAACTCTGAAATCAATAAACAAAAAGTTCAATAACATTCTCCATAAGGTGATGAACACCAGTCCCTGACAGATTCCAAAGTGTTAGCTGAGGTGGCAGATTGGGTTCCATATATGGGACACTCTCGAGACCGCTTCAACTACTACATGCACACGGTTGACCTCTATTGGCATTTAAAAACACTGCTGGGAAGGGTGCTGATCAACAGGAACGAGACTTGGGGGAAGAAATTCTTCTTCAATTGGACGAGATTCAGGTGCTCCCATGCTCCATGGATTGCAGACTCAGCAAAATCGAAGCTCACCTTTGTCTATCTCCTGGTCCAGGATGCTCTCTAGAAAACAACAAGGACCCCATCCCAATTGAAGCCTCTAGGCTCTGACTCTGACAAGTCCTAAATGCTCTCTGAGTTAGCTTGTTTTTCATTTCTTAGACTAGTTTTTTTGGCTAAGAATGGTCCTGGCGGCCCAGTCTTTGTTACTGTTTTTCTTATGTTTTGGTTTAAACTCAGCAAACTCTTCATATGGCTATCATGGAAACTGAAATTCTGTGTCTGGTCTGATTCCCCTAGTGGCAGACCAGCACAGAATCCTATGGTTTTGATGTAAAATTTTGTTTACAGGAATGGAAAATTCAACTTCGCAAAAAAAACATTATTCATGAGATATAGGTTTTCAATTAATGAGAGTGAAAATAAAAGTGAGATAAAGTGATACCCATCCTCGCTAATGGTTAGATTCTTCCAAATCTTGTATTTGTTATAAACATGGACCAGTAATCCCTATAATATCTTCATATAATTGTTTTTTAAATTGGTTAAGTTCAAGGGTCCAACATAAGGTATTCATGTTTTCACTGTTAGATTCCCCCGTGGCAATCCCAATGACCCTAGTCACTATTCAATTCACCTCCTGCAAATAGATTTTACAAAGTTGTTTCAAAGAGGAAGTAAGCATCAATGGTAAAAGCTCATTAGTAATTAGTACATCTCTACATAAACTGAAGACAGACCCTACCATACATATATGAATTCATTCGATAATTGAATCAATCCGGTAATGTTAATGTTGTTTAAATTGTTCATGGTCTTTCAACACTGTAGGTCCTAAAATGGTTTCAACTTTCAACAGATATTGGAAGCTATTATCCCAAACTGTTTAACATTTAAAAATTAACATTATTGCACATCAAAACTACCTCACTCTTGTTTTATTTCCATTTCTCATGTATGGCGATAAAAAAAACCATCGGATTATCTATCCTTGTTGTCAATGCTGGCATTTCATGGGTATCTATCGGTCCACAGTATTGCTGGCATTTCATTGATATCTATCGATGGGCGGGAGTAATTTTAGAAACATGTATTACAGGCTACAAGCGTCATTAACAACATCAATTGATTGAAGATGTCTGTTAGAGGGAGAGGGAAATAGAAAGATACGTGTGAGGACGATGACCACCCGAAGAGACTCCATCTGTAGAGGTCAAATACAATAAGCCCCCATATTGGATGGCTGATAATGCCGAACCCAAGAAGAAAGAATCGCTGCCAAAGGAATCCACGTCAATGAGATCATAGTAATCACTCTGCAAGTAACGCTCCACCATCACTCTGTTGGCATCACAGTGAGATATTACCCACTTTCTCCTTCCCATGTTGTTGTTTTCATGTTCCTCGTAATCTTCCTGTTGTCGGATTTGAGAAAGATTGGAGAGAATAGTAGGGCGCGTGTGCTCATTGGCATCATTGGCCCACACAAAGTCGGCATTCGCTTCAACAAGGTAACGAAGAGCTCTGACACCGCATCCACACATGGCATCTAATACGCGGAGTTTGCCAAACCTTTTCTTGTGCAGAGCAGCTGCCAGAACGCCCAGGTCTCTCCCAGTTCTGCTTTCTTCTCTGAAAAACGAATCCCCCACCACAAACCCAACTCCTCTCTCCGTCTTCATATTCATACTGTCGTCCTCATCTCTGACTCCATTCCTTATCATGATATTGATATTGTTTGACATTGCTGCATTCACGATCATATTTGGCATTGAGAAACCCAATTTCTTAGCATCTTCATTCAAACTTAATCTCACTCTCTCTGTCAGTGTCCTTATCCGATTTTCATGGAGTGCTTTCATCAGATCAATCGACATCCACTTCTACAAACCACAGCTGTAATAACTTTAGTGCCCTTTTGTGCAACGTTAAGTAAACAAGCAAGCGCTCCCAAGGAGTGTAGTCCCTCCTCTTTAGCAGAGTAAAATGGTTTATGCAGAGTTTTGGAATTTCGATTTCGAATCTGTTTTCTCCCGTTGAAGGTGATGCATCCAACAGTTACATAGTTTCCTTGGAAAGCCTATCCCTTGAAACACGAGATAGCCTCACGCAATGGTAGGAATATTTTGCTTACAATTGAATTGCAGCAAAGCAAAGGATTTGACTCATGTCATAGAAAGAAAGAAAGAATTTTTAAAGTCCACGAGACTAAAAATAGCCTATGGGACAGATTGCTTCTCTATCTCACTCTTGTATTCGGCCCTTTTCCTGTGAAGTTTTACAATGACCACTCCAAGCTTATCGACCAACTCTTTGCTGAATAAATTATCCCAAGAATTAGCTGCCAGAATACCTGCATAGTTTTCCCTGATGTCTTTGAAGGCTTCACATTCTAGAATGAAATGTTTTTATGTTTCCACTTTTCCGGAGGAGCAAAAATACATACTCTTTCTTCCCACATTTCTTTTGGCCTTTTCCAGCGCTCTGTTTCACAACGGAGTTGATGAGAATTAGTCTTTAATTGAGCAATAAGAATTTTAGATCTCCAAGAAATATTAGCCCCTATGTACGCCTTTTGTTGATGGTTATGCGTGGGGTTAAACTCTTCCATGCAGTTCTTCTTCTTTCTCTCTAACTCTTTCATCCAAATATGTTTGTGGAATTTATCCATAACAAAAGTTTTTATCTCTTTACTGTTTGTAGGACACATGCTCAAGCAAATACCCCATACACTAAACCATTTGTTATTTTGCCGCATCCAACTCTTCTGTCTTTTGCACAATCTGTCACTAACCACAACCTTAGGCCATCTACCCTCTTCCATTTGCTCAATTTTTTTCAGATACCTTATGACTCGCACCATAGCAATTGCTTCAATAGGAGCAGCCCCTGTTTCACTTAGCAGGATGGCATAAGGAACTGCACTTTTAATTTTGAATTTGTTTGTAATCAAATGTTTCTGAATTTTTTCAATTTGTTTCCACTGCATCTTGGTTGTGCTGCTGGCCCACAGTTCACAACCGTAGAGAATCACCGGAATCACTAGAAGCCCAAAAAGAGTTAGAGTGGTTTTCCAGTCCCACAGCTCTGCCTCTCTACACCTGTTTTGAAGAGCATAAAATGCTTTCCAACCCCTAAAGTTCTTTTCTTTCTACAATCATCTCAACTTAAATTTCTGTTGAAGTCAATTCCGAGGTATTTGTAGTCTGCAACTTCTTCTAGAATGCTGCCTTCAAAATAAAACTTATGTTGGTTATGCTTTCTTTTGTTAGAGAAAACCACTACTTTCGTTTTGCTAATATTGACTTGCATCCCAACCCTTCTACAAAAATGCTCAAGGGAACGTAAATGCTCTTGCAAACCAAGAGCCGAATTAGCAATCAATATAAGGTCATCTGCGTACAAAAGAAGCCTGATAACGAACTTGCCCAAATGGATACCGTCACCCCCTTGCGAATTTAGCCACTCTTCAAACTTGTCAATATATAACCCAAAAAGGGTAGGAGACAATGGGCAACCTTGCTTGACCCCGATATCGCTTCTAAAACTTTCAGAAATGCCAGCTGAAGTTCTGATTTTGACTTTCACCTCTTCATACAACCTATGCACAACTGCTCTCAAATGCTTGGGAACCCCAAGTTCCTCCATTTTGCCCCAAAGCTTATCCCTAGGAACTGTGTCAAAGGCTTTTTTGAAATCAACAAAGCAACAGAAAACTTCTTCCTTTTTTTCCCAAACTTTTTCAATGATGTGCCTTAAAGTTATACAATGATCAACTGTGGAATGTTTAGGTCTAAAACCCACTTTCCCTTTAGCAAGTTTATCTCTTTCTTCTGCCCACTTGCTGATTTTCTTTTCCAACATGCTTCCAAATAACTTTGCAAACAAGGGGTTTATAATTATGGTTCTATAGTTGGAGGGATTATTGACGTCACCACTCTTGAAAAGAGGTATTTCCATACTAGTTGTCCAATCTGTGGGGAACCCCTGCTGTAAGATGTTGTTAAAAATTTTTGTGATGTGAGGTGAAAGAATTTTTAAGCCCCACTTTAGATACTCTGCTTGGAGTTCATCTAAGTCTTTTGCTTTTCCAGCTCCCAACTTCTTGATACCCATCTCTACCTCTTGCACCGTGAAGAGTTTTGTGTCTGTGTTGACCAAGGGAGGAGGGTCAACCTTGGGATCCTGCTCATAAAGTTGTCTTGCATAGTCAAACCATTTAGAAGCTGTAATGTTGTTTTCGGTTTGCACCTTTTTCGATTGGAGCTCCTTCCAAAATAATTTGGGGTTATTTTTCCCGAGGAAGATTAGTTCTTCTCTCCTTGAAACCATGAAATCAGCTTTTTTATTTTTTACTATCTGCTTGTAAGCTTTGAGCTTTATGCTATCCGTGTTTGATTCCTTCCACCTTCTCCTTGCCTTTTTGCATTCCTCGTCAAACCAAGCATTAACCGGAAAGAAATTTGTTTCGGAATTTTTAATTTTTGCTCTTTTGCACTCCGCAAGTGCGCTTTGAATTAAATGTGTTAATCTGTGACTATGAAGGCCATGAGATGGGATTTCCTCCTTCTTGAAGAGCCTATCTAGCATTATTTTGAAGGTATTACAATTCTCTGGATTCAAGAGAATTCTGCCCTTTGGGGGATTTTGTTGAACACACTGATTTTTTGACCCTAATTGCTTCTTTTCGGTCCAAGAGAAACTTAAATAGATTGGCTTGTGATCTGATTTTAAGTCTCAGATTTGATCTCCAATCAACACTTCCTCCATTTTCTCACACAAACTATGCGAGCAAATTACATAATCTACTACACTTGCTCCATTGTAAGTATTGCAAGTGAAATTACCGGACTTTTCCCATCTAGTCAAACCATTACAAATGACTAAATCGAAGGCCCCACATAGCATAAGCAGTTGTTCTCCAAAGAGATTGCGGCCTTTATCCTCTGAAATTCGTTCCCACTGATGATTACTCTCTTCTGTAAGCCAGATAGGGTCACTGTCTTCTTTACAACAAAGAATGCTAGCTTGTTCACTTGCAGTTCTAGCATTGAAATCCCCCACTATAAGGACTTCACCTAGTTGAGAATATATTGCAATATCCGTTTTTAGGGCTGCAAAGGGATCTTTGTGGTCAAGCCCTCTACTTTTGTAGATTTTTGAAACTTGCGGTGCAAAATAGCATGCTGCAATTCTAATGAGATTTCCATTTTCTGATATTTTAAGCCAAACAAATTGTGTATTTGGGTCTTCTTTTTCTAGCTGAATGAAACGACCTTCTTTTTCTCTTACTAATACCATGATACCCCCGTGCCCTTTGCCATTCCCTGCTGCCTTGTTCCACACTGCTATCTTCCAGTACCCTTCAAACAAAGGTGTCTTACACCCTTCATGCTCATGTGTTTCTATGAGGCAAATTATGTCTCTACCTTCCGCAATAGGCCCTAACCCAGGTCCTCATCTCCATGGGTAACCCTTGCAGTTCCAAAAAACTAATCTTAAGGAAACCTGAGTAAGACTTGATTGCTATTTGTTTTGACATGCAAGACTCACAGTTGAGTCTTTGTCCCTGCTTGCCCATAATGACCTTGCTTCCTCATTTCTTGCTAAAGAGTTTGTTGTCTCTTCTTTGTTATCATTTTGCTGCCTTGCTTTGGAAGGAGGTCCAAATTGCGCAATCACGGCTTTACCTTATAAATCCATGTTCTTTTTCCCTCATCTCTTGCTGCCCTAACTTTTGTCATTTCATCCCTCCTTTCCTCTTGTTGTCTTACAGTTAAATCTTCTTCTAGAAAAAACCGAGAACCCCTTAAGAGTTGCTTCTTGCTTAGAATGATATCTTTATCACGCAAGTTGGGCATGATGACTTTTATGGGCATGGCTCTCTCACCGTTAAGCTTACCTACTCTCCATGCTTGACATATTTGTCCTTGCCATTGGAGCTTGTCTTTCAAGAAGTCTCTTGCAAGGTCAAGAGTACCTTCATTTTTCCCATACTCTTTCACCCCTTTAATAATTATGTTTGTTGCTCTATCCAGTCTTTCCTTGCTTTCTCTATCTTGCATGTTGTTAACCTGAATGTTTGTTTCTTCTTCCCTCTTAGCAGAATTGCCAATAACTTGAGCCCAAGTTTTGGAAAGTTTTGTGGGATCTCCTTTCCTCCCTTCTCTTGATGTTTCTTCATTGTTGTCTATTTGAGCAACTACTTTCCCCTTATCCTGGGGTGGCTTCGCATTCATCACCTCTGTATTCTCCACTGCAAATTTCTTCATGTTTTGTACCTCTGCTTTCATGCGTTGCCATTCTGTTTTCCCTATTCGGAGAGCTTCCTGCAGTAATTCCACTTGTTCCTTCAGAACTTTGTTGCTTTCTGCTAAAGCCTGATTTTCAGCTGTTATTATGTGGATTGTACAATCTCTTTCCCGCTCTTTAGCTTCTACTACTTCCAACCTTTCTTTTACATTTAAGAGTTCTTTCACATAAAGATCAGATGACCAAGTGAGAGGTGTGGATGTGGGACTATATAAAGCATAATCATCACTAGCTTTTTCTTTTCCTTTGGAATTGTTGCCACATGTTTGCGAAGACGACTTGTTTGAATGTTGTTTCTTGCGAACAATACTCTCCCTTTGAGACATTTTTTTCCTTGTCTGCTCCCATTTTAGACGAGCTAGTCTCCTTTTTAAAATGCCCTGATATTGTTTGGCATTGACCCAAACCCACTTCCCAGTTTTCGTTGATGAGGCAATTTTCACTTGCCCTATATCATTTGTTTCCACGGGTTCTAAAGTTTCTTGTCCCATTATTCTCTGCCCAAAACTGACCCTTTGTTTTATGCTTAACTCTTCAATATCTGTTGGTCTGACCACTGAAAACTTGCTGCTTAACTCTTCATATAAAAGGAAGTATTCCAAAGACACAAATTTAATGTAATCGTGATATTTGAAAATTTGATAAAAATAAATTCAAGAAAATATATGAGGGTTAAGTTCAAGAAAATATATGAGGGTTATCATAAAATATAGAAAGAAAGTATTTTTAACGTCTACAAGGTTAAAAATAGCATATGGGATAGATTGTTTTTTAATCTAGCTCTTGTATTTGGCCATTTTCCTGTGAAAAAAATAGCATATGGGATAGATTATTTTTTTTATCTGGCTCTTGTATTTGGCCATTTTCCTGTGAAGTTTTACAATAACTACTCCCAACTTCTTGAAAAACTCTTCGCTGAATAGACTATCCCAAGAACTAGCTGCCAGAATACCTGCATAATTTTCCCTGTTGTCTTTGAAGGCCTCGCATTCTAAAATGAAATGTTTTTTTGTTTCCACTTTTCCGGAAGAGCAAAAAATACATAATTTTTCCTCCCACATTTCTTTTGGCCTTTTCTCGTGCCCTGTTTCACAACGGAGTTGATGAGAATTAGTCCTTAATTGAGCAATAAGAATTTTAGATCTTCAAGAAATATTGGCCCCTATGTATGCCTTTCGCTGATGGTTATGCGTGGGGTTAAACTCTTCAATGTAGTACTTCTTCTTTCTCCCTAGCTCTTTCTCCCAAGTATGTTTGTGGAACTTATCCATAACAAAAGTTTTTATCTCTTTATTGTTTGTAGGACATATGCTCAAGCAAATACCCCATTTACTAAACCATTTGTTATTTTGTCGAATCCAAGTCTTCTTTCTTTTGCACAATTTGTCACTAAACACAACCTTAGGCCACCTACCCTCTTCCATTTGCTCAATTTTTTTCAAAAACCTTATGGCTCACACCATAGCAATTGCTTCAATAGAAGCAGCCCCTGTCTCACTTAACATGATAGCATAAGGAACTACACTTTTAATTTTGAATTTATTTGTAATCAAATGCTTCTGCATTTTCTCAATTTGTTTCCACTGCATCTCGGTTGCGACGCTGGCCCACAATTCACAACCGTAGAGAATTACCAGAATCACTAGAAGCCCAAAAAGAGTTAGAATGGTTTTCCAGTCCCACAGCTCTGCCTCTCTACACCTGTTTTGAAGAGCATAAAATGTTTTCCAACCCCCTAAAGTTCTTTTCTTTCTACAACCATCCCAACTTAAATTTATGTTGAAGTCAATTCCGAGGTATTTGTAGTCTGCAACTTCTTCTAGAATGTTGCCTTCAAAGTAGAACTTATGTTGGTTATGCTTTCTTTTGTTAGAGAAAACCACTACTTTCGTTTTGTTAATATTGACTTGCATCCCCACCTTTCTACAAAAATGCTCAAGGGAACATAAGTGCTCTTGCAAACCAAGAGTCGATTTAGCAATCAATATAAGGTCATTTGCGTACAAAAGAAGCCTTATAACGAACTTGCCCAAATGGATACCATTACCCCCATGCGAATTTAGCCACTCTTCAAGCTTGTCAATATATAATCCAAAAAGGGTAGGAGACAATGTGAAACCTTGCTTGACCCCGATATGAGTTCTAAAACTTTCAAAAATGCCTGTTGAAGTTCTAATTTTGACTTTCACCTCTTCATACAACCTATGCACAGTTACTCTCAAATGCATGGGAACCTCAAGTTCCTCCATTCCGCCCCAAAGCTTATCCCTAGGAACCATGTCAAAGGCTTTTTTGAAATCAACAAAGCAACAAAAAACTTCTTCCTTTTCTTCTCAAACTTTTTCAATGATGTGCCTTAAAGTTATACAATGATCAATTGTGGAATGTTTAGGTCTAAAACTTGCTTGACCTTTAGCACATTTATCTCTTTCTTCTGCCCACTTGCTGATTTTATTTTCTAACATGCTTCCAAATAACTTTGCAAACAAGGGGTTTATCATTATGGTTCTATAGATGGAGGGATTATTGACGTCACCACCCTTGAAAAGAGGTATTGCCATACTAGTTGTCCAATATGTGGAGAACCCCTGTTGTATGATATATGACATATAACAAAATATAAGTTAAGTTAATAATGTTATTAAAATATAACTTTTTACTTGGGGATAATCTCTAGAAAAAACATAAAAAAAAATTGGGTTGGTGTATTATATGCAAGAAAAAAGAATAATCAGCTAATCATTTTTATCACTTATACTTTTCACTTCAAGCACAATGGAAAGAACGAAACAGAATCTTAGATGTGGCTTGGAATGGAGAGGTATATCTTTTGGGGAGGCTTGAAAATCATGGTGGGATTCGAGCCAAGATGAGAAACAGAGGAGCACTTTTTTGTAGGGGTATATGGCTCACTAGAAATACAACAACTTTCTAAGATTTGTCATTAGCTTTGTCCCTTATTGTGTCAGAAATTCTTACTATCTACTCTCTCTTGCCTTCTAAAGTCACATCACAAGCCCCATGGGTTATGACTATTAAAGAAATTAATCCCAACATTTTGTGGTCATATTTTAATGGGGCTTTAGACTCAAAGGGGGTTTGCAGTGGGGGATACATCCTCTACTTCAACAATCATCATTTTTCGAAATCAAAAGTTGGCCTGGGCAGAGGAACGAACAATTTCGTTGAGATATTATCTCTTAAACTTCTTCTCTGTTGGGCCCTTGAAAAGGAATATCACTCTCTCCAAGTTTTTGGAGATTCACTCAATGTTATCAATTAGTTTAATAATGTCCAAAAATGTCACTCCCACACTTTCTCTTATTCTTGATGAAATATTTCGTTTAAAATAGTCATTTGATTTCATTACATGCGGACCTCCTCTCTAAGGAGGAAGTGCGCTAGGCTTATGGATTATGGCAGGTCAGCAAGTCAATAGACGGGACTTTTCAGACATACCACACATCCTCCATTTTTTGAGCTATGATACATGTAGTCACAGTTTAATTTATATATGCTTTTATATTGTTTTTTTTTTTCATCTACCCTTGGCAACAGTTTCAGTTTTGCCAAGTTTTTGAATATGTGTGTGTGTGTGTGTGTGTGTGCTATGATGGGCTTAATTATATTTTTTAGTTTTTTCTCCTCTCATGAGGAGGAATTGTTTATCGATACTGGGTGATCACGTGGTTGGTTTATACGGAACCCAAATTTTTGAGTTCCACTCGAGTGACTTATAGGATGAATGCCTTATGGCATATGTCCACATGTAACTTTTTACTATCTTAATAAAAAGTTGTGATTTTCCCGTTGAAAAAAAATAAATTTGTTGTTTCAATTTATGTGTGAAGGCATGGCTTTGATGTTACAAACCTTAATATATTATATAGATATATGAGTCATTTTACCACTCTATACTTAAAGTAAATATTCAAGAATACAACTAATAACCAGCCTAGATCCATCTTAACTCCGGGTCTATCAAGCGTTGAGAGGAATCAAATCTCTTGAGGTGTAAACCTATTTTTTTAGTGCAAAACTTGAGAAAATGTTTGCACCTTGAGAGATTTGATCCCTCTCAGCGCTTGATAGATCCAAAGTTAAGATGGATCTAGGTTGGTTTCAGTCTGTGTGACCAAGGATTAGTTTTATTAATAATATGTAAATATATCAAATATTAATATAATCATGTTAAATATGCTAAATATGTCTAAGATTAAGTTGGTCGTTTTAATTTTAAATTTTCTTAGTTACCTCAGTTGGTTGAGATGATAAATATTGTTAAAGTTTAATGATGAAAAATGATGAAATATTTTTTTTGAATGCAAAGTGACAATAATAGTGTTAAATGATAGAAAATGTGAATGATAAGAATGTACTCACATTACAAATAGCCTTCATTATGATCAATTGAAAACTATTTTCTTCTATTATTCTTATTGTCACCCTTGTTTTTTGTGTCATCTTTTCATATCGATTATATGAAAAAGACAATTTAAATCGTAAATCATTTAAATATTTAGCTCGAGTTGTTGTAGTAAACATGATAGCTTGTCTCTCTTGCTCTCCAATATTAATAGGTTAAATTACTATAACACAAAAATCAATGTACATTGTCAATAACTTTTTGTGCTTACACTAAAATCAATGCATATTGTTAATCCAATCGCTTTAAAATTAATGTATCATCATATATCCAATTACATCAAATTAGAAATCAACATCTACACTGAAATCAACGCATCAAATGCAAGAAATCAAATAATATAAGAAAATAACTTCTACACTCAAATCAATGCACCTAATGCAAACAATCAAATAAGGTTAGAAACCAACATCTACACTAAAATCGATGCATTTAGTGAAAGCAATCAAATAGGATTATAAATCACCATCTACATTGAAATAAATGCATTTAGTGCAAACAATCAAATAGGATTAGAAATCATCTGCATTGAAATCAATGCATATACTACAAGCAATCAAATATAATTATAAATCAATATCTACATTGAAATCAAAGCATCTAGTACAAGCAATCAAATAGTATTAGAAATCACCATCTACACTAAAATCAACGCATTTAGTGCAAACAATCAAATAGGATTAGTAAAAATCTACATTGAAATCAATGCATCTAGTGCATAATCAAATATCATTAGAAATAAATATCTACACTAAATTGATGCATCTAGTGCAAATAATCAAATAGGATTAGAAATCACCATCTACACTGAAATCAATGCATCTAGTGAAAAAAATCTTCTCCCCTCTCTCCTTCTCTCCCCTCTTCTCTCCATATACCCTTCTTTGTCTCTTTATCTCACCCCTAAACATACACTCTCTCTCTCCATCTCTTTCTTGTCACTCCTTCTCTCTCTCCACTTCTCACTCTCTCTGTATTTCTTCTTCCCTCCCTCTCTCTCCCTCCAACTCCATCTCTCTATCCCTCCCTCTCTCGTCCTCTCTCTCAATTCCTCTCTCTGGTCATTCCTAGCTCTCCCTTTCTCTCTTACCTCCCTCTCTCTTCTGCCATATGTCTCTCCTTCAATCCTATCACTATCTCCTCCCCCCTCTCCTTCTCTCTCTCCGCCCTCCATATTTGTGTCTCCCTCTCTCTCCCTTACCCTTCTCTACCTCTATCACTCCTCTCCCTCTCTCTTTCTCTTCATTCCTCCTCTCCCCTTTCCTTTAGTTTATCTCCATCCCTCCCTTGTTAATCCCCCTATATCTCCGCCTCTATCACTCTATATCTTTGTTCTTCCCTCCCATATATATCCAGAGTTAACATATATCATGGTATATTTATATATATTATAATATAACAAATTTAATATTGTATTAATCTAAAGTTATTAAATTTAATAATATTAATATATTAATATGAATATTAGATTTTATAATAATGATAATAATATTAGGCTTAATAATGTTTTTTTTGCATGTTGTTAATAATAATTTAGCTCATGGTATTTGAACCATAGGCTTCACCTAAAAAAAACATGTTTTTTGAGTGTTCGTAAATATAAAGCAGTTATTCCGGATGCGGGTGGGCTTTTTAGTTAATTACGACGAAATTTGGTCGGGTGGACCGGGGGCGCGGTGGCTCACCACCGCCACCCAACCTCGCATGCTCCTGCTCTTAAATGCCACTGTCCGGCTCTTAAATGAAGTTTTATGGGAGCTCTCTCCCCGATACCTGCTCATTCCTACTTTAGCTATGGCGCGCTCAGATGAATTCCTGTGTGTTAAACCTCTCCGCGTATGTTGCTCCCTTTCTGCTGCTGAGCATAGCTCACGCACCAGCACAGGGTCTCGTTGCATCTTAAGCTGTTGCATTGACATACTGTCGGGCTTCCATTTCTCCAATTGCTCCTCCTGTAACCTTTCGCGCCCGTCTTTTTCGCCTACCAGTCGCCCGCAAGTTTATCCCGCCCTTGTTGCTCCCCCTGTCCATAAAACCATGCCTCTCCTTCGCCCGAGAATGCGTTGCAGGCGTGGCGGTACCAGTGGGCGTGCCATCAGCAGATCCTCTCCCTCCACTTCTGATTCTTCGTCTTACTCTTCTGAATTCGGACCAGTCCGCTTTCCTGCATCGCGAAGAGGTCGTGGAAGGGGTCGTAATCATTTTAATCCCGCTGGGCACTTTCGCTTGTCTTCCAGGGCGCATTCTCACCATGCTCGTTTCCATTTCCCCTGCAGTATTAACAACACCTCTCTCCTTGCAACGGTTACCATCGACCTTCGGGTAGCCTCCTCAGAACAGGTTTCTTTGGGCCAGGTTCGAGCTACTACGGAGGCTTCTCTGGAGCCCATAGCAGATGCCGAGCACAGCAATCCTCAAGCGGACAACCAGAAGAATGTTTCTTCTGGCAAGGCAGCCAACTTGGGCCTTCAGGCAAGTTCCTCTGCTCCAACTGATGGCGGTCTTGAGCGCCAGGATGACCCTCCTCCTGAAGATGAGGATCCTTACAAATTTGGCTGCCTCATTGTCGAGGAAGATCCTCCCTCCGCTCATTAACGTGTATCCAGGTTTGTGCTCCCGGGTTTTGGTTTCCGTCGGCCTGAAGGTGTTCATCTTCAGTATGGTGCATCTGCTTAATTGTGCTTCTGTTCTTATGGTCACTCTTTTTCTTTATGGACGACCTCCCCTGCGTGGGAGTTATATTCTGATCTATGTCCAAGTTCTTGCTTTGGTCACAGGTTTTCGAACTGTCATTTTTGGTTTTGTTATGGTTCGAAATTGTAAGAATCTTGCCACTCTGGCTTACTCTATAGGGGTCACACTGTCAAGGTCTGTTCAATTTCCAGTCATAGATGTCAATCATTTCTTAGGAACAGACAGTATCACTGCTCTTCAAAGCTCTCATGGTCTACCTCCTAAATGTTTTGATGGTCAATTATCAGATTGCAATGTAAGAATGCCGCAGCAATGGGCTGGAACTCTCGAGGCTTCGGTCTCTCTGTAACACTATTTTTTGTATCAATATAGAAGTAGCCATATTCAGAAGAAAAAAAATATATATATATATATATATATAAAGCAGATTATGGAATAAATATGAAAAGATGTTTTATTTACTTGCCATACCTGTGGTTTATTTATATTTTTATTTATTTACCATGCCTCTTTTATTTACCATGGTATTTAGCCCATATGCTTGTTATATAATTAGATGTTTATTTCTAATCCTATTTGATACATTTTTATTTATTCACCTTACCTTTTTATACCTATTTTATATTTATTTATTTACCACACCTCTTTATACCTCTCTTATATTTATGTATTTATCATACCTCTTTATTTCTCTTTTATATTTATTTATTTACCATACTTCTTTTATAAATATGGTATTTGGTCCATGGTATCTAGCCAGTGGTATCAATATTAATTTGTCCCATGGTATTCTTCCCATAGGCTTCATCTAAATAATATATATATATATATATATATATATATATATATATATATATATATATGAAAAGGCTTATGGAGTAAATATAAAAAGGGGTTTTATTTTTTTACCATACTTCTGGTTTATTTATATTTTTATTTATTTACCATGCCTCTAGTTTATTTATCTTTTTTGAGTGTTCTTAAATATAACTCTTGTTTAAGAGGCAGAGATCATTATTACAAATATATTAATTATTACAAATGATGATGATGGTTAACGTCCACTGAGACCAATCCTTGGTCTATCAAACCTAAAGAAAAGAGTTATTTAATTTGATTTAAGATTTTATTCCTATGCTCAAAAAGCTTGGAGAGAAGCCTCCCGAACTCACTATAATTTTGACATCTTAAAAGGCTAGGAAGGCCGACATTAAAATATATTGATTACAATTGAGTCGACATTAAAATTGTTTACATACAATCTTACATTACATGTAACAATCACACATCTACCTTATACCGGGTTGTAGCGGGCCTCTAGGTGCAATAAAACTGCATCAGATTAATATTTTGAAATATTACAATTTTGATGGGGAAATATTTATGTCTTTAAAGATTTTAATTTATCCATAGAATATGGGTTTTCTTTTTAAAGATTCATTTTACAAATATTTAATTAAAAGAAATATTAAAAGATAGTGGATTTTGATTCTTTGTGTTGAATTAACTTTTTTCCATTGATTAAAGAAATGGGATTGATTTTAGTAAAGAGTAAATATGTTTAAAATTTTACTTAATTTGAAAATTCAATATGATAAATTTTTTTGTTAAAGGTAAATTTATGATCCATTCAAATTCACGTATATAATAAAGCAAATATTAAATGAGTGAGAGAATTTACTATCCATTCAAATTATATAAATAATACATAGTTGTATTTTAATAATTAATCTCATCCCATTAATAAGTTAAAAAAGTTATATATAATCTAAATATTCAAGTTCTACAGCCCAGTATTTGGGCCGAGAGGCGCTCTACAGCCCAGTATAGGGTAGATGTGTAGATGTAATGTAAGAAAGTTTGTAAACTTTTGTAATGTGGGCTCAATATATAGAGTACATGTGTAGATGTAATGTAAGAAAATTTATAAACATTTTGTAATCTTGGATTGATTGTAATCAATATATTTGTAATAGTTATCCCTACCTTTTAACCTAAAGTTATATTTATGAACACTCAAAAAGGTATGGTAAATAAATAAAAATATAAATAAATCGGAGATATGGTAAATAAATAAAACCTATTTTTATATTTACTGTAGATGTATGGTAAATAAATAAAACCCATTTTTATATTTACTCCATAAATCTCATTATATATTTAAGAAACCTGGAAAAAAAAAAAGATTAGGTGAAGCCTATGGGCCAAATAACATGGAACAAATTATTATTAATACCATGGGCCAAATACCATGGAACAAATTATTATTAATACCATGGGCTAAATACCATGGGTCAAATACCATATTTAAATAAAAAAATATTAATGACGAATAAATAGGTATGGTAAATAAATAAAAAATATAAATAAAGGAGAGGTATGATAAATAAATAAACCCTTTTTTTATATTTTATCCATAATCAACTTTATATTTAAGGACACTTAAAAATGATGTTTTATTTAGGCCAAGCCTATGGGTCAAATATCATGGGCCAAATTAATATTATTATCTAACATTCATATTAATGTGTAGATGTAATGTAAGAAAGTTTGTAAACTTTTTTAGTGTCGGCTCAATATATTTTAACGGATATATTTATAATAATAATAATAAAATATAAGTATATCTCTCAATCTGAATAGTGGAAACAATCTTAATATTATATTCTATCATTGGTGTGTGAGGGGAGGGAGAGATAGAGGGAGGTGGGTGAGAAAGTGAGAGAGAGGAGAGAGGAGAGGGGAAGAGAGATGGAGTTGGAAGGGGAAGAAAGACAAAGAGAGAAATATGAAAAGGAAGAAGGGGAAGAGAGAGAGAGAAGGGGAAGAGAGAGAGGGAAAGGAAGAGGGAGGGAGAGAGAGATAGATAGATATGGAGAGAGGGTGTGTATGTTTTTGGGGTAATAAGGAGACACAATGGGAGATAGAGATATAGATGGAGGGGGGAGAGAGGGAAGAAGAGAGATGAAAAGAGAGGGAGTGAGGAGGAGATATAGATATGCAGAGAGAAGTGGAAGAGAGATAAAGAGAGAGAGAGAGGAAGAGGGAGGGAGAGAGAGAGTGGGAAAGGAAGAGGGTTGGAGAGAGAGGGAGAGGAATAGGGAGGGAGGGACGGAGGGAGAGAGAGAGATAAATATATAGATAGATATGGAGAGATGGTGTGTATGTTTGGGGGCTAAGAGAGAGAGAGAGAGAGAGAGAGAGAGAGAGAGAGAGAGAGAAGGGGAAGAGATACATAGGGACAGGAAGAGGGAGAGATATATAGATAGATAGATATGGAGAGATAATGTTTACATGATGATATAGAGAGATAAAGAAGATGAGACAAAGGGATATAGAGATATAGAATTAGGGGGAAAGAGGGAAGAAGAGAGAGACAAAGAAAATGAGAGAGAGAGAGAGAGACATGTGTTCCAGGGGATGGGATAGAGAGATAAATAACGAGAGATGGAGGGAGATATAGATATAGATGGCAAGGGGGAGAGGGAAGAAGATAAAGATAGAGAAAGGGAGGGAGAGGTGGCGAGATAGAGATAGGGGAGAGAGGGAGGGAGAGAGAGAAAGAGAGAGGGAGGGAGATAGACACAGAATGGAAGGTGGAGAGAGAGGGAGGAAAAAAGAGACACATATAGACATAGAATTTAGATCTAGAAAGTCAGGAATATTTTGGTTTTTCACTAAAATAGATGTGTTGATTTGAGTGTAGTAGTTGATTTCTAATCCAATTTGATCAATTCCACTAGATGCATTGATTTCAATGTAGATGTTGATTTTTAATCCTATTTAATACCTTACACTAGATGCATTTATTTTAGTTAGATGTTGATTTTTACTCCTATTTTATTGATTGCACTAGATGTATGGGTTTCAATGTCGATATTGATTTCTAATCGTATTTGATCACTTGCACTAGAAGCATTGATTTCAGTGTAGATGTTAATTTCTAATCTTATTTAATACATGTTGGAGAGGTAAATCCCCTCTGCGGACAGAGGCAATCCCTACTAGCCCAGATCGGGTCTAGCAACAACTGAGTCACGCTAAGACGCAAGTTCCTAATTGCAAAAGACCAAGATGAAACAAGAGGCCTACCTTAAGTCCTACGTTGTCGTCGTTTGTGGAGAAGATGGTGCTTCCGTCCCTTGCTTTGGCAGATCACAATTCTCCCGCTCAATGCGATCGAACGCCTGCACGTACAAGAAGAAACAACAAACACACAAGCGTAAAACCTAATACATGCAATTATGTATCAGTCAGAGAAGATATAACTCATAACATAAAACATAAACATCTGAGTGGAACCATAATCGAAGTCGCTTATTATTAATCAAAACAAAGGAAGATACAACCTGAGCTCTGACGGTGGACCTTCCTTCGACGGGTCGACAGAGGAGTACGTCTCGGTAAAGCTTGTCAGGAAAAGGACAAGTCTCTCTCTCTTCGGCTATCTAACGATAATCTCCTTACAATTGATTCAGCTCTATTCAGGCTAGCTTGCAAAAAAAAAATGATAAGCTTATATAGATGGTGGAAGGGGAGTTGGGATCCCTACAATTGTGGGATTGGCCCTATCCTCAAGGAAGCTTCCATGATAGGTGGAAAACCACTTCCCCTACATGGAGATTCGGAGCCAAACCTCCCAACTCATTTTAGAGACTCATTCAGGAGTTGGTTGGAATCAAACTTCTGCCATTTATTTTTAAAAAACACTCCTTATTAAGCCTGGCGCGGGTGATACATTAGGACAGAGCGTCAGTTGGCACACCTTCTTTGGTGGATTTCCCCCATTGGCGCGAGGGCTGAACTGGCTAGTCACACCAAGGCTAAAAAGGCTATTTTTAGGGCTTTTCACAGGAAATTGTCTTCAGGGGAATGATTGTCCTTGTCAAGGGGGATGCCATGAAAGTGGTTTCAGGTCATGTCACTGCTCACAGGTCATGGAAAATTCCCTCCAATGTGTGGGACGGGGGATTGCAGGGATGGTGACAAATTACTATGTAACAGATGCCCCCTAAAGCATGAGGCCCAAGAGAGAGAGAGGGGTGAAATTCTTTATGAGAACGTGTCCAACTGAAAACACTGCCGTCGGAAAACCTCGTAGACAAGTACAACTGATATCTCAAATACATGATATGTGGTATGGGTGCAACCATCCATAATAGAGTATACAATAATCAGGATCCAAGGCATGGTCGTAGCCATCCAGAAAGGATCAATAAGTAGACTCAGGTATGGTCGCAGCCATCCAATCAATGAGTCATGTATCAAATCATGATAATCCAAAAAATCCGTAGCCTGGATTCTATCAGAAAAAATCTAGGGTCTTGCGCTCAATCTCGACCTGAACAGAGTACAAGTCCTAGCATGTGAATATGTGAGCTGAAGTCGAACATGCAAGAACATCGTCTGATTACCAGCCAATGATGAAAGCTGTTAACAGACGCAAGAGGAACCACCAATATTGACAATGGCCCTCAAGGTACTATAGGTACAATCCACAGAGTGTGAACAGTGAACTGGCGTCGAACACCCGTAGAATCATCCGATTGAAGGTCAATGATGCAAACCTTGCGTCGAATGCGAAGAACCTGCCATTGAGGCATGCAGGCTCCAAGGTATCGGGAGGGAGTCTCTAGATCAACTTCCCGGATAATGAGCTGAAGTCGACAGGAAGTGACCTTGATCGAAGGTGGGCCATAGTGTTTCCCACATCATCGACGTGAGACAGAGGAAAATAATGTTTGTGAATCAGGACCAGATGAGAATCAGAGGAAGGTTGAAACTGCAGAGGTTAACTTCTCTTGAACATATCGGCGGCACGATAGTGGATTTGGCAGTATTTGACGTCAAAAGATCAGAGGTCATGATGACAAGGTAAAGAGTAGATGAGACATCAAAAAAGATCACCCAAACCCACAGAGGCAAACAGAAAATGAGATGAGATGTCCCCAACCCGACACGAATGCAGACAGGTTCCATGTTCAAGAGCGACATACTGCCGACACAACGACGATACTGGTTCCATTTTTCCCTCACCATTTCTGGCGAGTACCCCAATTATTTTTGAGAACAAGCTTGAAGGGGATAGCATATGCTTGTGATATAAGTTTGTCCTTTGGACGAATCCATCCTAGTACATTTAACGAGCCCTAGGAAGGAGAAACTCGAATATCTTCATTACGACTGAATCCGATGTCATCAGGGTTTAACGAGTCTGACAAAGGAAGAACTCGACGTCTTTTCATATTTAGAGAGTTTGAAAAGACAACAGAAAAGTAAACTCTAGCAGTCCCTTTTCATAAATAGTTCCTCAGATCCGAAAAAGTAGAAAATTATATCTGAGAAAACCTCCTAGTCGCGATAGGCTAGGGTATTCCTTCTTCATAAATAATCTATCCCAGCCCAAAAAAGGGGTAAACGTATACTGGGTAGATTTCGTTTCGCAGCCACTTTAACGAGATCGAAACAACAAGGGACTCGACAATCTTTTCATGTTTAGAGAGTCAGAAAAGAGCTGAAAGATGACTCCAGAAGTGACTTTTTCGTGTTTTTACCGAGTCCAAAAAAGTATAAAATACAACTCGTATCACTGTCCAAGCCGCGTAAAAACCTGTCGCTGCACATAAAAGCAAGTGTAAAATCCATTTTTCGACGAAATATATTAAAATATTGGAAAAAATGAATTTCAAAACCTAATTTGACTTTGAAAAGTTATAAATATGCCAAAAATAGTAAAACATATTCACTTTTACTTTTTACCTCATTTGGAGAGCAACAGTGGGCTTTTGGTGTGCGAACTTGCGGCGGTGATTGCGACCAATCCAGTACATCATCTGGATTCTCGTTCGTTCCAAGTAAGAGGTGCTCCCCTTAGCTTTGTTTTGATTCATTTTTTGTAAATTTCCATTGTGTATTTGACCTCTGGGGGAACCATTTGCAAATCTAGGGCTCGGCCAATTGGCGCGGATATCGGGCATGGACCCGCACCAATTGGCTCCTTTTTGCAAAGGGATCGCGCCAATGGTGCAACTCAAATTTCCACATTAATTTACCAAAATGTGAGCCATTCAAATGAGTTTTTAAGTGTTACAGAGATCTAATAAGGTATTTTTGACCATGTTGGTGCAGATATCTAGCCACAATGGTGATTGAGTGGAAGGAGAGGGAACATGGGGAAGAGGAAGAAATGGCCATGCAAAATGAAGCTTGCATGAACGCCCTCCGGGACTGTGGTCTCAAGAAGTTCTTCCTCACACCATGTTTAAGAGCTCAAACTGAGCTATTGCAATATTTGGTTAGCATATGGGACGAGAATGAAGAAGTGTTCAAACTCCGAGACCAAGTACTAGCACTCGAAGTCTCTGATGTTTATTTCATAACCGGATTGTTGCGCAAAGGCCCAGTGCCAATCATGACGGGCAGTAGACCTTCTGGGGAGAAAATGGAGATGGTAATGGCGAGAGTGTGCCCAGGGGCACAAACAGGCTCGGGCAGTGGGAAAGTAGACATCCACACTGTCCGCGATCTAGCACTCCGAGTAGTGCTTCACACCATTACGCGGGCTGCAGGATTGCAGGTTCCGCACGAGGCAACCAAAGCACAACTCCTACTAGCCTCTGAATGCGTGAATCCTACACTTTTTTATTAGGCCACTGCCATGACAACAAAGATCAAACGACAGCTGACAAAGTGCAAGAAGACCAAACTGAAACAGTTTGGGTAGGTTCCATTCTGGTGTCGTTCATTCTGGAACGATTACCAATTTTCCAGGGCCAAGGGGCGATAGTCGCCGAGCCATCATTGAGAGAGCCGAGGATGGCTCGATGGGTAGCACTTATGCCCAGGTCATGAGGGAGCCAACAGATGTCCTGGAGGCCTGAGTTTTTTGTATGGTTACGGCGTCAGCTGATTGTAGTCGAGGATTGGCCCTACGCAGGTACCGATTTCACGGGAGACCCAGATCTTCCACTTCTGGAGGGGGAGGACTGGGATGAGGAGCTGGGTATGACTCTTTTTTATTTTTTATGTATTTACGATATATATATATATATATATATATATATATATATATATATATATATATATATATTTTTGCGATACATGTCTATTCTAACAACAGTTCTATGTGTATGCAGATGTTGGCCTAGAGAGGCCCGTGGGCATGTCGCCCATTACACGGAGGACCCCTCTCGCATATGACCCTCAAGCTGAGGGCGACGAAGGGAGTGAGTTGATCCATAACCTGGAGGGTATCGCCCGGGGAATCCCAGACTATGCACGGCTGGCAGACATCCCGTTGGCTTACCAGCGACACACTGTGGGGGTGCCTAGTCGCCTCCATCAATTGCTGAGGCAATTGGTGCGCGCGGTGACATGTTACCACGAACACCACGCTAATTAGCCATCTAGGGCTTTCATATGCATATTTTTGAGAGACATGTTGTCTCCGGCTATTATTAGACAGACATGTATATTTTTTATTTAATGTGATGTACACCAACTACAAACTATCCACACACACACACACACACACATATCTAGATGGATCTTTTTACATGTGATGATGTTTTTTACAAGTTGCGCAAATGTCTATCTAAAACCAAATTAGCTACTGCATCTGTTAATGCATTCATGTGTCTGGGTATATGTTGATATGTAATGTAATCAAAATTTCTTTCGAGTAAACGAATACGTAGATACAGACGTAAAATGGATGGGTTTCTAACTGAATAATGACCGTTAAGTTGTAGTACTACAAGCTGTGAGTCTAGATAAACAAGTAATGCACGAATACCGAGGTTAACAACCTTGTTTAATAATTCTAAAAAGAAACTATACTCCACGACATTATTTTTGGTAGGCCCTAAACAAACACCTTGCAAATTAACCAACTCACCAGCAGGATTGTAGATTACCCAGGCTGCCGAAGACAGATTCCTGGTACTGTGGGAGGCACCATCCGCGAAACTGACAAAAGGAGAGATAGACATCTGCATAATCAGGAAGACCTAATTAGCAAAAAGACGCTTACAAAGCACACCACACCACACATGTACAAAAATGAAAACACTCACTTATGTACACACACACCACATGAGAATAACTCAAGCGTAGTACTTTTTGAGGTACAGTCCATTCCTAGGTTGTGCGAGGGGAACTCATTCGTAGTCGATAAGCTCATAGGCCCCATTTTTTAATACTCGTTTAACTATATAGGGCCCATGCCACATGGGCTAGAATTTTCCTGCTCCAAGTTTATCATGTGCTTGTTCATATAGGAGGACGAGGTCCCCTTCAATGAAAGAACGAGGAGAAACCGATTGATCGAAGTGGGCTTTGACCCGCTTTTTCTATGCTTCAATGACCAATGCAGCTAAGCGGCGGGTTTCATCTAGTCGTTCCAAATACAAGAGACGTTCTTCATCAGGAGAAGTGTCAAGAAATAGCTCCATAGCCAACTTCAGAGAATGAATTTCGCATTCAACCGGGAGAGTCGCTTCCAAACCATACACCAATTGAAAAGGTGTGAATCCGGTTGCGCTCTTTACAGACGTTCGATAAGCCCAAAGAGCTGAGGACAATTGGAGATTCCAGTGGGATTTGTGGATACCAATCATTCGTTGAAGCATTGTGACCAAAACCTTGTTCACAGCCTCAACCTGGCCATTCGCCTGGGGGTAGTATGGCGTTGAGCTATCATGGCGTAAGCCCAACTTTGACGTCAGCTCAGCCATCATGTAATCCCGAAAATGGGTGCCATGATCGGTAACAATGGCTCGAGGGACTCTGAAACGCGTCATAACATGGTTGAAAAGAAATTGGGCAGCTGTCTTACCGTCGGCAGTTAATGTAGGCATCGCTTCGGCCCACTTAGTAAAGTAGTCTACGACGACGATTATATAAGCATGCCCCCCGGCCGAGTGAGGGTTACATGTCATAAAATCTACGCCCCATTTAGAAAAAGGGCCGACAGTAATGACAGGATGCAAGGGTAGGGGTGGGGCACGTATCTTGCACTGAAAGACCTGGCACGCATGACATTTTCGGACTATAATGATATAGTCTTTGAATATAGACGACCAGAAGTAACCCGCACGTAGAATCTTCTGGGCGGTGGCATATCCGAACATGTGACCGCCATAGGCACCACTGTGATAGTCATTCAAGACTCTTTCAGCCTCTTCCAGGGTCAAGCACCGGCGGAGCACGGAATCGACTCCGACATGGTACAGGGTATCTCCTACAATGCGGTATGGTTGAGATTGATGCCGAATCCGACGTAGAGCATCCTTTGTCAATTCAGACCGGAACGTGGATGTTTGAAGATACACGATAATTTCACCGTACCATGGGTCAAGAGTGTTGATAAGAAAGAGCGTTTCATCCGAGATATGATCCTCGAATTTCGATGGAATGGAGTCTATCGGGAGAGAGAAAATCAGATCAACGAAAGCTAATGATTTTGTCGACTTAGCAGTGGTGAAATCTAAATCGAACTCCTGAAGGATTACAATCCACTTGGAGTACTTCCCCCCAGCAATTGTCGAGACAAGATATACATCATGGGGTTGCAGTCTGAAACCACGGTTACGGTACGCAATAGGATGTAGTGGCGGAATCGTTGGACAGCCTGAACCGCAATGAGTGCCAATTTCTCGACATGAGCATAGCATGTTTCTGTGTCGAGAATATTCCAAGATAGATAATAAACTACGTGTTCATTTCCATCGTCGTCATCCTGTACTAAAACCATAGCTATCATGCTAAACGCAACGGCCAAATAAAGGGTGAAATCGCGATGATAGTCGGGAGGACGTATCAACAGAGCATTGACGAGTAACGTTTTAAGCTTATCAAAATATTGCTGGGCAATCTCGTCCCAATGAAAGGGAACGTCCTGTTTCAAAAGACACGTAAAGCCCTTGGGCACTTCTGCATAATTCAGAATGAAGCGTCATAGAAAGTTAGCTTTCCCCTGCAGAATTTGCAGCTGATGTAACGAGGAAGGGGATGGGAGGTTAACGATGGCCTCGACCTTGAGGGGGTCAAGGCGAATTCCGTATTTAGAGACGATGAATCCCAAAAGACGGCTAGAATCCACGCAGAAGACGCACTTATGAGGATTGAGCCTGATATTGTAGCGCCTGCAGCGGAGGAAAATCTGGCAGAGGTGTTCGAGGTGGTCCTCACGCCGAGCTGAATGGGCCAGAAAATCATCCAGATATGGCTAAACAATATGGTGTATGTCGTGGAAAGCATAAGACATAGCACACTAGAAGGTGGCTCTAGATTTTTTTAAACCCAACGGGAGGTTTTTGTAAGCGAAGGTTCCCCACGGACAGATAAAGGCAGTCTTGTGTTGATCAGCGGGTAAAATATTGATTTGATTGTACCCAGAGAAGTCATCCATAAGGGAATAAATCTCACTCCCCACGCATTCATCAATAATTTGATCTATAAAGGGAGTAGGGTAATTGTCCTTAGGATAGGTCCAATTGATGTCTCGGTAATCAACACAGACGCGTATAGTGCCCTGCTTCTTATCTACAGGGACAATATTTGAAACCCATTCTGTGAGGGGAATAGGATAGATAAAGCTCGCGTTAAGAAGTTTTTCAACTTCCGCCTTAATAGCTGTGGCTTTCCGGGGATGCACTGGGCGTAGGCGTTGACGCACTGGTTTCGCACCTGGATAGGTAGGAATCTCGTGCACGACTATGTTGGAATCAATCCCAGGAATCTCTTCATAGGACCACGTGAAAACATCTCTGAATTCGTGAAAAAAGGTTTGTATAAACTTGTATCTCTTCAGGAGAACAAGTCACTCCCACATGAATATTCTCGACTATCCCCGGTTTGAAGGAGATGTCAATCGACCTAGTTTGAGTGATATTACTCACGTTTCCCTCCAAAAGGACCTCATGAGTCAAAATTGGTGTTTTAAGAGACGGAGTGGGAACCTAAGATGCGAAGCGCTCTAGACAATCAGACATTGCCCCCAGGCCAGGCATGAACGAGAAACGATGATGTCCATCGCTCCATGGCAGATCTTCAAGAGACATGGTTTCAACAATAGCTTCATCGGAAGGAAAAACTTCTCTTAAAGGGTCAAGTGAATCTGCATCGCCGAGCCAAGGGGATTGAGAATATATTTCCAGAGCCATGCTCGAAGGGGCATGTTCGAGAGGAGGATCAGATGCAGCCACAATTTCACAATAATTAATCTCAACTAGAGTTAACGGCATCAATTCTCCGAAAGAGGTCACCTGTTCAGGCGAAGGGATGACCCAAGGATCATCGGACCTAGAGACCATATTAAATTGAACGGTGTGCGATGGTGGCGCGGGAAAAATACCCATGAGGATGGGGTCCTTGAAGAGACCGGGTCCTACACTGTCAGGGGGATTGGAGATTTGATCCACGTAAGGAACTTTTTTCTCAGAGGATGAGGTGAAGAAAGACAACTGATCCACAGTAACGATTTTTCCCTCATGAGGGAACTTGAGAAGCCGGAAGAGGGTGGACGACACACATAGCATAGTGTGAGTCCAACTACAGCCGAGAAGAAGATTGTAGTTAAGCTTGGCATCAACCACTTCTACTTCTACGTTGACTGTCTTCCCCTGTAACGTAATCGACAAACTCTCGAGAACACCCAGGGGTTTTGATTCTCGACCATCGAATGCCTCTAAGGCATTGGGAGACGATGTAAGAGCTGGAGAGCCAATGGCCTTCTAGTAGGCAGATGACATAACACAGGTGGAAGCACCTTCATCCACAATGGCCCTATGGATGTTGAGGCCGTTGATCCCGACTTGTATAATAAGAGAAATTTGATGTGGAAGTCGAGGGACAAAATTTTCTAGGTCGAAGGTGAGAAGATTAGAATCAGCGGGATCGATTCCATCGATTGCAGACAACAAAGCTTTCCGTTGCGATGGGAAACTTTGAAGGACTTCCAATGCAAACATGGTAGAAGGCACCTGTGCCAAATCCTCAACGATACTATAGTGCTAAGCGACACGCGCACTTGGGTTGTAGGAAGATCTTCGCCGAACACCTTTAGAAGGTGGCCTCACAACAGGTTCAACGCTGGGCTTCTCAATTTCCAAAGGACCAGAGACAGGTGGGGGAGGTGGGCCATCCATGACTTCCTTCCCAGCTGCCTGGCGTGATCCGGCATAAGCCTTCGAACGCGTAGCAATTGAGACAAGTGCAGCACCATTCATCATAAAGACCTGGGACCCAAATGGTACAGATGGTGAAGGTTGCACAACCATCTGGGTCTGCTGAGATGGGAACGGTTCTTTGAGAAATGTCGGAGTCCCTTTGGAGCCTTTCAAAAGTTGACTAACTTCAGATCGTCAGGGACAATCTTTGGTATAATGGTCTCCTTCACAGATAAGGCAGGGGTACTTTGGTTTACGGTGGGAACTGTCATCAGTACAAGGTTTAGAAGACTCTGGTTTTGGGGCGTCGGGTTTGGATTTTCCTTTGCCCTTCTTCTTTCCTTTGGAGGCCTTTTCCATAAGATTAGCCTGAACGGCGTTGACCTTCGCAGTCTTGCCAGAATCTAGAGGGGCGGGAAGAGCAGAATTATTGGAAGAATTGGACTTCTGCTTCCCATTTGAGGATTTCCGATAATTTTGAGAAACGGAACCAATGACACCATCCATCGTTGGGGTAGGTGGTGCTTTAGAGGTTTCCAGTCGTGGACCATCAATCAAAATATCATAAAACATGCCAGACTGAGAGTACACCAGATCAAGGTACTGGGCACGCGCGATGGCTTGTTCTTCAGTCACACATGCCCCCATAGCAATATCTTGAGCGATTTTTTTAACGAAGGATGTGGTGAACCAATGAGTTAGTAGTTGATCAGGTATATCAAACTTGGTCAGTCTACGACGACGTCGCCACTCATGAATATGATTGGATATGTGGGTGGCTTTATCCTGCTTCAAAGAAGTCAGGAGATGTGTCCCGGCTTCGTAGTGAACCGGTAACTGGAAGTGAGTCACAAAAGCCATAGCTAACGTATTGAAGTCTTGAAAGATGCCACGGGGTAATTCTATATACCACTTAGTGGCAGCGCCAGTAAGAGTGTGCTGGAAGAGACGTAGACAAATTGAATCATCCACCCAAGAGTTGGATGAACACCATAGATGGTAGGTCATTACATGAGCTTGGGGGTCCTCTCTAGCTTTACCTTCAAACTTAGGACAGTCGTCGGGTACCTTGGTCGGAACCGGAGGCCAATAAGGATTGTGAAGAATCGGATCATTGGTTAATTTAGAAACGTCTGGTAATTCCAAGGTGGCCAAGAATGGTAACTGCGGATTGAAAGGCATGCCAGGCCCTCGATAAGGACATGTACCTGTACTCCACCCTAGTTGAGCATATCCTTGGCCCCATGAGTTCTGTCCCATGGGATTTTGACCATAGGGGGTATAGGCCGTATAACCAGTTTGATACGGTTGCTGGTAACCAGTGTACGGGGGTTGATAACCGGGGTATGGACCTTGATTATATGTCGGCCCCGTTTGAGCAGTATGCAGATTTGGCTGCTGAGTATAGGTATAGCCTGGTTATTGAAGATAATAATTATAACCTTGGGGCAGGTTGTAAATCGGTCAAGATTGACCTTGAGGATAGTAACCGCCTTGGGGTTGAGCGGGTTGCTGATAGGTGGGGCCCTGCTGAGCTTGATAAGGAGGGCGCACTGGATGATTCGGTTGCGTCATCGAGTAAATCGGCTGTTGAGCAGGGTTGACAGGATGTGCAGGCTAGCCTGGTTGGACAGGTTAGCTTGGCTGAACGAGTTGACCCAGGTGAACAGGTTGCACAGGTTGGCCTGGCTGAACGGGCCGCCCTGGTTGAACGGGTTGACCCAGGTGAATAGGTTACACAGGTTGTACAGGTTGACCTGGATGATGTGGGACACCAGGCTGTGCCGGATGGGCCGGTTGGCCTGGTGGTGGAATGGGGCCAGGTTGTACCTGATAACCAGTTTGACCTGCAATAAGACCATAAGATGGTCCTGGATGTGCAACATTCAGACCAATAGGATACTGAGGTTGCAGAGGTTGCACCATAGGTTGAGAAGGTTTGACTTGTCCCCCAGGACCGTACAACGACCCCGGTTGGTACCCCGGTTGACCTGTGGGTCATTGAGGTTGCCCTGGTTGGACCACAGGATGAGGCTGCATAGGTTGACCTGAAGGGTTGTAGGACTGTCCTTGTGGACCGTATAAAAACCCCTGCTGGCTCGAAGGTTGGCCTTGTAAGGGCTATCCTTGCAGGTCATAAAGATAACCAGGCTGGCCCGAAGGTTGGCCCTGAAAGGGTTGCCCTTGTGGGTTGGAAGGTTGCCCAGTCTGGTTAGACGGAAAACCTTGACCATAAAAATAAGCCTCTGGAGCGGGTAAACGTAAAGGGTTTCCCTGTTCATCGTATTGATATGGAAAAATGTAAATGGGCGTACCATCCTGTGCATAATGCGAAAAATACGGATGGTTGGGATCTTGGGAGGATTGATCGACCTCGGAGTTCGATTGCTGTAGGGACAATCAATATTCTTTAGGAGAAATGCTCTCTGGAATAGCAGATGCTATATAGACATCTTTGGGAAGTGACTCAGTCCTTACGGACTGCGTGGTAATAGCGGGTGTAGATGCGGCCACACATAGAGTGGGTCTGACAGGTACTAAAGTGACCTGAGGGGATGATGTGATGGGTGTCCTTGGAGACATCCCCAATGAAGAAATAACCAGCCTCGTAGAAGGATTTGATATCCCCATAGAGGCAACAACGGTCATAATCTGACTTAAGGATCTATACCCCGCTGGAAGTGAAGGACCGGGCGAAGACATGACAGATAACTCGGGGTTGTCTTCTGGGAACAACTGGTAATCTTCACCGGACGTGGGGATTTCCTCACTAGGAGAATGGCTGGATGAGCCCATATCTGAACCTGCCGCTAGATGTTGTAGCAAACGACGAGGAATAGGAGGAATAACAGCAGTTAGAAAAGGTGAACCCAATGTAAGAGGAGGGAAATGTTCCCCTAATTCGAATCTAGACCAAGCGTCAGATAAGGGCCAATTGAACTCAACTGGTCCTCCAAAGGGAAGCTCAGATAGAACCGGTCCCTCGTCGGGAAACTCGGAAACGATGGGCTGCTGAGGTTCAGCAGAGGACTGAGAGACCTTTGATGAATCATCTGTGTAGGGACTACCAGTAGACGAAACTGAGGGTTCCGCCACTGTGACAGTAATGACAAGAGAAAGAGATCAAACACAACACACGGGTTAAAAAAAATCAAGGCACACAATCAAACGGCCAACAAGAAAATTCTAACAGGGCGTGTGATCGTAGGTGATTTATTTTACCACATTGAAACTTAGAAAATTCATCGTTTCATGTTTTAAGAGTTGAGAAACGGATGAAAGGTGACTCTATCTCTTTCAGTTTTGAAACAAGCATGAAAGGACAAGCGCTTGATGATCCTTTCAAATTTAAAGAGTCAGAAAAGATCGAAATGACTACTCTGGTAATCTAGGCAAAGGGTGTACCAGATATCCGTGAACTGCAATATACACCTTGGTTTCAAAATGAAAGAGAAATCAACCAAGGAATTGATGTACGTGCAGGCAATCTCCCCGAATGCTGTGTCTGGTGTATCACGGGTATAAGGCAGCAGACTCGGCTTCCTACGGATAAAGGATAGCAACCTAGTGGGGTCTCCCTTTATATACGCGATGGTACGGGGAGCACAAGTCCTTACTAGTGCTGTCTAAAGCCAAGAGGCGAATGATAGCTACTAGGTTTAACGACGCCGGAACACGTCACTAACCTAGACCCCTAAATATTTCGTTAATGTTTCAATGCTGCCTTAAGGTAAATTGAATAAATTTTAATGTTGATCTTCAATTATGTTTCAATTTCTAGGCCCTGCCGAATGTTATGTCTCAAAATCTCCTAAATTCACACTACATGCCACAATGTATCATTTCGTTCGATGAATAGCTAACTATGGGAAGGTTGAGAGCTTTCACACGATAACAAAATGATCACAAAACAACCACTAGTGTCTCTAATGCACGCTAACGAAAACTAAAAGCTTTTCTTTCAGAGTTACAAATCACTAATAACACAGAAAAGATTCAATTTACATTAACTAATCAAAAGCAAAAGAGATTTTTTGTATTTTCAATGTTTAAGAGCAAAGTGCACTAAACAAAATGAAAACTAATGCAAAGAACAATTTGAGAAGCGATAGCAAAAGATCAAAGACAAGAAAGTTCACTCAATGCCAAACATACAATCAAATCTCAAATTGACAAAGAAGTCCCTCAAATCAAAGAGAAATCCCAAAGACTCAAATGAACCATGTAATCTAGGCTCAAAACGAGACAAAGCGGAATTCGAATGAAGAAGAAGCCAATCCCTCAAATAACGCAATACAATAGTGGACAACCACCAAATGAATGCAAAGAAGCAATAACAAAATTGAATGATCGAATTAGGACCAAAAATTCCCACGGGAGGCTCGACACACTATAGCACCTAGATGCCCTAGGGATAGAATGTAAAATCGATAGAAAAGGGAAAACAACCAGAGGATGAAGGTCACAGTCAGTCAAACAAGGCTTTAGAACACTCAGGTAGTCGAAAAAGTGACACCAAAACCACAGACCAAGCTCAAAAAGCCCAAAAAGAAGCAAACCCTAGCACCTTACAGAATTGGCGCGACTGTCAGGCTGCAACTAGCGCCAGAACAAGATTGGTGCGGGTGATAAACTGGCAACATGCGCCAGCTGGCGTGACTGTCAGGGCAAAAACCGTGCCAGTCGAGTTTACTAATGGAAAAGATGAAAAAGAGCAATCAAGAAGCAGATCAGGGATGGTGAAGCTAAACAAAAGTTCAACACTGAAAAAGAGCGAACCACAAGAGCTGATCAAGCAGGCAAAGACCAAAATCAACCGAAAAGACAAGACAAACTCCAATCAATGTCTCCCCAGTGGAGTCGCCAGTTTATTGGAGAGGTAAATCCTCTCTGCGGACAGAGGCGATCCCTACTAGCCCAGATCGGGTCTAGCAACAACCAAGTCACACTAAGACGCAAGTTCCTAATTGAAAAAGACCAAGATGCGACAAGAGGCCTACCTTAAGTCCTACGCTGTCGTCGTTTGTGGAGAAGATGGCGCTTCTATCCCTTGCTTTGGCAGATCACAATTCTCCCGCTCGATGCGATCGAACGCCTGCACGTACAAGAAGAAACAACAAACACACAAGCGTAAAATTTAATACATGCAATTATGTATCAGTAAGAGAAGATACAACTCATAACATAAAACATAAACATCTGAGTGGAACCATAATTGAAGTTGCTTATTATTAATCAGAACAAAGAAAGATACAACCTGAGCTCTGACGCTGGATCTTCCTTCGGCGGGTCGACAGAGGAGTACGTCTCGGTAAAGCTCGTCGGGAAAAGGACAAGTCTCTCTCTCTTCGGTTGTCTGACGATAATCTCCTTACAATTGATTCAGCTCTATTCAGGCTAGCTTGCAAAAGGAAAATGACAAGCTTATATAGATGGTGGAAGGGGAGTTGGGATCCCTACAATTGTGGGATTGGCCCTATCCTCAAGGAAGCTTCCATGATAGGTGGAAAACCACTTCCCACTACATGGAGATCTGGAGCCAAACCTCCCAACTCATTTTAGATATTCGTTCAGGAGTTGGTTGGAATCCAACTTCTGCCATTTATTTTTAAAAAAAACTCCTTATTAAGCCTGGCGCGGGTGATACACTGGGATAGAGCACCAGTTGGCGCGCCCTCTTTGGTGGATTTCCCCCATTGGCGCGAGGGCTGAACTGGCTAGTCGCGCTAAGGGAAAAAAGGCTATTTTTAGGGCTTTTCACCAGAAATTGTCTTCAGGGGAATGATTTTCCTTATCTAGGGGGGATGCCATGAAAGTGGTTTCAGGTCATGTCACTGCTCACAGGTCACGAAATAAGCCCTCCAATGTGGGGGACGGGGGATTGCAGGGACGGTGACAAATTACTGTGTAACAATACCTTACACTAGATGCATTGATTCCAGTGCAGATGTTGATTTCTACTCCTATTTGATTGCTTGCACTGAATCCATTGGTTTTAGTGTAGATATTGATTTCTAATCCTATTTGATTGCTTGCAATAGATGCATTGAATTTTGTGTGGATTTTTATTTCTAATCCTATTTTGCTATTTGCACTAGATGCATTAATTTTAGTGTAGATGTTGATTTATGATTTGATGCAACTAGATGTATGATGTACATTAATTTCAAAGTAATTAGATTAATAATGTGCATTGATTTCAGTGTAAGCACATTCCTGCCCCCTTAATCTATATCTTTATCTCCCATTGTCTCTCCTTCTTTATCTCTCCATCTCACCCCCTAAACATATGCACACTATCTCCATATATATCTATCTCTCTCTCTCTCTCTCTCCCTCCCTTTTCTACGCCCCCTCTCTCTCTTCTCCTTCTCTCTCTCTCTCTAACACTTCTCTCTCCATATCTATATCTCTTCCACCCCCCCTGTAGTTGCATCTCTCTTCTCCCCTCTATGCATTGGTTTCAGTGTAGATATTGATTTCTAATCCTATCTGATTGCTTACAATACATGCATTGAATTTAGTGTAGATTTTTCTTTCTAATCCTATTTGATTGTTTGCACAAGATGCATTGATTTTAGTGTAGAAGTTGATTTATAATCCTATTTGATTGTTTGCACTAGATGCATTGATTTCAGTGTATATGTTGATTTATGATTTGATGCAACTAGATGTATGATGTACATTAATTTCAAAGTAATTGGATTAATAGTGTGCATTGACTTCAGAGTAAGCACATCTCTTCCCCCTCCATCTATATCTCTATCTCCCATTGTCTCTCCTTCTTTATCTCACTATCTCACCCCCCAAACATACACTCTCTTTTCTCTCTCTCTCTCTTTTCCACTCCCTCTCTCTCTTCTCCTTCTCTCTCTCTAACAATTCTCTCTCCATATCTATATCTCTTCCTCCCCACCTTGTCTTTGCATCTCTCTTCTCCCCTCTATCCCCCCCTCCATCTATATATCTATCTCACCCCCAAAACCTACACACACACTCTTAGTGTGAGCACATAAACATTGTTCATGACATGAATTGACTTATGTGTTGCAATAATTCAACCATAAATACAAAACTTGAATTTTCATCCTAAATAAAATTTTTACTTACCTGAAATGTCTTCTTCTTGAAACTATAAACCATTTGTAATTGGTTACATCCTTATTATTTCCATTTTCCATCATTCAAAATTGTTAATCACTTTTCATTCAAACATAATAATAGAGAATAACTAAATGTGAGACAATAAGAACAATAAAATAAAATAGTTTCAAATTGATCACAATGAAGATTGTTTGTAATTGACTTCATTCTTATTACTCACATTTTCTATCATTCAACTTTGTTAGATTGTCACTTTGCACTTAAAATTTGTATTTCATCACTTTTCATCATTCAAGTTAGTAACTGTCTCATCATTCATCACTAATCTTAAACATTTTTAGCATATTTAAAATGATCAAAATAATTAGATGTTCAAAAAATTTTGTATGACCGCACACGACTGAAACCAACCTAGATCCATCTTAACCCTGGATCTATCAAGCGCCGAGAGGGATCAAATCTCTCGAGGTGCAAACCTTTCCTCAATTTTTGCACTCAAAAAAGAGGTTTACACGTCGAGAGATTTGATCCCTCTCGATACTTGATAGATCCGGGGTTAAGATGGATCTAGGCTAGTATATAATCTAAATATTCAAGTTATATATAATTTAAGATTAGGTTAATATTTTGGCTGACATTAGTGAAAATAAAATTTATTATTTTTTGAGAATATGACATACTTATACATCTAATTATACTAAGTTGTAAATTACCCCTAACGAAATCATTCATTACATATCTATTTTAAAAACCAACATATGACCATTCCAATAAAATTTATCATTTTATAACTTTACTACAAAATAAATAAATATGATTATAAAAAATTCAATTTTTTTTGATACGCTACCCACCCTAAACAAAATTATTAATTCAGTTAACTACATCATATTATTTTTAAAATACATTGCCTAAATTTATATAAAATATGATTATTGTGATTGTCATCATTTTCAAAATCCTTATGAAAAGTTATCTTTAAAGAAGGACATGGGAAATACACCCGTTCATAGAGTGTAAAGTCCTTTGGCACACCTATACAAGTAGGTGTTGAAATCAAATTATGGATATTGTGATTGTGACATAAGCCTTATTATATGCCACACATGAACACAAGCCAAGTGTAATCACCTTTTCACATTTCCCATTAAGTTTTTTTTTAATATGAACTTCCTTATCTATGACACGAAGATATTCGTGGAAATAGCATGGAGTATTAGTATTTTGACAACGGGGAGAGTTGAGTTAATAAAATTGCTTTTTGAGACATTTTTTCTTTTTAGCAATTGCATTATTCCAAAAAAAATAATAATAAATAAATACTTTTATTGTGACATTTTGCGTAGCCTCTCACTCATGATCATTAAAAAAAAACAAAAAAAATACACAAAAGATGACGACTTTACGGAATTGCAGGGCCAAGTTCATGAAGAAGAAGAAGGGAACAAAAAGGTTAAGTGCATTCAATATGGGATGTTCTACAAGTCGGGTAAATCGTGTATGGTCTAGGTGAGAGAATTCAAATCATAAAATAGGCCCATATCTCCAAATTTGAAGTCATTTTGGTGGTGCAAAATAGTACCCAATTTGCAATGGCCTATGCACTCACCTGCAATGTAGGAAAAGGTATATGGATTCATTTGAGGATACATATTTAGTTTCATTGTAATAAAATAAGGTGGTGAGTGATTAATTTTATTTAATATTTTTATAATTGATTGATTAAAAAAAAAAAAATCATATATAAAAGTAAATAGGTATAAATTGTGAGTAAACAAACATAAATCATAATTTATAAATATTATATTTGGTTAATGCTATAATTCATTGTTTTTTTAATAATTTTTTTTAATAATACTTAATTTTTTTCCCAATTTTTTTTTAACTTTTTATATATATAACAAGAAGTTGCATCGTATATGCTGCATCATTTCTTGAGTGTTCATTGCCCACTAAAGAGAGGGGGCAAGCAAAAGAGTATGTCCATATCAGGACAAAATCCATAAACCAAAAACTATGAAGCACCAAAAAAACACGGCGAGTCATACAACCTTGGTGAGCAACATAATCCATACTAGTAACTAGGGCCTTCATTTGGAGAAACACCCCACAGTCTTAGCAAAAAAGAAAAGCGGGCCTCCCTTAAGGGAAGAACATCCCTAACAAGGTTCCAAGAGTATTTGTATTATCCATGACAAAGTAACAACATAAACCAAAAAAAATATTAACAGTTTGTCCAAATAGTGATATATGTACAAAAAAGCTCCAGGATATATAGCTTTTGCTGGAGTAAATAAAAAACAGCCTGAAATGTAAAAAGATGAGCAGTCAATACATTCTGGTGCCTGGCACATGGACAACCATCTCGTCCTTCTCCTCTATTTTCCATGAGCCCAGATTTTGTCGCAGACCGTCCTTAGATAAATGGCTAGCAGTCTCGTTCCATTCCCTGTAAATATGACATACAAAAATCAATATAAAATGTATTTTGAGAGCTTGAATCTCTTCAAGAATTGGAAGTAACAAAACATTTTGACATCTCTGAGTGTTGTTAAACCAATTTATGACATTCATGGAGTCACCAAATATTTGAACCGAATCAATGCCCAGGTGAATGAGCTAGCAAATGAGAAGTTTAAGCGTTTGTAGTTCAGCAAAGCTATTTGTGCCTTCTCCAAGGCCCACAGAGGCAGCCATGGAGACATTATGATTTTTGTGTATAATCATACCAGCCCCAGAGCTCCTTGGTTATCAGCAGCACCATCAAAATAAGTCCAAGGTGTCTCAAAATCAATCTTTCAATCCTTACGTTCCTTGGAGTTTTGGACGAGACAGAAATGGGGAGAAAACATAAGATGGCCACACATCCCACCGCCACAGAAGAGGGGGAAGAAGAAGCATCATTGAATATTCCTTTATTTCTAGCCAGCCTGATTCCCCACGCAATTATGAGGGGAAGGCATAGAAGTCTTGATCTTTGCTTGTTTCCCACCAATATCTCTAGAACTCGCCATTTTCACCCCGCCAATCGGCCTTAATGTCATAGAGAGATAAAGTATGTTCCCACACTATTTTAGAGAAACCACAAGAGAGGAAGAGGTGATCAATTGTTTCCTATGCGTTTTTGCATAAGCAACACCAACCCGGGCCATTTAAAAACCTTCTTTGTAGAGCATCCCAAGTAGGAACCTTCCTCTTTAGAATGCACCAAAAGAATAATTTAGTTTTTGTCGATCCTTCCACTTTCCACAGAGATTTGAACCACCATTCTTGGCCCCCTCTTTCTCTGTTTTTCATTATATAGCCATAGCCTTCTTTGGGGGATTAAATACCCAATTTCGTGTGTACCCAATAGAAGGAGTCTGGAAAATCATTGAGATGAACTCTAGACCGGTCAAGTTCCATAATATAGTCTTACCACTCCTACTCCCGTTGGAGATCAAGCCTTAAATCCTCCATCAAAAGCCAAGCTTGAGCCCAAATCGTAGTACCTTTCGGCTTATCAATCTAATTCAGAGTGTAGATTCCTCTATGTCCAAGAGCCTCCCTTAGCCCCTCGTATAGTGTGAATCTATTGCTGCACCCCACCCTTGGGTCCAAACCAATCCTGCACCGCTCGCCATCACCAATTCTCCATGCAAGACCTTTTTCTACCAAGCCAAGTGCCATCAAAGTAGCTTTTTAGATCATGGAGGCCTTATAAGTATCTTTGTCTAGGATCCTAATCCAATCGTCCACGAGAATAGGATCAATATATTTTCTTTTTACCACAATCGTCTAGAGATTGTCCTTAGTGAAGATCTGCTAGCCCAACTTAGCAACCAGAGACATAGAAAAGGTACGAATATGTTTAATGCCCCATCCACCCCACTCCTTAAGCTTTGCAATTTTATCCCATGCCACCCAAGGGAGAACCTTCTTATCCTCCTTTCCATACCATAAGAAGCTGTTGCATATACTTCTAATTTTGTTAATAATTCCTATTGGGACCCAGGCCAGGGCAATCTAGTAAACTGGAATTTCCATTAAGACATATTTTATGAGAAAAATCCTCCTTGCCCTGGACAACCACTTGAAACTCCATAAACTAATTCTTTATTCAATTTTTGTGACTAACCAATACTTGTCATGTTTTCTGTAGGAGTCTGACTTTAGGTAGAAAACCAGAGATTTGATGCTTGAACCCAAAGTGATCTGGGAGAAAGGGAGAAAATTATAGGTCCATGCCAGGTCGACCTCCTAGATGCCATCGTGGGTAAGGTTTGATTTATGATTGTTGATTTCCATCCCCATTGCTTTCATAAAAATATCCAAGATATTTTTCAACTTTTGTATTTCCATCTGATTCCCATTACTGAACAAGATAATGTCGTCCACGAATAATGGGTGTGAGATGTAAATGTTAGTAGCCACATCGATGCCACTAAAATCCCCTCTTCTCGTAGCCCGATGAAGTAATTGACTTAAACCCTACACAACCAGAAGGAACAACAGTGGAGAGGGGGGGGGGGGACCCTTGTCTAAGCCCTCTCTAATTTTTGAAAAAAGGGGACGCACTTCCCATTGATAAGAGCAACAAAAGATACATTAGAAATAAAACTCATAATGCAATTAATGAATTTAATTATAAAACCAAGGTGAGTGAGAAGGAGCCTTAAATAAAGCCAACTGATTCAGTCATGCACCTTTGATAGGTCAATATTCACTATCATGCATTTCTTCCTTGACAATTTTATGCTATGTAGAGTCTCTTGGGCAACACCTATGGCCTCATGAATCTGTCTGCCATCTAGGAAACCAAATTGTTCTTTAGAAATGTTACGTGATAAGAAAGGTTTTAATCTATTTGCAATAGTTTTTGCAATGAATTTGTATATACAATTACATAGATAAATAGGTCTAAAGTCATCAAAAGAGGAGGGAGAGTCCTGCTTAGGAATGAGGGCCAGAAAGGTCGTTTTAAGAGCACCATGAATATAACTCTTTGTTCGGTATTCCTCCACCACACTTGTAACAGTGTCCCCCATAAGTTCAAAGAAATGTTGGAAGAATTCCACTGTCCACCCATCTCGACCCATACTCTTGTCTTTTTGCATAGCCTTCAAGATTATCTCTACCTCTTTTTTCTCCACAGGAACCAATAGTTGATTATTTCCCCCCTCATCCGCATACCTGGGAAAGAGTTGAGCCACTTTAATAACTTCCCTGATCAAGACCCCTTTCATGATTCTCATAAAGGTTCTTGAAATAATTCCCCCCCACGAAGAATTTTCTTTCTCCCGAGTTCCAATTCCCTTATTCTTCCTCTCGAAGCCTCATCCAGTTATCCCTCATCACCTTGGCTATTCATTTGATCAAGGGACTCCTTAATATCCCTAAGAGCCTTGGAATCTTTTAAAGCCTTTTCTTTAGCCCAACTAATAGTAGCCCTCTTAATGTTTTTCATATTATTAACAAAGCCTTGGGTTAAAGAGGCCCCCTCATCCCCCGAGATTGGGCGCCAATTATCAGTAACCCGCTTTTGATATTCATCCTCTTTCAACGATCCACCATTGAAATTAAAAGGAGAGCCTGGTTTTTTGTTCAGTCCAACCAACTCTAGGAGAATAGGGTTGTGATCTGATTACCCCCTAGAGCCCACCCACGTCAAAAGCCAACAAACCGATTAGAAAGATCATCACTAAGAAGGAAATGGTTCAACCTCTTAGCTACCTGAGCCTCCCCCACTCTTTTTTTCCTCCTGGTAGGGGTAACCTTAATAAGATTAGAATCAATAAAGTTTCCTTCCCTTAGTTTTTAAGAAGAATTCAGCAAGAGGGTGAACCCTTGCATTTGGACCCCACATCTCAGCCCTCCCCAGGGAAAAATTAAAATCATCCCCCACCACCAGGTTTGGGCCGATCATATGAGTTCTGGATAGGAGAGTGTTCCAGAAGCCCACCCTGTCAGAGCACGAGCCATAAAAATTCACTAAGGTGATACCAAATCCAAGTTCCATTGAGAAAAACTCCACCCCAATCAGAAGATTAGAGGTTCAATTTTCCCCTGACATCAAAAGTGACAAATGACCACCGTGGAAGGAAAGAAGAAAGAAAGTTTGAAACCTGATCCCTATACCCAGGGTCTCTTGAAGCAACAAAATATCAAGTTTGTAATTGAAGATTAGGTTTTTTAGGTGCACTGGCCAAACCTCTGCAGTTGAAGGATAATACAATCATTTAGTCACAATGTCCGGGGAGGCTGTTGCTCTAAGTGCCCCTTCAAGGGATATTTGTATGACATTTTCTATGTGAATCATAGCTCTTAACTAGGATTTTGATATGTATGATTTCCTACCCCTATTCCTTCTCGATTTTTCAATAAGGGGAGTATTTCCTAGCCCTCCAATCATCTCAGTCTCCATCATCTTTTTATCCCCAGGTCTCATGTTATAGGGAATGGTATCAATGGATAATTTGGGAATAATGGTAATTATACTATCCATGGCCAAAGAGAGATTGCTAACACGTAGAGATGTATTTGAATCCAACCTAGAGGGACCAGGCATCCTCATGCATTTTAACAAATGATCAAAATATTTTAAAGTAGGAGAAGAGGGATAGGGAGTAGTACCTGCTAAATTCGAAGCAGGATCAGCAGGGAGTGGCACAGATTGCTCCTGGCTGAGTTCCATCTCAGCATCCAACGCCACTACTCTATTTTGAATTTATGGAGCTTCCACAGGTGTCGACTCCACTGCCTATAGAATTGGATCCTCATGACCCGTATCCTACTTGCCTTCCATATCATCTTGTATTACCCCCTTTGGCCTGTGCCTACGACCATTCTTGGATCCTCCTTTATGGCGCCTATTTTTGTTAAGTCCAAGAGGAAAGTCCTGAGCCAAGTGTCCATGTTTGTGACACCTGCAGCAACAAAAAGGAAAATGTTCATAATCAACCATTTTCTCATAGGAATGGCCTTCTTCATTCAGAACGATCTTTGAAATCAACACCTCCCTTGGATCTAACTTAACCAAAATACAGGCAATATTCCTGGATCGAGTTTCTAAGAAGGTCTTGTCGACCTCCAGGAATGTACCCAAGTTTTTTCCAGTCGCATGAAAAACATCCACTGCCCATAAATGAGAAGGGCGATTAGGGAGCCTTACACATACAAGAATTTTGTCCACACGCTCTCTGTTAGAGTCGAACATTGGGATCCATTTCTTAAAGAGGATGGGGGCGATGCCAAAACCACATTGCCTCTCCAAGACCCACTCCAAGGTAGTATTGTTCTTAAAATTAACCATGAACCATCCTTTTGACAGAGTGATCACTTCCACATATATGTATGGTGCCTCGGCCCAACTCCTTTCTATCCAATCCGATATGTATTATGCCGAGAAGAATTTCCCCCTAGCTCTACCCACCAGGATCGATTCTAATGCTGCCATCACGCTGTCAAATTGCAAGTCGACCCCAAACACCATATTGGGGCATTCAAAACATTCGTTAATTACTTTACCTTTCTTTCTTTTGACCCCTGCTTTTCCATCATGTTTCACAGAGACCCTTGATGATTTTTCCCCTCCTCCCAAACCTCCCCCTGTTTGAAATCCGCAAAATACTTCACTGCCTCCTCCAAAGTGCCTTCCACCCTTTCCGGCCTCAGGTTTTGTGCCAACTCCCCTGTTGTCGGAGTCAAGCCGCCAAATTTCCAATTTTCCGAACCACCCCCTGCAAAGCTTCCCCCTTCCCTTTATCTAGTTTCCCCCAGTTGACGAGATATGCCACCACTTAGTCCCCTAAAGGTGTAATTTTCGTAACCCCCTTGAGCTCCCCAGCCTAGGAACTTTGCCCCATAGTTACCTTTCTCGCTTAAGCACACTGGAAGAAGAGAGCCATCTCTCGCACATGAGATTAGGTTCTCATGACCAACCAACCACGATGACCCCCCAACCTTCACCGCAAAATCATTCAACCACTCGCCTCTTATACCAACACTGAAACCCACCATCCCTTTGCAGCCAACCCCATAGACTATATCCTCCAAACCCCAATAATGGAAAAGAGTAGGGGAGACAAAAAGTTTTGAAGTATTTTTCCTTTCCATTGAGGAAAAGACCGGGTTATCCCTATCCGCCCCCATTCCTGTCGAAACAGGGAAAGTTCCCGATACAGGTCTGTCAGAAACCCGGGGAGTGAGGGTTTGTAGGTCAACCCCTTTTAGTGATGCAAACCCCTCCACCGGACTCCACCTCAAATTTTCTTCCCCATCCCTTCTAGCATGTGACCGTGGTGAAAGGGTAACCTTTTCCAGGTTCTGCTTCATGGGTCCTAACCCCTAGACTGACAGAATGTCTTATATTGTCGGTTCCATGTCAACAAAATCCTTCTCCTTCCCCATGGAGAAAACCCACAAAACTGGTGAAACACATAACACTCGGTAACTAAGTTTTAAAAGTAAGAAACCCCTGTAACTATCTCCTCTAACAAACACCAAAACCCACAACCATTCACAAAGTTTCAAGAGAAAATACAAACCACGACCCTTTGCACCACAAGACAAGCCTCCGACAACAAAGGAAGAAAACCATGAAAAGGCAGCAAAAGCAGAGTGAAAAATGTTACTTGCCACCACCGAGCAAGAGCATGCATGTGCTGACAGACTTGGGTTGACAGGGAAAATCCTGAAAGTAACCTTCCCATTGATAGTGAAAATGTGATGGATAGAAAATAGAACCTCCCATTGGAACGGCCCAAAACGGTGTTACAGCCGCGGAGAAACGAGACCATGCAAAAACCACAAACCAAAACAATTTTTCCCGGGCACAGTGATTACGAGCCCCAAAAAAAACTGTGAGACCTGCCAAGTGTGAGCTCACCACCCTAAGCATACACCACCTATCCTACCCTCCGACCATACACCCATCGCCCATGTGCCTCCCATATGTAACCACCTTATTTCTCTGTTAGGTCCACCAGTAGACAACGAGGTTTTACACGATTGTTGACCAGAGCTTCATTTTTTCAATCCCTCATTATGAGGAAGTTCATTGGGTTCAGATTACCAATAATACTTAGTTTGCATTATGCATAATGATAATTATTAAATAACTTATTATAAAATGTATTATTGTTTAAACATTGTGCTCCTCTCCATACACTTACTTAATAATCATGGCTTATGTTGTGTTCTAGCGATAATGATAGTTAAACTAAACTATAAATATAAATTCACTTTAGGAAAACAATCTCATTAAAAATATAATATTCCAAATACAAATTTTGCAGAATATTGCTTCAGAAAAATATAAATTTGCTCCAAAATTTATAGCATAAATTTTAACGAATAATTTACACACACTGCATCATAAAATTAGCGACAAAAAATGGACAATATAATATGCCACAGAAGAATAAATAAGATAAATATGAAGATAATTTGAGCCTTATTTTATTAATATGGAATATGAAATAGCATGCTAATACAAATGTTGAAGATGGTTGAAATGATGCCCTCAAAAGATCCACAATACTGCTACAACGAGCCTCCAAAATAATTGATTAGTTGAAAACACGTGTGAGTTTTGAATGTATTCACCAAGGGGAGAGATGGTTTCTCGCCCACTCTCATTGAATCACCCAAGGATTTTTGTCTTGGGGCTACTAGAGCAGAGAACTAAATTCTCTAATCTACATCAAATTCAAATACTCAAAACCAAGATAACCTCCTCCTCCTTTTAAAGACTCAATGGATAGATCTCCAAGCCTTTAGAAGCATCTTATTTTGATTATTTTAATATTATTTTATAAGTTTATTTTTTACTCCATCTAAGTGACTTAAATTTTTTTTTTATCACACTTAAGTCATTTTTGGCCTTTTTCCCTCAATTAATCATTTTCCCCTTTTTTTATTTACTTAAGTGACTAATTAAAATCACTTTTAATCTGGGAAAATGATAAATAGCTCACCATACTTTATCTAGTTATTGGAAGTCTCTTCTCATCATAAAATCCTAAAGATATTCTCGTTCTGATTCTAACGAGTTATTACACTAAGGTGTTCCATCAAATATTCCTCTTGGAATGCCACCTCAAACGTAATTAATTAAGCGAGACTCAATAATAACGCATTTTACGAGAATTATCAGAAATCAACAAAACCATAAACAAGTGGTGTGGTACTACTCATAATGATGAATATGCCAAGCAATGCCATCAAATCCCATAAAAAGCCCTTAAAACCTCATTGAGACTCCTGATAACGTAATCCTGCTCCTCTGAGCTAACCATCGCATACCATGAAAATTCATCCTGATTATACTATATAGGAAAGGAAACTGAAAAATAAGAACATTACAAAAAAATTAAGGAAAGGAAACTGAAAATAAGAACATTACAAAAAAATGTGTGCTCAAATTAAGCAATAACTCCATAAATCCATTTTAATATCAAAATAAATTTAATTCGGTAAAAATGTAATTTCAATGACATCGCAAACCGTAAACTCACATTTTGCAAGCTTTTTCAAGTTCTATATCACATTTCATGGTTTGTTTACTTTTCTTCATGGTTTTGCTACAATTAACAATTTGAAATTATGAATAAAGCAATCCGTTTCTTAAAAGAAAATGTCATTGATTCTTGTTCTTGTCCTACTCATTAATAAATTCTAGATAAAATTACACCTACTTTTAAAATCCTAATGCTAATGCACCATAAAATCATATATGGGCCACACTCGCAACACATGCCTTCTTAAATGGTATTCATGTGGGGAATTACATTATGATATTTGGTGGGAAGAAAAAATGTAATATCAAACAAATATGTCAATGCCATAACATTTCAAGATTGGGTTTTAGATATATTTTGAAGGGCTTTCATGATGCCATATCATGTCCCCCAAAAAAAATCATTATCAAGGAAGGGTTGGAGTTTTAAGAGGGTAATTTGCATGATGAATTGGTGCAATGCATTTATACTTTAATGAATTGACTACCATCAATGGATTGTAAATAAGTTTGTTTAGTGAAATTGCAACAAGTAAATGGGTGCATCCATTGTTGAGTTTTCAAACTTATGCTTATACTGAGAGGAGGAGTGAATTAATATAAGATTATTTTTATTTTAAATGACCATTCATCAATCTTTTATTAAATTCAAAACATTAAATGCATGTAATCTGAAATCATAATACACAAAATTTAACGTGGAAACTCTTGCCTACAAAACTTATATTTATAAATGTATGTAGTCACCAACCTATTAGAGACAACAATCTCCTTAGTTGAGCACCAAATTGGAAAGATATCGTGTAGGCAACAACCTACTAGAGACACTAGTCTCCTTGGCTAAGAACCAATTAAGCAAGACTTGTATAGGCACCAACCTAAGGTCTTCATATACAAAATACTTCTACTTCACCTACATTCTTCATACTTCATACATTTCACAAAATCACCATAATCTTAACTTTCATGCTTCAACATCTCTCCTAGATTCATACACTAGACATAGCTCTAAACCCTAGTTAAATTTATCCTTCATACCATAGAGAACTTCATAGTATCATTCCACATAATATAATCCTAGATTGGTGCTCTTCATAGCATTGCAACCCCAAATTAGTGCGCTTCACAACATCATAGACATTAGTCCTTAATGGCACACCCTTAACACTCCAAGAAAACTCCTTAACAACATCATCATAGCCTTAACTTTCATGCTTCAACATCTCTCCATGCTTCATAATTGAGACATAGCTTTAAACCATAGTCAGGTTTATCCTTCATGCCCTAGTGAACCTCATAGTATCATTCCATAAAATATAATGCTAGACTAATGCACTTCACACCATTGCAACCCAAAAATAGCGCAATTCACAACATCTGATGTAGGGACATCGGTCAAAATCTAACTTGACCTCTAGAAGGTCAAAGGAACCTTTTTACCAAAGGAGTTGGTTCCTTAAAGTTTTAATTTTGTTGAGTAGATTAGGTATAATAAAAATTGAATAAGAGGTTATCCTCTTGTTGCAATGTAATGAGTCTACTTTTAGTGAGTTGTTAGGTTCAACCTGATAAGGTCCAAAATATGATCTTAAGCTCAAATTGGCTTATTTGATCCAATTGCTATCGATTTGAATGAAGCTCAAAAATTATTTGTGACAGAATTTGAGTCAATGGGAAGTTAGATTTCGTGTTCATATCTAGTTGCAGAAATTGATAATAAATGTCTATGTCTAAACCTCGTAATCCTTGAGAAAATTTTATTTCAATGATCTCTGTCGAAAATGTGTGGAATTTACTTATGTTAATCTATTGTTGAATGCTCTTTATCCTCATTGTAAGTGAGCTTTAGGTTGTTTGAAATATATGTGTGATTGAGTGGAGGATATTTAAACCCTTTTTGTGCCACATTTTCCCTTATATTGGATCGAAACCCTCTTATGAACCCTTCAAGTAATTGTAACCCTTGATCACTTGAGTTATAGACATCGATTAATGGGTATATGTTCATGGATTAATTGGTAAGGAAAATTTTTAATCGTCATGTTAATTGAAGGGTAGAGATCAAGTCCTATAGTAGAGCAAGAAAAGATGACGGAGGATTAGTACGCAGAAGTGAAGTGCATGTGTGTTAAATTTTCTTTAATGTGCTTTATTAAAGGAGTGGCTCATTGTTTCAATGGCTACATAGAGAAGATGCTTATACATAGTACTAGTTTGTGGTCATTAGAGGTTAATACAACCATGAGAAGGAGATAAGCCCGTAAATTGAATTTACACAAAGAAATTAGTTTACACAAAGAAAAAACATAGAGGAAATGAGAATAATAAACCATAATTTTTAATTTTGCATGCTAAGAAATTTTTGTATCTCTCACGTTTGCATCATTAGTGGTATCAGAGCAAATCCCACATTAAAATTCCAAGAACAAGTGATTTTTTTTTTCATGGCTCATAGAGTTGGTGGAAAAATATGTCAAAGAGGAAGAAGGCCCATAGCCAATTTTGAAGTAATGGAAGCCATGCATATATTGGAGGCAAGACTGGATGCCATGGAAGCTGACATATAGAGAGATCCTGAAGTTGGAGATGTGAGTGAGTTAAAGGAGGAGTCTCTAGAAGAAGTAGAAGCAACAAAAGAAAAAATTGAACTCAAAATGTTGAGAGAAATTCTTGGATCTACTTCAAGGCCCAAAATTGAAGTGACAACTTACCATGGCAGTGTGAATCTTGAAGATCTTGCGGATTGGGTCAATGACTTGCATATTGTTTTTGAAAATAAAGATATGGATGATGATAAGAAGGTAAATTCCATTGTCACCAAGTTGAAGGTGTAACACTCTCCTCCCACATTTACCCAAGCTAACTGGTCCACTGAGATAAACAGGCGATGAAGAGCTATTATGATATTGTTTGAATCCTAATATATAGTTAAGGAAGTGGAACCGATAAGATAAGACCAATCTGACCTTTCTCATATGCTATAGAACCTTTAGGAACCAACAAACCCCTCCAAGTGTCCAACCCATTAGACGACTTGATGTTTTTTATTTATTTTGAACTAGACCCCTAGTCACACACTTGACGAGTCCTCCATGAGATTGAAACCCTTTAATCGCATGCACAACAAGGCATCCATGTGACTGCAGAATTTTCCAAGTAATTTTGTACTAGTGACCCTGAATTTTGAGCCACTTTTTCAGGGCTAAGACTCATGCCTATGCTCAGAACTTCATGAAACTTCCAGGAAATATAAATAACAACGAAAAAAAGCTACTAATGCAAAAAATTGAGCAAGGACTTCACCCGACCCCTACCAGCCACGACGTGCATTATGTAAAACATATCACAAACATGCAATGTATAGGTCATAATTACACATCTGAGCATTGGGGTCTCATACTTATCTGAGAATCGTCAAGAAGGATTGATGCTTCCTCATAATAGCTTGTTGGAGAGGTAAATCCCCTCTGCGCACAGAGGTGATCCCTACTAGCCCAGATCGGGTCTAGCAACAACCGAGTCACGCTAAGATGTAGGTTCCTAGTTACAAAAGACCAAGATGCGACAAGAGGCCTACCTTAAGTCCCACACTACTGTTGTTTACAGAAAAGATGGTGTTTCCATCCTTCACTTTGGCAGATTACAATCCTCCTGCCTAGCACGTTCGAACACCTGCACGCACATGAAGAAACAACAACACACAACGTAAAACCTAAAACATGTAACCATATATCAGTCAGAGAAGATATAATTCATAACATAAGACATGAACATATGAATGGAACCATAATCAAAGTAGTTTATTATTAATAACAACGAAAGAAAGATACAACCTGAGCTCTGACGTTGGATCTTCCTTCGGCGGGTCAACAGCGGAGCTCGTCTCAATGAAGCTCGTCGGGAGTGGGACAAAGCTCTCTCTCTTCGGCTTGGCTCTCAGAGGCTGTCTGGCGATAATCTCATTGCTACTGATTCAGCTCTTATTTCTATGACCATTAAGGCTACTAGCTTGCTAAGGGAAAATGGCAAGCTTATATAGATCTTGGAAGGGGAGTTGGGATCCCTACAATGGTGGGATTGGCCCTATCCTCAAGGAAGCTTCCATTATAGGTGGAAAACCACTTCCCCTACATGGAGATCTGGAGCCAAACCTCCCAACTCATTTTAGAGACTCGTTCAAGATTTGGTTGGAATCAAACTTCTGCCATTTATTTTAAAAAAACAATCCTTATTAAGCTTGGCGCAAGTAATACACTGGGACAGAGCGCCAGTTGGCGCGCCCTCTTTGGTGGATTTCCCCCATTGGCGCGAGGGCTGAACTGGCTGGTCGCGCCAAGGCCAAAAGGTCTATTTTTAGGGTTTTTCACAGGAAACTGTCTTCAGAGGAATGATTGTCCTTGTCAAGGGGGATGCCATGAAAGTGGTTTCAGGTCATGTCACTGCTCACAGGTCATGGAAAATTCCCTCCAATGTGTGGGATTGGGGATTGCAGGGATGGTGAAAAATTACTATGTAACAGATTCCCCCTAAAGCATGAGGCCCGAGAGAGAGAGAGGGGTGAAATTCTTTATGAGAACGTGTCCAAATGAAAACACTGCCGTCGGAAAACTTGCGTAGACAAGCACAACTGATATCTCAAATACATGATATGTGGTATGGGCGCAACCATCCATAATAGAGTATACAATAATCAGGATCCAAGGCATGGTTGCAGCCATCCAGAAAGGATCAATAAGTAGACTCAGGTATGGTCGCAACCATCCAATCAATGAGTCATGATCCAATCATGATAATCCAAAAAATCTGCAGCCTAGATTCTATCAGACAAAATCCAGGGTCTTGCGCTCAATCTCGACCCGAACGGAGTACAAGTCCTAGCATGTGAATATGTGAGCTGAAGTCGAACATGCAAGAACATCGTCTGATTACCAGCCAATGATGAAAGTTGTTAACAGACGCGAGAGGTACCACCAATAATGACAATGGCCCTCAAGATACTATAGGTACAATCCAAGGAATGCGAACAGTGAGGTGGGGTTGAACACCTGCAGAATCATCCGATCGAAGGTCAATGATGAAAACCTTGCGTCATATGCGAAGAACCTGCCATTGAGGCATGCAGGCTCCAAGGTACCTGAAGGGAGTCTCTATATCAGCTTCTTGGATAATGAGCTGAAGTCGACAGGAAGTGACCTTGATTGAAGGTGGGCCATAGTGTTTCCCACATCATCGACACGAGACAGAGGAAAATAATGTTTGTGAATCAGGATTAGTAGAGAATCAGAGGAGGGTTGAGAACTGCAGAGGTCAACTTCTCTTGAACATATCAGCGGCATGACACTGGATTTGGAAGTATTTGACATAAAAATATCTGAGGTCATGACGATGAGGCAAAGAGCAGATGAGAGGTAAAAAAGGGTCACCCAAACCCATGGAGGCAAGCTGAAAACTAGATGAGATGTCCCCAACCCGACACGAATGCAGACAAGTGCCATGTTCAAGAGCGACATACTGCCGACACGACGATGATACCGGTTTCATTTTTCCCCACCATTTCTGGCGAGTACCCCAATTATTTTTGAAAACAAGCTTGAAGGGGATAGCATATGCTTGTGATATAAGTTCTTCCTTCGGACAAATCCAACCTAGTACATTTAACGAGCCCTAGGAATGAGGAACTCGAGTATCATCATTACGACAGAATCCGATATCATCAGGTTTTAACGAGTCTAACAAAGGAAGAACTCAACGTCTTTTCATGTTTAGAGAGTTTGAAAAGAAATCTAAAAAGTAAACTCCAACATTCCCTTTTCGTAGATAGTTCCTCAGATCCGAAAAGGTAGAAAACTGTGTCTGAGAAAGCCTCCTAGTCGTGATAGGCTAGGGTATTCCTTTTTCGAAAATAATCTATCCCAGCCCGAAAAAGGGGTAAACGTATAATGTGTAGATGTCGTTTTGCAGCCAATTTAACGAGATCAAAACGACAAGAGACTCGGCAATCTTTTCATGTTTAGAGAATAAAAAAAGAGTTGAAAGATGACTCCTCCTAGAGGAACGAGCCGTATTAAGGGTAGTTGCTGGTTTCGGTAATGGTGGAACTGTTCAAAACAAGATAAACGTCAAGAGGCTGGCTAACAAGACCACTCATCACAATGGTTCCTCAAGAATGGGTAAAACAACCAAGTGAAGGCATATGATCGGCGAAGCAGATAGTGACGATGGAGTGAGAAAACCAAGGCTCATCTGGAAAATACAGGCTGATAAAATGGCAATCACAAGAGGTAAAATGGGAATGGTTTCATTTTTACACAAGCTTGAAATCAGAAAACTCTACTTGAAGTTGGTTTCATTTTTACACAAGCTTTAAACAAAGATAAACTATGCTTGAAACTGGTTTTATTTTTACACAAGCTTGAAACAGAAACAAACTATGCTTGAAAAAATAAGCATGCCCCTAGCAGGTGACTCAATTCGAGGTACATGCCCCCCAAGATTCAGTCCATATGAAAGGCAGATGGAGTGAAGGTTCAATTTATGAGATCAAGAGAAAGATTTGACTGGGATTTTATGAGATCTTATCAAAGACTCAAATTCAACAGGAAAGTGTTTCGTTATTTTAATGAGGTTGACACATTAAAAGAACTATCCTCAAATGACCTCGTTTCATTTTTTAAGGAGCTTGACACAAGAAAAACGAACTATGCTCTGACGACCTTGTTTCATTTTTTAAGGAGCTTGACACAAGAAAACGAACTGTGCTTCGAGGAGCTTGTTTCCTTTTTTAAGGAGCTTGACACAAGAAAACGAACTCTGCTCCGACAGACCTCATCATAATGAATATGAAGTCATGGCTTCCAAGATTTCCTCTCTCGATGGAAGGAAAACATCCTGGAAGTCAGGACCCAATGCTCCCAGCACCTGATGTACAATGATAGTATCACTGAGTATAGGCATGGGGTAGGTAGCCACATAGTTGACCTGCGGTGGGGCAGATAAAACGGGTGGATAAAAACCAAGAAGGGATGAAGGCGGGACAGTTTCCACATCAGGACCAAAGAACGAAAGTTGATCAATGGTCACGATGCGTCCTTTATGTGGAAAAAAAACCACACGAAAAAGGGAGGAGACCAGCGCTCCCATGGCATAGGTGTAATCGCGCCCCAAGAGCGTATTGAAATCCAAGGGGCCTGGAACAACCATCACGTCCATATGGACAGTTTTACCTCCCAAAGTAATAAGTAACCTTGGAAGGATCCCTAACGGTTGACTATTTCTTTTGTTGAATGTCAACAGATTCTGTGTAACAGGCATAAGTGGCGGCGAACCGAAAGCTTGCCAATTAGTTGAGGATAAAATACTAACAGACACGCCTTCGTCTATAATGGTGCTGGGTACGACTAGATGAGAGGCCTGTACCGTGATATCAAAAGGCACATAAGACGAAAGGTGGTATCCTGCAAATCGATTCCAATCGAAGGAAGCAACCAAACTACTTGGAGGGGCTACCATAGAACTGAGATGGTCTTCCCCTGGTGTTATGGGAGAAGAAGGAGCATCCTCCACAACTTCCATCATGGATTCGGGAAGGGTATCCTCCGAGACCTCCATCACGGGAGGCGGAGGAGCCGCTTCTTGAGGTGTAGGGACAGGAGAATCTTTCTCCAAGTCTGAGGAATCTGAAGAAACAAGAAGAACATGAGGGGTGTGAGGTCCACTCTCAACGGAAAAGACCTGGTGCATCATAGACGAAGCCAGCTCAACCGATCCCACGACCAATGGTTGGTCGGGAATGGATTCCTGAATTTTAATTTCTAGGGGAGCGAGATTGACCAAGGATGACTCTTAACCAATCGTAGGATCAGCTGGTGGAGGACTTAAAGAAAGCCGATTATAACCAGCTAGAAGGCATGGTGTAGAACCGGTTAAGTTGTCCAAAACTTTCTTGGCTTCATCCATATACAGACAAAGGTGAATGGCATGGTGCCCTTCACACAACTTACAGGGATTGATAATCTTACCCTGCTTCTTAGGAGCCTTACCAGCACCAGTTGAAGACGTGCCCCCAACTTGACTCCCGAAAGCCAAAGGCAACGACGGGGGACCATTGGACCATACTTCGAGCACCTTGGGAATGCCAAGGAAGTCTCGAAGAAGATGGTCTGTTGTGCACAACATGCAATGGAACTTGAATTTTCGTGGAGGGTTGGGAGGTTCATGAGGAGGAGATATTTTAGAAGCAGTAGCTGCAGCCTTAGCCTCTCTCTTATCAGACTTTTTTTTTTTTTTTTCTTCTTCTTCTTCTTCTTAGCCACTTGTTTACTCGAATATAGACTTTCACTAGGCGAAGTAGAAGAGGAGGACGCAGAAACAGGCGAAGAAGGGGAGAGGTCCACCTTGGAATCAACATGATGTTGTTCAGGTGGAGGAATTGAATGAACAATAGTCGGGACATTCGGGACCAAAGAGGTTGAAAACAACCAAACAGGCAACCCAACAGTTAACCCAGGAAGGGATAACGTTGCCATATAAGGAGCGCCAACATTTCCAAAAGGAGGAAAAGGACCAGGATTCCCTTCGGAGGGGATTCCTTGGTTGGTGAACTCCGGAAAAGTTGCCATCGGAGATGACCCAAAACAACAGCCTAAGGAAACTAACTTTAACTAGGAATATTTCGTGGGCAGTTAATTTTTAGAACATTGAAACAAAACTCTACCGTTTCATATTTTAAGATTCAAGAAACGAGTAAAAGATGACTCTATCTCTTCCATTTTGGAAACAAGCGTGAAAGGACAAGCGCTTGACGATATTTTCAAATTTAATGAGTCAGAAAAGATCAAAATGACTACTCTGGAAATCTAGGCAAAAGGGTGTACCAGATATCCGTGAACTGCAATATACACCTTGGTTAAAAATGAAAGAGAGACCAACCAAGGACTTTATGTACGTGCAGGAAATCTCCCCGAATGCTGTGTCTGGTGTATCACGGGTATAAGGTGGCAGAATCGGCTTCCTAAGGATAAAGGATAGCAACCTAATGGGGTTTCCCTTTATATACGCGATGGTACGGGGAGAACAAGTCCGTACTAGTGCTGTCTAAAGCCAAGAGGTGAACGACAACTACTAGGTTTAATGACGCCGGAACACGTCACTAGCCTAGACCTCTAGATATTTTGTTAATGTTTCAATGTTTCCTTAAGGTAAATTGAATAAATTTTAGAGTTGATCTTCAATTATATCTCGGTTTCAAGGCCCTACCGCATGTCATTTGACAATCTCATATATGCAGCTATATGAGAAAAGAAATATTTCAATTCGATGAATGCTATCTAGTTAAGGGAAGAGCTTCAAACAATGATGCAACAAACAACAACACTGCAAACAAAATTTTTCCAAACTAGATGACTTTCACTATCCAAAAGTAATTTCAAACATTCAACGAAGTGAATAATGTAATGTAATCTATGCAAAATCCTCTTTTTTGAAAACTATGCGATTGTATTCTATGCACAATTTCCTTTTTCTTTTCAAATGATAAGAATGCACTCAATGCATTTTTCGATGAAATGAGAATCTACTTAATGCATGCTTTTAATGAAAGAGAATGCACTCGATGTGATTTTTAGCTTTCAATCATTAAACAATGTAATCTAAGTTCAATGATAAATCTCAAAAAACACTTTTCAATGCAATGTGATCTAATGCATTTTAACAAAAGCAAACTTTGAGATGAAAACTAAATAAACGCAAATCTTCTTAATGAAGGATGAAGGCAAAATAGATGCAAACAAACACTAAGAATGCAATCTTTGTTTCAAAACACTTTGTAACGAAATTCCTCAAAAGGTGACAAGACATATGAGGTCAAACACAAAGAGGAATTCAAAAGCATGAGATCAAAACAAGGTATTCATTCCTTTTTACATCAAGCAATCATGGCAAGCAGATGTTTTAGCTGAACAATGAGCAATGTAATCTATGCTCATACAGAGGAAAGACCGGAAGGGAAAGACACACTAGTGAAGGATTTAGGGAAAAAATCTCAATTTTCACACATCCTGAAATTGGCACGATTTTGTGGGTGAAACTAGCGCCAACTGGCACGACTTGCTCACTGACAACTAGCGCCAATGGCCAATTGGCGCGGGTTGCTAACGAAAACAAGCACCAACGCCTGAAAATGGAAAAACAAAGAATTTCTCCCAACCAAGACCAGACTCACCACTTCAAGCATAATCTAAAAATAACCCAGAAGCAAAAGTATTGACCAAAAAAACTCTCGAACAAGGGAAAACCCTAGCACCTACAGGAAATGGCGCAACTTTTTGGCTGTAATCAGCGCCAGACAGGGGATGGCGTGGGTGATGAACTGGAAACATGTGCCAATGGGCATGACTATAAGGGTGTAAACCGCGCCAAGCAAGCCAACCATGCAAAGATGAAAATTTTGGAAAAGCAGAGGTTAGATCTGATCCTCTGGGGCTGAACAGGGGTCTTACACCGAAAGGAGACAAACCAGAAGAGAAAATCAAGCAGACAAAATCCAAACACAACCGAAAGAGACAAGACAAACTCCAATCAAATCCCTAGTGGAGTCGCCAGTTTGTTGGCGAGGTAAATCCCCTCTGCGGACAAAGGTGATCCCTACTAGCCCAGATCGGGTCTAGCAACAACCGAGTCACGCTAAGATGCAAGTTCCTAGTTACAAAAGACCAAGATGCGACAAGAGGCCTACCTTAAGTCCTACGTTGCTGTTGTTTGCAAAAAATATGGCGTTTCTGTCCTTCGCTTTGGCAGATCACAATCCTCCCGCCTAGCACGTTCGAACACCTGCACGCGCACGAAGAAACAACAACACAAAACGTAAAACCTAAAACATGTAACCATATATAAGTCAGAGAAGATATAATTCATAACATAAGACATGAACATATGAATGGAACCATAATCAAAGTAATTTATTATTAATAACAATGAAAGAAAGATACAACCTGAGCTTTGACGCTGGATCTTCCTTCGGCGGGTCGACAACGGAGCACATCTCAATGAAGCTCGTTGGCAGTGGGAGAAAGCTCTCTCTCTTCGGCTTGGCTCTCAGAGGCTGTCTGGCGATAGTCTCCTTGCTACTGATTCACTCTTAGTTCTATGACCATTAAGGCTACTAGCTTGCTAGGGGAAAATGGCAAGCTTATGTAGATGGTGGAAGGGGAGTTGGGATCCCTATAATGGTGGGATTGGCCCTATCCTCAAGGAATCTTCCATGATAGTTGGAAAACCACTTCCCCTACATGGAGATCCGGAGCCAAACCTCCCAACTCATTTTAGAGACTCATTCAGGAGTTGGTTGGAATCAAAATTTCGCCATTTATTTTTAAAAAACAATAATTATTAAGCTTAGCGCGAGTAATACACTGGGACATAGTGCCAGTTGGCGCACCCTCTTTGGTGGATTTCCCCCATTGGCGCGAGGGCTGAACTGGTTGGTCGCGCCAAGGCCAAAAGGTCTATTTTTAGGGTTTTTCACAGGAAACTGTCTTCAGAGGAATGATTGGCCTTGTCAAGGGGGATGCCATGAAAGTGGTTTCAGGTCATGTCACTGCTCACAAGTCACAAAAAAGGCCCTCCAATGTGCGGGACGGGGGATTCCAGTGACGGTGGCAAATTACTGTGTAAAAATACTGCAAGATCATCTATTATTTCATACATTCATTTGAATTTCATCTACTAATCAAAACATGGTGAGAGCCATAACTCAAGTTTATCACAAACCATGCTTATAAATAGCAGAATAACAATGATAGAACAACCATTAAGATCACATAATAACAAGTACATTTTCCCATAAAATACAAGAGGAAAAGAGCTCTTATTAACATATGCAAAATGAAACTAGGTTAGGGACTTCCACGTACCACCCGACCATAGATTTGGTTGAACCAATTATTTCTTTCATCCAATCACCCTCTACCATATTCCAAGCATGAATGTGGGATCTCATGGAATAAACCAAACAAAACCAAACTAAGGATTCTAGAGGTCAAACCACCTCAACCCTCAACCAGTGATTCCACCTCATGGTCAAACATCACTAACCATCACTAGATCGGTCTCTACCCAATATTTCCAGGTCTCCAAAGTGTTTGTTCCTACCAAGGCTTCCAGGACTAGTAACTTAACCCACAACTAATGTCGGGCTCCATAGTGTTTTTCCAACCAAGGCTTCCAGGACTAGTAACTCAACCCAAACTTTTATAGGGATTCGAGAGCGTCTGTCCAACCAAGGCTTCCAGGAACTAGAAATTCAACCCATAACCATAAGGAACATGAGCACCAACTAGAAAACAAATGTAAACCCACAACACCATGGCTATCCAAGAAATGGCAAGGTTAGGAAAAATCACTGTCAATCCAGGAAATCCTCCATGCCAATGACAAATCATAATTAAGAAACCTATTAAACAATGCATGGTAAATGGAGAACACACACATGACAATAAACACACAAGACAGAACAGAAAGATAAAGCGTGAGATATATATCCATTAACCATATATGTGTATATATAATATAGAAGGTGAACCTTGGTTTTCCATTCCAAGTGGTCTCTTGGACTCCATTTGTCTATTCGCCTTCCACACCTACCCGTTGAGGATTAGGTGTCCAACATTCCCCCCCATAATCTGAAGGGGTATGTGTGAGTCTAAGAAGAGAGTTGTAATACAAATATGCAAATTATGCATGGTAGCACTTAGGCTAAATAAGCTATCTGAAATGTTGGCATAAAGAGGTGGTTTAAGGATGACCACCAACACTGGAACTCTTAGTGCAGTTCCCGAAACTCTTCCAAATCTAGCAAGAAGCTGAGGGCTTCTGCTAGAGGAAGTCTCCCTCATATTTGAAGAGGGAGACCTTCAACCTAGAAGAAGGGAGGTCTACAACCTGTGATGGTTTAAGGATTACCACCAACACTGGAATGCCTAATGCATTTCTTGGAACTCTACCAAAGCTCACAAGAAGTTGAAGTATTTTGCTAAAGGAAGTGCTCTGAATTATTTGAAGAGGAATAATATCAACCTTGCATAGATGGTTTAATTTTTTCCACCAACCAAAGGAATACTCATGGGCATCGGTGTCTCTGGCTACAACTATGAATCTGGAATGACATGTTGTGGCTTAGGCTTGCTTGAACTGTTGTGTCTCTGGCTACAACTCTGAATCTAGAATGAGAGATTGTGGCTCAGGCTCGCTTGAACTGTTGTGTCTCTCGCTACAACTCTGAATCTGGAATAAGAGATTGTGGCTCAGGCTCGCTTGATGTGGCTTCGAAGCTTGCAGATGGCCACCATTTCCCCCCTTCAGGTACAAGGTGAGATGATGGCGAAAAATAAACTGCAAGATTGTTCAATATTCGAGAACAAGTTCTGACATGTGACTTAAACATATTCTTGGCTGTTGATGCCCATTTCCAAGAAGCGATCCATCCAAGATGAATCTTTTTTCTTGTAGGAGGCTTGTTTCTGAAGCATCTGTGTCAAGAATGGGTGTGCCGATCACAATGCTTGCACGGGTGAAGATCGAAATAGTGATATTTCATATGGCCAACTCGATCACAATGTTGGCATTTTTGAATTTGTTGTTGCTGCTGTGGAAAAGGAGCAGGAACTGGAACAACTGAATGTGAAATTTCATGAAGAAATTCGACACTCAAAATTTAATGGGCTTGGAGTAGTCTGAAATATGAAAGGACAAATCCTTGTCATATCCAAGAATGGTTCTTTTCTTGTTATGGACAATCTCTTCCCAAGGTCGGCTGATGGGCTTGGGAAGTGCAAATTGAACTGCTGCATCTGCATGCAAATCTACTCTTGTACAAGGAACATGATGGGAGTCAACCTCAATGTTACTGACTTGACCATTTTCTCATTGTTGATGGGTGTCATGATGCTTATGCTGTTGTAACTCATCTTGCTGAAACTGAGACTCAGACTGCAAAAAATATATCTTGTCATGTGCATCTTGTAAACATGTTTGAATATCAGAAAGGGGGGCTTTGTTGATGTTTACCATGTCATCCGCAATAAAATGTATTGGAGTATTAAAAAATTTCAATAAATAATCAAGTTTGGTCATTTTTTGAGAAAAAATAAAGGCTCAATACTCTTAGTGGAGGCTATAAAAGGCTAGACAAATAACAACTGTTAAAGAGAATCAACTATCTCAACAAAATTTTCACAATAGTTTGGTCAGTGAAAGAAGCTAATATGTGACTTTGGACTTTCTAATCATGCGGTCGAAAACAAACTTGTAGAGGAGTTTATTATTTGTAATTACACCGAGTGGTATGGTTTGAAAATTTAAAGCCTAGATACACAGCTTGAAGATGCAAAAGTGCATCACCCACTTTGCAAGTTTTGTTGCAGCATTGGCTTGTGAAAGGGAGTTAGAGGCAAAATTTGTTAGTTTTTAGAAATGGCTGGATGAACATGGCCCCTTTGAAGCACTAGTGGATGGTGAAAATGTAGGCCTTTTTTCTGCAACCATTAATTAAGAACTGGAGAAAAGTCGATGCACTTTACACCAAACCAACAAGATCAAACAATGACTGGTACTAGTTATATGATGTTGTGATATTAAAAAATGAAGGTCATAGAGGACAAGACCTTCGGCCTCAAGAACAAGAACAAGATTTAGAAATAGGTGGTACTAACCTGTGGTGTGAGTAACCGATGAGAGAGAAACCAGTGTGAAGAGTGAAGACAGTGGTGAAGCCTTGCCTCAGATCTTTCACTGCGCTCCGACATTACTGTGTGTTCCCCCCATGTGTAGAAATATGCAGAAGTTCATTTGTTTGAGGATATGATATTGTTAATGCATAGCTTCAACGCTTAATTTTCAATCTTTATTTCAAGAAGAAGGCACTTCAAAAGTCTCAAGGCACTTGAATAAAAACCACTCCTTGTTTTATCATCTACTTCTTGATGTAAATTTCCATGCTCAAACACAACCAACACATATGGCACTTCGTAGTTCAAAAAATAATTTACAGAATCGATGTGTGTGTTCATCCAATGACTAGTTAACATAATTCACAAATCCATCTAGTATATGTAGAGTATAAAGAATACATGATTTTTTATTGAAGTGTGTTTCCAGTAACTTCTGAGCCTCAAATTTCCTTCGATGATGCAATCTCTAAAAATCTTCCAATAATGGTCCACAAACCCCTAACTGATAAAAAAATTCCCAACCATAATGGAGAGAATATAGGTGAAAATCACTAAAATTTATAGAAGAAAGAATAAATGCAGGCATTTGATCATGAATATTGGAACAATTGCCTCCTATTTAGCGAATCGAGGAAATCAGAGGCCAATGAAGGCACTGGAGGCCTCACTAGGAGTGTCTATTCCTCTTCATCACCACTTCAAACAAGCTTACTCTGATTTTGATGGAGTTTCGTGCCCTCCAATCTGGAAAATATTCTCAAAATATTGGGATACAAATGATAGCACTTTCTTTCAAGAGCCTAAATAGTGAAATGCTATGGTTTCTCGTCCCAATAATAAAGTCTCTAGAAATTGAGCTACACTATATTTTGGAACAAAGTATTTGATGAAGCAACCAAAACAAAATAACCAACGATACGATACAGTTGAGGCAAAACAAAAACTATTGTGTCCAAATCAATATTATTATGATTTCCCAACACAGGCATCCGATTAGATTGATGCATAGATGAGCCAGGTCCTCTACTCATAAGTGCTTGGGTCCCGGAAGTGATGAAAATCGTGGATCATGAGTTCTGCTAGGGTTTCCACCAAGAGGGATTGGGAAATTCATGTTTATACTCTTCTTTCAACCGATAGGGAAAAACGAATTAACACGACATCCCATGCAGTGTGTATATTTCGTATACAAACTCTTCCAAGATGAGAATAATCTCGGTGACCCTATAACTACGCTTGTATAAACACAGCTACCTAGAGAGACAAACAGATAAGCATTTTGGAGGCTACAAACAGGATGCATTTGGGAAGAGTGTATGGAGGTGTTTCGGATTCTGCAGTTGCACACGTGAGAAGGTGAGGATTCTGTGTATGATATATGGAATGTATGTATGAGACTGCGTACAGTGGGCAACGACTGAATATAGACTGCGTATATTATGGAGGTAAGGCTACGTATGAGATTGCGTACAGTGTGGAGGTGAGGCTTCCGTTCCTCAGAGATGCTACTGCTTCTATTGCACCCAACCAGAAAGGAGAAGTCAGGGCGATGAACATGGAGTTGTCAACGTGACAGAGGGAGGTGAGTTCGATGGAAGGTAGGAATAACGAGGGGAGTCTAGGAGAATATTAATTGGAGTTGCAGCAACGCATGTCAAGCTTTATGACATAAACCAATGTTATAAAAAAGTGCAACGTTATGTCAGAGACCAACATGTTATGATAGAGTGCAGTGTTATAATTTGATCTAGGTAAATGGATTCCAGACTTGCTCGAGTAACGCACAATGTGGACTGTGCAATGGGAAGTGTGCAAAGGTTCACATTCTTTACCATAATTTTATGCTAACACCAGCGCTGTCTATGGAACACATAAACATAGAGAGGAAGGCCACTCATCATGGCTCTAATACCATGTTAAACAATGCATGGTATATGGAGAACACACACATGACAGTAAACACACAAGACAGAACAGAAAGATAAAGCGTGAGATATATATCCGTTAACCATAGATGTGTATATATAATACAGTAGGTGACCTTTGGTTTGCCATTCCAATTGGTCTCTTGGACTCCATTTTTCTATTCACCTTCCACACCTACCCGTTGAGGATTAGGTGTCCAACAAAACCATATTCATGTGACATGCATGTCAAACTAGCAAGGAAATCTACATGTAACTATGTACCTGTAAGAAAAAACCATTGTAGTTGTTGATCCCATTGTCCTCTTACACTTTCCTGCTTTTCCTTTGCCTTCTTACTCAAAATCCCAAGTATGCCACACTCCTCCAGGAGTGCTCCATGAAAACTCTAATTGTCCAATAGTATGAAGGAGAGAGAGAATAGAATGAGAGTGCTAAAGGGCTGAACTGAAAAAATACTAACTTTGATAAAAAACTGTGAATTGATCCTCAAAATCCTTTTTATCAATGAGGCCTCTATTTTCTTCATTTTCCATTATTTTCCTTCAATTTCCTCCTCACTTGCAACCTATGAATTTTCATCTTCCTTTTCTCCTAGTTTCCATTATTTTCATAAATAAAATGCCAATAAATGCCTCATGCATTTCTAAAGCCTTTGTCATTACCTTTAGTAATTTCCATAGCCATTTAATCACAAGTGATCCTCGACAATATTTTTTTTTCCCAACATTCACCTTGGAATACATGTCTCATGACCTTGGTTATTATTTTTCCTTTATTAACTTTATTACATGTATTTTTTACCAGGGTTGTTACAAAACCCTCCCCCTTAGGGGAAAACCGTTATCGATGTTCAGTGACACCTACAACTAGCAAGACCACTAAAAATAAAAACATACCGCCCATGGAGCTTTATAACTTAGCTCGTTGTAGTATTCACAATCAACAACCTGTCGAAAAGAAACCAACATGACAACCATACTTCTTATTTGAGCTTTATAACACACCTCATGGCAGTATTTACATCCATATACATATATACATATACCAAAACTAACTTGCCTTAACCAAAAAACAATGAAGTATACATAGCCCACACTTGATCATCCATCTCCCATGTAGCTTCATTGGGCCCAAAGTGCTTCCACTGCACTTTAAACTGCTCGATTGCTTGGTTTCGAATTATGAGCATATTTCTCTATAAAATTCATTGAGGTTATGGCTAGAATTATTCTTCTGACTCCACCTGTAATACAAACCAATCAATCACTTGATCAACATATTTTTCATACTTCTTAAATAATGACACATGGAAAACATCATGGACTTTCACTGTCGAAGGTAGTGAAAGTTGGTAAGCTACTAGTCCAATCCTCTTAAGAATCTTGAATGGTCCACAATATTGAGGTGCCAACTTGGAACATGATCTAATCATCAAGGAGCTATTATTGGGCTTGATGCACATGTACACATGTTCCCCAACCTGAAACTCCTTAAACACCTTGTGTTTATTTGCATATCTCTTTTATCTATCCTTTTCTACCCTTAAATTTTGCTTGATAACTTTCATTTCCTATTCCATCTCTGCCAACGTGTCTCATCCAATCAATACCCTGTTAACTACATCACTCCAACTGATAGGAGCATTACAAATCCACCCATAGATTTCCGCAAACGGTCTCATCCTCAGAGACTCTTGATACCCATTGGTTTAAGCAAACTCCACCAATGGAAGATACTCTTCCCACTTTTGTTGTTGATGCATAACATACATCCACAAGATGTCCTCCAAAATCATGTTGAACCTCTCAGTCTGTCCATCTGTCTGTGGATGATAAGCTATACTGAAGGCCAACTCTGTACCCAAACCTATAAACAACCCTTTCCAATACCTAGAAGTGAACTTGGCATCCTTGTCTGACACAATCTTCTTAAGGACTCCATGCATCCGCATTATATCTCTGATGAAGACTTGTTCTACCTCACTAGATGAATACATAGAATTCACTGGAATGAAGTGAAATACCTTAGTCAACTTGTCAACCACAACCATAATAGAATCATGTTGTCTAGTTGTCATTGGAAAGCAGGTAATGAAATCCATGGAAATGACCTCTCATTTCCACTCTGGAATCAGAATTGGCTGTTGTAATCCACCTAGAGCTTGCATTTTGCTTTTACATGTTGAAAATCCAAGAACCTAGCCACAAAATCTGTCACCTTTTTCTTCAAATACGACCAATAGTAGAACTTATTCACCGCCATCAATGTCTTCTAATATCCCGAGTGACATGAGTATGATTTAGCATGAGGTTCTCTTAATATAAGTTTATTGAGCTCACTATCATCTGACACATAGATCATGTCCCTAAATCTAACCAAACCATCCACTGTGAGACAATAATCCACATCCTGATCACCTATACCTTGTTGTAACTTGTGCCTAAGCTCCCTATGCCTGCCATCCTGATGACTTGCCTGTAAGATCTTATGTTGTAGATATTTCCCATATGAACTCATAAATGAAATGTGATTTACATGTACTCTTATGCTAAGAGAATCTGTAACCATGTTTTCTTTACCTTTAATGTACTTGATATCAAATTCAAACCCATTGATCATGGCCAACCATATAGATTATCTGGAATTTAGGTCTGGTAGATCAAATAAGTACCTCAATCCACTATGATCACTCATCAATACAAACCTGCTGCCAAGAACAAAGTTCCTCCACGTCTTCAATGCATGAAAGATCATTTCCAACTCAAGATCATGCGTCACATAGTTCTGCTCGTGCTTAAGACTCCTCCAAGTACTCTCTTGTAAGAATTTATACATACCACAAACTCTTTCTCCATATCTGCAATCTTTAGAATTGGAGCATTTGTCAACAATTGCTTCAACTACTCAAAACTTTTTGTGCATTCCTCTGTCCATTCAAATTTCTTACCTTTCCTCTATAATGATGTAATGGGATAGGTAATTCGAGAGTTCTTGATGAACCTCCTATAATAATCTACTAGTCCCATGAAATATCTTACCTCATCCACATTTTTAGGAGTTTCCCATTCCATGATGTCTCTTATCTTTTCCGGATTCGTTGTTATGCGTTCCTTGGAAACCACATGCCCTAAGTAACGTACCTTCATCTAAAAGAAATTTCGTTTCCTAATTTTGGCATACAACTGATGCTCCCTTATCAATCTCAACAATGCTGCTAAGTGTTCAACATGGTCCTCCTCATTCTTAGAATATACCAATATATCATCAATGAATACAACACAAACTTGTCCAGATAAGGATGCAACACACTATTCATTAAGCACATAAAAGTAGTTGGAGCATTAGTCAAACCAAAAGGAACTACAACAAACTCATAATTCCCATACCTGGTCCTGAAAGTAGTCTTGTACATGTCCTCTTCTTTGATGCATACATGGTGGTATCATGATCTCAAGTCAATCTTTGAGAACATTGTTGCTCCATTCAATTGTTCAAACAAGTCAATAATCCTTGACAATAGATATCTAGTCTTGATGGTCACCTTGTCCAACTTCCTGTAGACAATGCATAACCTGAGAGTACCATCACTCTTCTTCACAAACAATATTGGTTCACCCAATGATGACACACTTGGCCTAATGCACCCCTTTTCAAGAATTTCCTTCAATTGCAACTTCAATTCCACTCTCTGGTGTGTTGATCTTGTATGGTGCCTTTGATGTTGGTGTTGCTTCAGGCACCAACTCAATAGAAAATTCCACTTCCCTGTGAGGCGGTAACTTTGGAATCTCTGCTAGAAACACATCCTAAAATTGTTGCAAAACTAGATACGTCTTCAATACATTTGCATCCTCATCTTCCTTACCTTTATCACTAGAAATATGCATTGCAAATAGCAAACACTTGTTCCTATGATGACACTTTGCATGCATAGTTGTAACCATTATAGCTAAATTTTCCTTCTTCTTACCCTACAAGGTTCTTTGTTCCCCATTGTCATCCAAGCACTCAATAGCCTTGTCACAAAATCCACCTTGGTCCTGTGAATATATAGCCAATCCATACCAAAAATCATACTATATGATCCCAATGGAAGTACATTTTAATGCGTTAATGTAAGCATGTGTTACACAGTAATTTGTCACCGTCCCTGTAATCCCCCGCCCCGCACATTGGAGGTCCTTTTCCGTGACCTGTGAGTAGTGACATAACCTGAAACCACTTTCATGGAATCCACCTTTACAAGGAAAATCATTCCTCTAAAGAAAGTTTCCCTTGGAAAACCCTAAAAACTGATCTTTTGGCCTTGGCGCGACTAGCTAGTTCAGCCCTCATGCCAATGGGGAAAATCCACCATAGAGGGTGCGCCAATTAGCGCTCTGTCCCAGTGTCTCGCTCGTGCCAAGCTTAATAAGGATTTTTTTTTTAAATAAATGGCGGAAGTTTGATTCCAACAAACTCCTAAACGAGTCTCTAAAATGAGTTGGGAGGTTTGGATCTGGATCTCCATGTATGGGAGGTGGTTTTCCACCTATCATGGAAGCTTCCTTAAGGATAGGGCCAATCCCACAATTGTAGGGATCCCAACTCCCCTTCCACCATCTATATAAGCTTGCCTTTTTCCCTTAGCAAGCTAGCACTAGAGAACAGAAGAGCTGAACTTATAGCATGGATACTATCGCCAGACAGCCTTTGAGAGCCAAGCCGAAGAGAGAGAGCTTTGTCCCATTTTCGACGAGCTTCGTTGAGACGTGCTCCGCTATCAGCCCCGACGAAGGAGGATCCATTGTTAGATCTTTGGGTTGTATCTTTCCTTTGTTATTTTAATGATAAGCGACTTTGATTATGGTTTCATTAATGTGTCTTTTCCTTTGATGCAATGAATTACATCCTTTCTGACTGATGTATGGTTACAAGATTTAGATTTTACATTGTGTATCATTGTGTGCAGGTGTTCGGACGTGCTAAGCGGAAGGATCGTGATTTTCCAAAGCGAAGGGCGGGAAGCGTCATCCTTTCTTCAACGACCATTGCGTAGGACCTGAGGTAGGCAACTCGTTATGTTTTTGTCGTTTTGTATCTAGAGACCTGCATCACTGCATGACTAATTGTTGCTAGACCCAATTTGGGCTAATACAGATAGCCTCTGTCTGCAGAGGGGATTTACCTCTCCAAAAAACTGGCAACTCCGCTGGGGAGTTAATTGGAGTTTGTGTTGTCTCTTTCGGTTGTTTTTGGCTTGTGTCTACTTGATTTTCTCTTCTGGTTTGTCTCCTTCTGGTGTAAAACCTCTGTTCATCCCTCACCATACCTGATCTACTCTTTGTTTGATATTTTTCATTCCTATCCTTAGTAAACTCAATTGGCGCACTTTATAGCCTGACAGTCGTGCCAACTGGCGCTTGTTTCTAGTTAGCCCCCCACGCCAACCCCGTTTTGGCGCAAGATACAGCCAAACAGTTGCGCCAACCCTGTTTGGTGCTAGGGTTTACTTGTTTTTGAGCCCTCTAAGTCTGATTTTTGGTTTTGGTGTTATTTTTCCAACTGTATGAGTGCCTTGAAGTCCTTGTTGACTGTGTTTGATCTCCATCCCCCGGTTGTTTTCCCTCTACCATCAATTTTTCATTCTAGCCCTAGGGCTTCTAGGTGCTATAGTGTGCTGAGCCTCCTGTGGGAGTTTTTGGTTTTCGCTTGTTCAGTCAACTTCGTTTTCGCTTCCTTGCATTCGTTGAGTTGGTTTCCATTATATCATTGCGTTATTTGAGTGATTGCTCTATTTTTTCATTCAAGTTTCGCTTTGTCTCATTTCGAGCATAGATCACACAGTTTGTATGAGTCTTTTGGGATTCCTCTTCGATTTGAGGGATTTCTCCATCAGTTTGAGTTCTGATAGTGTGTTTTGCATTGAGTGAACCTGCTTGTTTCTACTCTTTCACTATCATTTCTCAAATTGGTCTCTTTATTAGTTTTTCATTTCGTTTGGTGCATTTCGCTCTAAAACATTGAAAAATACAAAAACAAATATTTTTGCTTTTGATTAGTTAGTGAGAATTGAAAAGATTTTCTGCATTATTAGTGTTATATAACTCTAAAGGAAAAGTTTTTAGGTTCATTAGCATGCATTAGAGACAGTAGTGGGTGTTTTGTGGTCATTTTGTTATTGTTTGAAAAGCTCTCAACCTTCCCGTAGTTAGCTCTTCATCGAACAAAGTGATATATTATGGCATGTAGTGTGCATTTAGAGGATTTTTGAGACATAGCATTCGGTAGGGCCTGAAATTGAAACATAATTGAAGATCAACTCTAAAATTTATTCAATTTACCTTAAGGCAACATTGAAACATTAACTAAATATCTAGAGGTCTAGGCTAGTGACGTGTTCTGGTGTCGTTAAACCTAGTAGTTGTCGTTCGCCTTTTTCTTTGGACAGTGCTAGTACAGAATTGTGTTCCCCATACCGTCGAGTATATAAAGGGAGAGCCCACTAGGTTGCTATCCTTTATCCGTAGGAAGCTGAGTCTGCCGCCTTATACCCGTGATACACCAGACATAGCATTCGGGGAGATTACCTACACGTATGTCAAGTCCTTGGTTGATTTCTCTTTCATTTTTAACCAAGGTGTATATGGCAGTTCACGGATATCTGGTACACCCATCTGCCTAGATTACCAGAGTAGTCATTTCGATCTTTTCTGACTCACTAAATTTGAAAATATCATCAAGCGCTTGTCCTTTCACGCTTGTTTCCAAATTGAAAGAGATAGGGTCATCTTTTACTTGTTTCTAGACTCTTAAAACATGGAACAGTAAAAAAATTTCAATTTCAATGTGGTAAAATTAATCACCTATGATCACACACCCTTTTATAGATTTTTTTCGGCCATTTGATTGTTTGCCTTGGTTTTTGCCCTTGTGTCTTTGTTTTGATCTCTTCCTCTTTTCGTTACTGTCACAGTGGCAGAACCCTCAGTTTCGTCTACTGGTAGTCCTTACACAGACAATTCATCAGAGGTCTCTTAGTCCTCTTTTGAACCTCAGCACCCTGTTGTATCCGAGTTTCCCAACGGGGGACCGGTCATATCTGAGCTTCCATTTGGTGGACCAGTTGAATTCAATTCAAGTTTCCATTATACCTCCTAGTCCTCACCGTCTTTTAGAAGATCTAGCAGCAGGGTCAGATATGGACTCACCCAGTCCTTCTCCTAGTGAGGAAATTCCCACATTTGGTGAATATTACCAGCTTTTTCTAGAAAACAACCCCGAGTCTTTTGTCATGTCTTCACCTGGTCCGTCGCTTCCAGCGGGATATAGGTCCTTAAGTTAGGTCATGGCCGCTGTGGTCTCTATTGGAATATCGACTCCATCCACGAGGCCGATTATTCCTTCATTACGGATGTCGCCATTGACACCTCTTACGTCATCTCCTCATGTCACATCGGTACCTATTAGGTCTACTGTCTGCATAGCTGCGTCTACGCCCGCTGTCACTACTCAGTCCACCAGGACCTTGTCACTTCCTGAAGACATTTACATAACATATGCTATTCCGGAGAATATCTCTCCTCAGGAGTATCGGTTGTTGTTACAACTGTCAAACTCCAAGGTTGGTCAGTCCTCCCAAGATCCCAACTGTCCTTACTTCTCCCATTATGGACTGGATGGTACCCCTATCTATGTATTTTTATATCAGTACGATGAGAAGGGTAACCTTCTTCGTTTTCCTGCTCCTGAGGCTTATCAGTATGTTCACGGTTTTCTATTTGCCCAGGCTGGGCAAACTTCCAATATGCAAGGACAACCCTTCCAGGGGCAACCTTCGGGCCAGCCTGGTTATCTATATGACCCGCAAGGACAACCCTTACAGGGCCAACCTTCGGTCCAACAGGGGTTGTTGTACGGTCCGCAAGGGCAGTCCTACAATCCTCAAGGTCAACCTCTACATTATCACCCTCTGGTCCAACCAGGGAAACCTCAAGGACCCACAAGCCAACCAGGGTATCAACCCAGACCGTTGTACAGTCCTGGGGGGAAAATCCATCCTTCTCAACCTATGGTGCAACCTCAGCAACCTCAGTTTCCCATCGGTCCAAATGTTGCATAGCTAGGGCCATCGTATGGTCCTGTTACAGGTTAACCTGGTTATTAAGCACAACCTGGACCTCTCCCAGCCTTGAAGGCCAGCGAAGCACGTGGGAAGAACTGGTGTCCTTCACGAGCCGGGTCAACCTATTCAACCAGGACAGCCTGCACACCCAGTTAACCCTGCTCAACAGCCGATTTATTCTATGCCGCAACCGAATCCGCCTATGCACCCTACTTATCAGGCTCAACAAGGTCCCACTTACCAGCAGCCCGCTCGATCCCAAGGCAGTTATTACCTACAAGGTCAATCCCGACCGGTTTACAACACGCCCCAAGGTTCTGGTTATTACCTTCAACAACCAGGCTATACCTATACTCAGCAGTCAAATCCTTACACTTCTCAAACAGGGCCTACATATAATCAGGGTCAGTACCCTGGTTATCAACCCCCATATACTGGTTATTAGCAACCATATCAACCTAATTATACGGTTTATACCCCCTATGGTCAGAATCCTCCAGGACAGAACCAATGGGGGAAAATTTATGCTCAACCAGGTTGGAGTATAGGTACAGATCCTTATCAAGGACCTGGCATGCCATTTAATCCTCAGTTACCTTTCCTTGCCACGTTCGAATTTCTAGATGTATCTAAATTGACCAATGATCTGATTCTTCACAATCCATATTGGCCTCCGGTTCCGACCAAGGTGCTTGGTGACTGTCCTAAGTTTGAGGGTAAAGCTGGAGAAGACCCCCAAGCACATGTCGTGACCTACCATCTATGGTGTTCCTCGAACTCTTGGGTGGATGATTCGATTCGTCTACGTCTTTTCCAGCGCACTCTTACCAGGGATGCTACTAAGTGGTATATAGGACTACCCCACGGTATTTTTCAAGACTTGAATACTCTAGCTATGGCTTTTCTGACATATTTCCAGTTATCGGTTCGTTACAAAGCCGGGACGCATCGCCTGACATCTTTGAAGCAGGATAAAGCCACTCACATTTCAGATCATATTCATGAGTGGCGACGTCGTCGTCGAATAATCAAGTTTGATATTCCTGATCAGCTTCTAACTCATTGGTTCACTACCTCCTTTGTTAACAAGATCACTCAAGATATTGCTATGGGGGCATGTGTAACCGAAGAACAAGCCATCGCTTGTGCCCAGTACCTCGATTTGGTGTAATCTCAGTCTGGCACATTATATGATATCTTGACTGATGCCCTGCGACCAGGGACCTCTAAAGTGCTAGCTACCCCATCGGTGGACGGTGTTATTGGTTCCATTTCTCAGACTTCTCGGAAGTCCTCTAATGGGAAGCAGAAGTCGAATTTTTCCAATAATTATGCTCTTCTCGCTCCTCCAGATTCTGGTAAGACCATGGAGGTCAACGCCGTTCAGGCCAATCATGCGGAAAAAACCTCCAAAGGAAAGAAGAAGGGCAAAGGAAAATCCAAATCCGATGCCTCGAAACCAGAATCCTCTAAACCTCATGATGATGATGGTTCCCAACGGAAACCGGAGTACCCTTGCCTGATCTATGACAGAGACCACTACACCAAAGATTGTCCCCGATGATCTGAGGTTATTCAACTTCTGAAAGGCTCTAAGGGGACTCTGGCAGTTCTCAAAGAACCATTCCCATCTCAGCAGACCCAGATGGTCGAGCAGCCTTCACCATCTGCACCATTTGGGTCCCAAGTTTTTATGATGAATGGTGATGCACCTATCTCAATTGCCACCTGTTCGGAGGATTATGCTAGATCACGCCAGGAAGCTAGGAAGGAAGTCGTTGATGGCCCGCCTCCCCCACCTGTCTCTGGTCCTTTAGAAATTGAGAAGCCCAGCGCTGAACCCATTGTAAGGCCACCTTCCAAAGGTGTTCTTCGAAAATCTTCCTATAATCCAAACTCCCGTGCTGCTCAGCATTACAGTATTGTTGAGGATTTGTCATAGGCGCCTTCCACCATGTCTGTGTTGGAAGTGCTTCAAAGTTGCCCATCACAACAGAAAGCTCTGTTATCCACAATCGGTGGAATTAATCCTGCCGATTCTAGTCTTCTCACCTTAGATCTGGAAATTTTTGTCCCCCGAATTCCACATCAAATTGCTCTTGTTATACAAGTCTGTATCAATGGCCTCAACATTCACAGAGCCGTTGTGGACGAAGGTGCCTCCATTTGTGTTATGTCATCTGCCTGTTTGAAGGCTATTGGCTCTCCAGCTCTTACTCCATCTCCCAATGCTCTAGAGGCATTTGATGGTAGGGAATCAAAACCCTTGGGTGTTCTCAAGAGTTTACCGATCACATTACAGGGTAAGACAATCAACGTGGAAGTAGAAGTATTTGACGCCAAACTCAACTACAATCTTCTTCTTGGTCGCAGCTGGACCCACGCCCTGCTATGCATTCCATCCACCCTCTTCTAGCTTCTGAAGTTTCCTCATGAGGGAAATATTATCACTGTCGATCAGTTGTCTTTATTCACCTCATCCTCCGAGAACAACGTACCATACGTGGATCAAATCCAATCCCCTCGATAGTGTAGGACCTGGTCTTTTCAAGGACCCCGTTCTCATGGGTATTTTTCCTGTGCCACCACCGAACACCGTTCAAGTCAACATGATCTCTAGGTCCGATGACCCGTGGATCATCCCTTATCCTGAATAGGTGACCTCTTTTTGAGAATCGATGCCTTTGAATCCAGTTGAAATCAATTATTGCGAGATCGTCGCTGCATCAGATCCTCCTCCTCCTGAAATTATCCTTTGAGAATTGCTCTAGATGTTTATTCTCAATCCCCTTGGCTCAATGATGCAGATTTGCCCGATCCTTTAAGAGAAGTCTTCCCCTCTGACTAAGCTATCGTTGAAACGATGTCTCTTGAAGATCTGCCGTGGAGCGATGGAAATCATCATTCCTCGTTCATGCCCACCTTGGGGGCAATGTCTAATTGTCTAGAGCGCTTCGCATCTTAGGTTCCCACTCTGCCTCTCCAAACGCTAATATTGACTCACGAGGTTCTGTCAGAAGGTAATCTGAGTAACATCACAAAAACAATGCCTATCGACATCTCCGTTAAACTGGGGGTCGTCGAGAACATTCATGCGGGAGTTGCTTGTTCTCCCGAAGAGATTCAGGTATACACGAGCCTTTTTCGCGAATTCCGAGATGTTTTTGCATGGTCCTATGAAGAGATGCCTGGGATTGATCCTAGTATAGTCGTGCATGAAATTCCCACCTATCCAGGTGTGAAGCCTGTGCGTCAGCGTCTGCGCTCAGTGCATCCCTAAAAATTCGCAGCTATAAAATCAGAATTTGAAAAACTTCTTAACGTGGGCTTCATATATCCAATTCCCCTCATAGAATGGGTTTCTAATATTGTCCCTGTAGATAAGAAGTAGGGCACTATTCGGGTCTGTGTTGACTACCGATACATCAATCGAGCTTGTCCTAAGGACAACTATCCCACTCCCTTTATAGATCATATAATCGATGACTGCATGGGGATTGAGATCTATTCCCTCATGGATGACTTCTCGGGTTACAATCAAATTAATATTTTACCCGCCAATCAACATAAGACCGCCTTTATCTGTTCGTGGGGCACCTTCGCTTACAAGAAGCTCCCGTTTGGCTTAAAAAACACTGGAGCCAACTTCCAGCGTGCTATGTCATATACTTTTCATGACATACGTCACATTGTTCAGCCGTATCTGGACGATTTTCTGGCTCACTTAGCTCGGCGCGAAGACCATACTGAACACCTCTGCCAGATTTTTCTCCGCTGCAGACGTTACAATATCAGGCTTAATCCTCACAAATGCGTCTTCTGCGTGGATTCTGGTCGTCTTTTGGAATTCATCGTCTCCAAAGATGGAATTCACCTAGACCCCCTCAAGGTCGAGGCCATCGTTAATCTCCCACCCCCATCCTCATTACATCAACTTCTGAGTCTTCAGGGGAAAGCGAATTTCTCACGTCGCTTTATCCCAAACTATGCAGAAGTGGCCAAGGGGTTTACGCGACTTCTGAAACAGGATGTTCCCTTCCATTGGGATGATATTTCTCAGCAATCCTTCGATAAACTTAAAACATTGCTCGTTAATGCTCCGTTAATACGTCCTCTCGACTATCATCGCGATTTTACCCTTTATTTGGCCGCTGCGTTTAGCACAATTTCCATGGTTCTAGTACAAGATGATGACGACGGAAATGAACATGTGGTTTACTATTTGTCTCAGAATCTTCTCGACGCTGAAACGCACTATGCCCATGTCGAGAAGTTGGCGCTTGCTGCTGTCCAGGTCGTTCAACAGTTCCGCCATTACATCCTGTTGCGTACGGTAACCGTGATTTCCAACTGCAACCCCATGACATTCATATTGTCTCGACAATTGCTGGGGGGCAAGTACTGCAAATGGATTTTCATCCTTCAGGAGTTCGATTTGGAGTTCACCACTGCTAAATCGACGAAGTCACTATTTCTTTCCGATCTTATATGCTCTCTCCCTACAGACTCTGTCCCATCCCAATCCGAGGATCATATCCCAGATGAAACACTCTTTCTAATCAGCACTCATGATCCATGGTACGGTGACATCATCGTGTACGTTCAGACATCCACTTTCTGGTCCGAGTTGACGAAGGATTCTCGACGTCATGTTCGGCATCAATCTCAACCATATTGCATTGTCAGAGATATCTTATATCGTGTCGGAGTTGATTCTGTGCTCCGCTGATGTTTGAAATTGGAAGAGGCTGAGAAAGTCCTGAATGAATTTCATAGTGGTGCCTGTGATGGTCATATGTCCGGTTATGCTACCGCCAGAATATTCTGCGTGCGGGTTACTTCTGGTCGTCTATATTCAAAGACTGTATTATAGCAGTTCAAAAATGTCATGCGTGCCGGGTCTTTCAGCGCAAGGTGTGCGTGCCACCCCTACCTTTGCATCCTGTCATTATCGTAGGTCATTTTTCCAAATTTAGCATTTATTTTATGACATGTAACCCTCACTCGGCCTGGGGGCAGGTTGAGATTGCAACAAGATGACGAGCTTAGTGGAAAGAATTCGCCTTCACTAAGTGGGCCCGCAGGCTATTTTTGGCGCAAAGTCTATTTTTAGACTATGTCTATTTTTAGACATATGGATCATGTTCTATGAGTTGCAGGATGCTATTTGTGGATGGTTGGTCAAGTCGGAAAAAATAGATGGACTTCTATTTTTAGACATATTGGGCTGAATCTATTTTTAGATTGCCAGTCTAAAAATAGATATGTCGAATATTATTAGCTCTTAATAATATTTGGACTATAAACATTATCTTATTCTCTTGGAGCACTTCAGTTAAGTGCACAGATGTGGCACAGGAGCTGACAGAAGGAATTACGCTATTCCTAAGGGTTAAGTGGAGCTATTACATGGATACTTCAGTTAGAACTCATGTGCAAGAGTTTGGTGGAGTTGATTGAGGAAGTTAATGGAGTTGTGTTCAATTTAACTAATCTAAACATAGTTGAGCTAGTTGTATCTAGTCTAACTGATTGATACACTAGTGAGAGTGGTGTGAATTAATTATTAATTAATTCACTAATTATAAAATCATTAATCAACTAAAGAATACATAAGTTAACTTCAGTGCATGGATAGTTTCAGTGGAGACCAGTGAAGAGATAGGTGAAAGAGCAGTGTGACTATACTGTTGCATGATTTGAAACAACCAATGATTGGAGAAGCCAATGAGGATTGCGCAGTACAAGCCAGGTGGTTCAAAGTTATTTATGAGCCATTCTTCAGCATTGATTACACAATAGAGGCAGGCTATCAGGTGGCAAAGATTGGAGCATGTGTTTTGTTAGATCTAGCTTGATTAGTGTGTAGCAATTGGAGGTTGTACTGAGAGCTTGTGAGGATATTTGTACAATGATTGTTACATGATATCTATGACATATAATATATAGATAGTTGGGGGTTTTCATCTTTAAGATTTCCCATGAAATAGTGTGTTCATATGTGTGATTGTTTATGGTTTTAATGTGCGCATGCGATTGTTTTTATTTCCACAATTAATGATCAATGGTAGAAGAGATTTTGTATTATGCATGAAGCTAAAATATTGTGTGATCAGGAGAATCTCGGTGAATAATATATCAGTTATTCAAATTTCTACATGGTATCAGAGCAATATTGATCATTGGAGCAATTGCAAAACATTGAAGCGGTTGAGTTTTGTGTTGGTGGAATTCGAATTTGCGGTAGTGTTTTCTTGGTGTCGAAGTTGAGATGTCTTTCAATGGATTGCAATTTTAGTATGCCCTTGAGGGAAGCTCGAATTATATTGCATGGAAGGACAGGATGGAGGCGGTGCTGGATGACAATGGGTTGAAGGAGTTCATACATGCAGAAGTTCCAAATCCTACTTCTAGTGATGTTGCCGTAATTGACGCATGGCAAAAGAAGACAGCAAAGTGTCGAAGGATTATGTTGGAAGGTGTGAAGGATCACATAGTATCCAGCCTTCATGGTAAAGCTTCTCCATTCTTGATGTGGAAATCTTTGACAGATTTATTCCAAAGCAAGAGCAACCAGAGGAAGTTGGCGCTCAAGGATAAACTCAAGAACATAAAAATGGAGAAAGGCGACAGTATGCCCAAGTACCTCACGAAGTTTTTCCAATGTAGGGATGAGATGAGAAGTGTGGGGGTTACTGTTGATGACAAGGACTTGGTGAGATTAGATCTCCTTGGGCTTCTGAAGAGTTGGCATTCCTATCAGGACTCTGTCAATGGTCGGGAGAAATTGCCAGGATGGGAGTGACTTTGGTCGGATCTTGTGAAAGAGGAGATAAGGTGAAGTACCAGGGATAGATCTTCATCAAAGAACTCAGATGAAAAAAATTGTGCTTTGGCTACCAAAGCAAAGAAGGGGAAGAGAAAGAAGCATGCTTCTCAATTCGGTGCGAAAGGCAAGAAGCAGGACATGTCCAAGGCGAAGTGCTTTCAACTGTCCTGTTCCTGAGACATTACGCCACTAATTGTCCACGAAGAAAAAATAAACGGTACACTAGATGTTTATGTTGGAGAGGCCTTAGCCTCACAGTTTGAGCTGGATTTTTCGCTGATCGCATGCTTGGTCTCAAGTGTGATGGGTTCGGTGTGGTTTCTGGACAGTGGTGCATCTTTTCACATGACAGGAGATCGAGATTTGTTTACTGATCTAGATGAGAAAGATCTTGGAGTGCATATCGAGATGGGCGATGATGGTAGATACAGTGCGACCGGTATCGGTACCATTTACTTTGAGAGGGAGTTTGGTAAACCCTTCGTATTGAAGGAAGTGATGCATGTTCCAGGATTGAAGAAGAATCTTATCTCTGTGGCGATGTTGGAAGACAAGGGATATGATGTTGTCTTTTATGAGAAGGCTTTCTGCGCGGTAAAGGCGGTAGGAGCCGGAGGATAGGGGTTCGAGTTAAGAACCTTTATCAGTTGCAGGTAGATGGCTGCGCAGCAATGGCAGGCAAGGCAGAAGGAGTGGTGAGCCGGGATGATGGCGAGCTATGGCACAGGAGATTGGGCCACCTTCACCATGGAGCCTTGAAAATTTTGCAGCAGATTTCTACTGGGCTTCCTAAGGGTACTATTTCGCAGTCAGATCATTGCAAGGGATGTACTTTGGAAAAATTTGTGAAAGCCACCTTTCACGAGAAGGATATTCGCGCGATGACGATCCTTGAGAGAATTCACACAGATGTGTGCGGACCTTTCTCAGTAGCTTCGACAGAAAAGCATAGGTACTATGTGATATTTGTTGATGATTTTTCTCGTAAGTGCTGGATCTTCTTCATTCAGAAGAAAAACGAGACATACTCAAAGTTCTGTGAGTTCAAGGCACTGGTTGAGAAAGAATCAGGGAAGTAGGTGAAGGCTCTTAGGAGTGAATATGGTGGTGAATTCATCTCTGGCGAATTCAAGGACTTTTGCAGCGCAGAAGGAATTTGAAGAGAGCTCATAGCACCTCATAACCCACAACAAGATGGGGTTGCTGAGCGGAAGAACAGAACGATCGTGGGTGTTGCATGGGCGATGTTGCATGATCAGGGCCTTCCCATACACTTGTGGGATGAGGCATGTAATACTGCAGTATATGTACAGAACCGTTGTCCTCATAGGATACTTGGCATGAGTACACCCAAGGAGGCATTTTCTGGTAAGAAGCCTGATATTTCCCATTTGAGGATTTTTGGTTCACCTGTTTACATTCATGTGACAAAGGATGCCAAGAAGAAGTTGGAGCCAATTTCAGAGGTTGGGATATTTTTGGGGTACACTGATATGCCCCACAACTATCGTGTGTATTTTCCATACATTCGCAAGACTGTTGTGCGACGGGATATAAAATTTCATGAGGAGAAAGCCATGAAGTGTTCGCTTGAGAGGGAGCCACACTTTCATGCAGATGAGGAGCTATTAGTTCCTAAGGATGAGTCTCTAGATGTGGATCAGCCAGAAGAGGAGGTTCATGGAGTGGAAGAGACCACTCATGTAGCGCAAACCATTAGAGGGAAGAAGCGCACTACAGAAGCTGAGCGACTGGCTCAAGATGCAGAGAAGGTTGTAGGAGCACCTACATCACAGCGCAGACATAGACAGTCACTTGACTGGTATACTAGATACATGGCTCTTATGAGTAAGTGTATCGTGACGGAGCCATCCTCTTTCGAGGAAGCTGTGGAGGATCCCGTATGGGTAGATGCCATGGTGGAAGAGTATGATTTTATTGTCAGAAACAATGCATGGAAGATTTTCCCAAGGCCGGAAGGGAATTAGTGGTGGGTTTGAGATGGATCTACAAAGTGAAGCAAGCAGCTGACGAGAGTGTGGAGCAGTACAAGGCAAGATTTGCTGCCCGAGACTTCTCACAAATTGAGGGGATCGATTATGAGGAGAGCTTTGCACCCGTCGCAAGGTATTTTTCCATACGTATGCTTCTTGCTCTCTTAGCGCAGATAGGGTGGCACATTCATCAGATGGATGTGAAGATTGCGTTCCTCAATGGGGTGATTGAGGAGGAGGTGTACATAGAGCATCCCAAAGGTTTCAAGATCTTCAGCAGTGAGTCGCATGTGTGCAGGCTCAAGAGAGCGCTGTATGGGTTGAAACAAGCACCTTGTGCTTGGTACACACAGATAGACAGTTATTTCACCGGACTTGGATTCTCCAAGAGTGAGGCGGATCCTAACCTATACCAGATTGTGGTGGAGGGTAAGTTGCTGATCATTGTACTTTATGTAGATGATTTGATTTTGACAGGTGATGAGCTGTTGATACTCTCATGCAAGGAGGATCTTGCAAAAGAGTTTGAGATGAAGGACTTGGGCCTCCTTCATTATTTCCTGGGATTGGAAATTTGGCAATGCAATGATGGACTGTTTTTTTCTCAGGGTAAGTATGCCCAAGAGATACTGGAGAAGTTCAACATGCATGGCTGCAATCCTGTTGATACTCCTCTTCCTGGTGGATGGAGGAAGGAGGATGCTACTTCGGCAGAGGTAGTGGATGCCACTGTTTATCGAAATTTGGTGGGGTCGCTTATGTATCTGGTCAATACACGACTCGACATACGCTATGCTGTTAACTAGCTTTCACAAGCTATGGTTAAGCCTACCAAGCTCTTCTGGAAGGCAGGCAAGCATGTATTGAGATATCTCAGAGGCACATCGTGATATGGATTATGGTACAAGAAGTCGGATGAGGTGAAGCTATGTGGCTTCACGGATGCAGATTGGGTAGGGAGCCCAACGGACAGAAAGAGCACATCTGGAGGGATTTTCAGTATCGGGTCGACAACAATTTCTTGGTACAACAGGAAGCAGAGATCCGTGGCACTCAGTTCAGCAGAGGCCGAGTATATGGTAGTGATTTTGGCTGCATGCGAGGCTATATGGATGAGGAAGATCCTGGTCGGGTTGTTCGGTTCACACTTAGATCCTACTGTGATTTATTGTGATAATAATAGTTGCATCAAAATCTCCGTTAATCAAGTATTTCATGGTAGATATAAACACATTGACATCCGATATCATCATATCAAAGATTGTGTGCAGCGGAAGATCATGTTACATTCATACATTCCCACGGAGGATCAGGATGCTGATATCTTGACGAAGGCACTCACCAGGAGCAAATTTGAATACCACAGAGGCAGGATAGGGTGGCAGATAATCCTTATCTTGTTTAGAGGGAGTGTTGAGATTGAAACAAGATGATGAGCTTAGTGGAAAGAAGTCGCCTTCACTAAGTGGGCCCGTAGGCTATTTTTGGCGCAAAGTCTATTTTTAGACATATGGATCATGTTCTATGAGTTGCAGGATGCTATTTGTGGATGGTTGGTCAAGTTGGAAAAAATAGATGGAATTCTATTTTTAGACATATTGGGAGGAATCTATTTTTAGATTTCCAGTCTAAAAATAGATATGTCGAATATTATTAGCTCTTAATAATATTTGGACTATAAACATTATCTTATTCTCTTGGAGCACTTTAGTTAAGTGCACAGATGTGGCACAGGAGCTGACAGAAGGAATTACACTATTCCTGAGGGTTAAGTGGACCTATTGCATGGATACTTCAGTTAGAACTCATGTAAGAGAGTTTGGTGGAGTTGATTGAGGAAGTTAATGGAGTTGTGTTCAGTTTAACTAATCTAAACATAGTTGAGCTAGTTGTATCTAGTCTAACTGATTGATACACTAGTGAGATTGGTGTGAATTAATTATTAATTAATTCACTAATTATAAACTCATTAATCAACTAAAGAATACATCAGTTAACTTCAGTGCATGGACAGTTTCAGTGGAGACTAGTGAATAGATAGGTGAAAGAGCAGTGTGACTATCAGTTGTGACTACACTGTTGGATGATTTACAACAACCAGTGATTGGAGAAGCCAATGAGGATTGCGCAGTACAAGCCAGGTGGTTCGAAGTTATTTATGAGCCATTCTTTAGCATTGATTACGCAATAGAGGCAGGCTATCAAGTGGCAGAGATTGGAGCATGTGTTTTGCTAGATCTAGCTTGATTAGTGTGTAGCAATTGGAGATTATACTGAGAGCTTGTGAGGAGCTTTGTATAATGATTGTTACACGATCTCTATGAAATATAATATACAGATAGTTGGGGTTTTCAGATTTAAGCTTTCCCATGAAATACTGTTTTCATATGTGTGATTGTTTATGGTTTTAATGTGCGTATGCGATTGTTTTTATTTCCGCAATTAATGATCAATGGAAGGAGAGATTCTGCATTGTGCATGAAGATAAAATAGTGTGTAATCAGGAGAATCTCGGTGGATAACATATCAGTTATTCAAATTTCTACAAGGCATGCTTATATAATTTTTTCCGTGGACTACTTCATCAAGTGGGCCGAGGCGATGCCTACATTAGCTGCCGACGGTAAGACAACCGCTCAATTCATTTTCAACCATGTAATTAAGTGTTTCGAAGTTACTCAAGCCATTGTCACCGATCATGGCACTCATTTTCGGGACTACATGATGGCAGAGCTGACATCGAAGTTGGGCTTGCGTCATGACAACTCAACGCCATACTACCCTCAGGCGAATGGCCAGGTTGAGGCCGTGAACAAAGTACTTGTCACGATGCTTCAACGAACAATTGGTATTCACAAATCCAACTAGCATCTCCAATTTTTCTCAGCTCTTTGGGCCTACCGAACATTAGTAAAGAGCGCGACTGGATTCACATCTTTTCAGTTGGTGTATGGTCTAGAAGCGACTCTTCCGGTTGAATGTGAGATCCCTTCACCGAAGTTGGCTGTGGAATTACTGCCTGACACTTCCCCAGATGAAGAACATCTCCTGTATCTGGAACGACTGGATGAAACCCACCGCTTGGCTGCTTTGGTTATCCAGGCATAGAAAAAGCAGGTTAAAGCTCATTTTGATCAAACGGTTTCCCCACGTTCTTTCATAGAAGGGGACCTTGTCCTCTTATATGATCAAGCACATGATAAACTTGGAGTGGGAAAATTCCAGCCCATGTGGCATGGGCCCTATATTATCAAATGAGTATTAAAAAATGGGGCCTATGAGCTAATCGACTATGAAGGTATTCCTTTGGCGCAGCCTAGAAATGGGTTGTACCTGAAGAAGTACTACACTTGAATTATTCTTGTGTGGTGTGTGTACATAAGTGAGTGATTTGATTTTTTTGCATGTGTGGTGTGGTTTGCTTTGTAAGCATCTTTCTGCTGATTGGGTGTTCCTGATTGTGCAGATGTCTATTACTCCTTTTGTCAGTTTCGTGGATGGTGCCTCCCGTAGTACCAGGAATATGTCCTCGGCAGCCTGGGTAATCTAAAATCCTGCTGGTGAGTTAGTCAATTTGCAAGGTGTTTGTCTAGGGCCTACTACAAATAATGTCGCAGAATATAGTGCTATTTTGGAATTGTTAAACGAGGCTGTTAACCTCAGTATTCGTGCATTAATTGTATATCTAGACTCATAGCTTGTAGTGTTACAACTCAATGGTCATTATTCAGTGAGAAACCCATCCATTTTACGACTGTATCTACGTATTCGTTTACTGGAAAGAAATTTTTATTACATTACATATCAGCATATACCCAGACACATGAATGCGTTAACAGATGCAGTAGCTAACATGGTTTTAGATAGACATTTACACAACTCGTAAAAAACATCATCATATGTGAAAAAGATCCATCCAGAAATATATATATATATATATATATATATATATATATATATATATATATATATATATATATGTCGAAATGTTTGCAGTTTGTGTGCATCACATAAAATTCAAAAAATATACATGTCTGTTTCAATGATATCCAGAGACAACATGTCTCTCAAAAATGTGCAAATGAAAAGCCTAGATGACTAATCAGCATGGTGCTCATGGTAGCATGTCACTGCCCGCACCAATCGCCTCAGTAAATGATGAAGGCGACTAGGCACCCCCACGGTGTGCCTTTGATAAGCCAAAGGGACATCGGCTAGGCGAGCGTAATTTGGTATCCCACGGGCAATTCCTTCCAAGTTCTGGACTAGGTCACTCCCCTCGCCACCCTCGCCTTGAGGGTCATAGGCGAGAGGGGTCTTCCATGCGATCGACGACATCCCGACGGGCCTCTCTGGGCCAAAATGTGCATACACATAGGATTTTTTGTTAGAACATGCATGTATACCAAAAAATCATAAAATACACAAAATCAAAAAGAGTCTTACCCAACTCCTCATCCCAGTCTTCTCCCTCCGGGAGTGGAATATCTCGGTCTCCAGTGAAGTCAGTACCGGCATAGGGCCAATCCTCTACGACGATCAACTGTCGCCGAAGCCATACGAAGAACTTGGGCCTCCATGACATTTGTTGGCCCCCTCCTACTCTGGGCATCAGTGCTTCCCATCGAGCCATCCATGGCTCTCTCAATGGTGGATCAGTGACTATCGCCCCCTGGCCCTGGAAGATTGGTAACCATTCGAGGATGGACGATACCAAGATAGATTCGTACCCAAACTGCTTCATTTTGGTCTTCTTACACTTCATCAGTTTCCGTTTGATATTCATGGTTACAGCAGTATCCCAATCAAATAGTGTTAGGTTCATGCATTCCGATGCTAGGAGGAGCTATGTTTTAGTAGCCTCATGTGGCACCTGCAACTCCACAGCCCGTGTAATGGCATGGAGCACCACTTTGAGTGCTAGATCGGGAATAGTGTGGATGTCCACCTTCCCGCTACCTGATCCTGTTCATGCCCCTGGGCACACTCTTTCCATTACCACTGACATTTTTTCACCAGATGGCCTAGTACCTATCAAGATCGGGACTGGACCTCTGCGAGACAATCCAGTTATGAAGTAAACATCGGATACTTTGAGCTCCAACACTTGGTATGGAAGCCTAAAATTCTCTTCATTCTCGTCCCAGATACTGATCAAGTATTGCAGCAATTTAGGTTGTGCCCTGAGACATGGTGTCAAGAAGAAATTTTTTAAGCTGCAATCCCGGAGAGCGTTCATGCATTGCTCGTTCCCCATTTCCATTTCATCTTCTTCACTATGCTCCCTTTCTTTCCATTCGATCACCATTGTGGCTCTGTACCTACACCAAAATGGTCACAAACACTTCATTAGATCCCTTGAGCATTCAAAAATCCAGTTGATTGGTTCATTTTTTGTAAAAATTGAGCGGAAATTTAGGTTGCGAGGTTGGCGCGACTGTTTTACTGACAGTCGTGCCAATTGGTGGAATCCCTTTTAAAAAAGAACCCAATTGGTTCGAGTCTGTGCCCCATACCCGCGCCAATTGGGCGAGCCCTAAATTTGAAAATATCCCCTCAGGGATCCTAAATCACAATGGAATAGTATAAAGAATGGATTAAAACATAGCTAAGGGAAGCGCCTCTTACCTGGAAAAAAGAGATCTGAAATGATGCACTGGATCATCCATAATAGTCGCCGCAAGTTCGCACAGGAAAAACTCACTGTAGCTCTCCACAAGAGGTAAAAGTAAAAGTAAATATGTTTTTACTTATTTTGCCATATTTATGACTTTTCAAAATCAAATTAGGTTTTGAAGCTTATTTTTCCAATATTTTATTATATTTTTTCGAAAAATAGGTTTTACGCTTGCTTTCTTGTGCAGCAACAGGTTTTCACGTGACTAGGACGACAATACGAGTTGTATTTTATACTTTTTTGGACTCGGTAAAAACACGAAAAATTCACTACTGGAGTCATATTTCAGCTCTTTTCTGAGTCTCTTGTCATTTTGATCTCGTTAAATTGGCTGCAAAACGACATCTACCGAGTATATGTTTACCCTTTTTTTCGGGCTGGGATAGATTATTTACGAAAAAGGAATACTGTAGCCTATCGTGACTAGGAGGTTTTCTCAGACACAATTTTCTACCTTTTCCCATTTCCGACGAGCTTCGTTGAGATGTGCTCCGTTGTCAGCCCAGCCGAAGGAATATCTAGCGTCAGATCTTTGGGATGTATCTTTCCTTTTTTATTTTAATGATAAGTGACTTTGATTATGGTTTCATTCATGTGTCTTTTCCTTTGATGCAATGAATTACATCCTCTCTGACTGATGTATTGTTACAAGATTTATATTTTATGCTGTGTATCATTGTGTTTCTTCACATGTGTGCAGGTGTTTGGACGTGCTAAGCAGAAGGATCGGGATCTGCCAAAGCGAAGGACGGGAAGTGTCATCCTTTCTTTAACGACCATTGCGTAGGACATGAGGTAGGCAACTCGTTATGTTTTTGTCATTTTGTAACTAGAGACCCGTGTCACTGCGTGACTGATTGTTGCTAGACCCGATCTGGGCTAGTAGGGATCGCCTCTGTCCGCATAGGGGATTTACCTGTCCAACAACATTCCATTCAGTTCAAATGCACAAGCTCTTACCCAGTGATGAATCCTTTTCTTTGTACATGTATCCAATTGCACTAACCAAGACTCTGCATGAACTTCCTTATTCAAACCACACTTATCCACCAAGTTAGGATTAACATAACGATAATTAGATCTAGGGCTAATAAAAATAGAAACAACTTGATCACAAAGCTTATCGTCCATCTCAATAATAGATTCCCGATGATTATCCTACTTATTATCCAACGTTGCATAAATCTAGGGAATACCATGTCCAACATCCCTCATTGTTTGTGCCTCCTGAGCACTGTAAATTTTTAGTCTACCACCTTGATGTTGTGGACAATATTTCCTGCAATTATCTTTGCCACAAGTCCAACACCGTAAAGGCTTCCCGTCATTTCCCTTGTTCTACTCCTCAAAATGAAATCCCTACCTTATGTTAGATGCATTGAACTTCTTAGGTGGTGTTGCATTCTCTTTGTTACTTGTGTCCCAAGTCTTGTCTGCTTCTTATCACATTTTCCTTTATTCTTTGCATTGCCTCTCCAATGCTACTTAGCCTGAGATCTACGCTTTGATTTCTCATAAAAGTGTTTCAACTTTCTAATGGCTTCCTCCAATGATCTAGGCTCATCGAACTCAATCCTGTCTTTGAATTCTACCAGCAACCCACTTATGAACCTTTGATTCTTCGCTTTCTCCTCCTTTAGATAAGGCACATACCTCAATAAATCCAAGAATTTGCTAGTGTACTCCTCATCGATCATAGATCCCATATTAAACTCAAAGAATTCCTTTTCCCTATCATCATAACATCTCTGAGAGAGATACTTCTTCTTGAAAAGTCTCTCAAACTCACTCCAAGTCAACTCCTCTTCGTGAATACCTATGAAATTCCTTACATATTCCCACCACATGTCTTCTTTACCTTTAAGACTGAACGTAGTTGGTTTGGCCTTCAAGTTTTATGAGCAATCATGCAACCCAAAGAACTTATTCATCCCAAGTAAACATGCTTATGCATCCCATGACTTCTTCATTTCTCTATCAAAGGTAGGTGACTTGGATTCTTGAACTCATCCAGAAAATATCCCCTGTCATTTCTCCTATAAGGATGATAGTGATTGTTAACAATGGAAAATCGTACAATAGAAGATGACATTAATTAATGTATAGCCAAAGGATTTAGAGGGTAGGAAGACATTATGGAATCAAGAAAGTATTTAAAATATCTAAGGTTTTGAGAAAATCAAATTTGAACTATTCTTAAATGCTAATTGCGCGCATTATCCTTCGAGAAGAGCACCTTCTGCGCACCTTTTTTCCTGATAAGCACGCATTCCTGAAAGTGGAAAAATGTCGCTTTTCGAGACAACACAAAGCAAATGACAAGTTACTCCTTACATGAAGCCGCCTAAGGACAGCCACCAACGCCTCCTTATACACTATGTGAGCACACAAAGGAATATTTGGAGCACACAATGGAATCACACCTCTCCCTTGGGTCACCATCCACCATGTACCAAGGGAGGGAAGTAGGATTTGAAATCCCCTATATAAAGCCACCATGAGATGGAGAATGGGTTATCACATTGTTATGCTGGCTAGAATTTCCCAAGCAATACTAGTAGTGTGTGACCTGGAGCTGCAGATAGAGGGGACTCGATTGTTGGCCACCCAAAAATCTTAGTCCATCACATCAAAGAGAGAGGGAGCTTGCACCAAGGCGAGCTTGGAAAAAAACATCCTTGCATCGGGACCTAAAACCATTTTCTAGGGGCCCTTTGGCAAGTGGGTAAAATTTCTTCTTCGTATCAAACGTTTAATAAGAAGGGGCCTAGAGCCACTATTTGCACTATTATCGTTTGACTCTCTTCAATAACTTCTGTATATTTGTGTTTTAGTTTTAGTTTAGTTTGAGTATACATTTTCATGCTTTTTCCTCTAAATTGTATGCTTTTCAACTCCACCACTTTCTACTTGTTACCTAGAGTTTAAAGGGCAGAACCAAACCCTTTAAACTGGTGCGATTTCATACATCCATGTACCAAATCCACCACAACAGGATTGGCAACTCCACTAATGTTTTACAAGTTTATGTGGTTGTGCCTTCTTTTGCAGTAGACCTTTGTCTATGCTGGAGAGTGGAGTTGATAGTCCTTTGATCTATTTTGCGATCCCTAGATTCACTTTGAGTGACAGGATGAAGAAGAGAAACTCCTAAATTTTTTACTTGCAGGAATTTGCACGCGTTTTTTCCTCAAAGACGCATAGGGCGCATATTCAGTGCTGACCCGCGCGCAGGAAAGCGCACCTATCATGGCATTTTGTGCGCAATTCACAGAATGAGAAATTTCTCTAAATAATCTGTCTTTTTCTTCTTGTAGGGTGTTTGGAAGCCCCTAATGTATCTGCCAACACTTTTTGTGATACCCCATAGCTTTTTAGAACTCACTTTTAGCTACTTTCTGTAGGCTTAGAGTTAGTTTTTGATTCAAGTTGATTTTTGCAAAATTTTCACATATTTTAAGTAGGGGGCAAATTAACTTGCGTTCTGAACAATTTATGTTTTGAAAATTTTTGGTATTCACACCTAGATAACTAGTCCAAGTAAGTGGCCCAATACCATGCATGCATAACTAGTTTTCTTTCCTTTAGTGTAGAAATTGTTTAGTTTAGTTCAATTTTTGCATTAGGAATTGCGGGACTAGGATCAAATTGTCCATAGAAGAGCAAGTAATATTTCCTACCTTTTCACCCTTTAGTGATCCTAAGTAAGCATATGAATTCTCCATATTCACAATTCACCATCTCCCTATAGTTAGTCACATAGATTAACTAGGAAAATTTGAAAGCGGCCCATTATCTGCACATGTTTTCCATTTGAGCCAGGAACAATATAACATAGTTTAAATAGGGGTTTTTTGTAAAGGATCACCAATATCCACATGTTCAAACTATGTGCTTGTTCACCTTATTCTCACACACACTCACCCACTAAGCAAAGCAAGACACCTAAAACTAACTTAACCAAACTCACTAAATTCTCCCCACGGGGGCCACAGAAGAATTTATAGCTTGATTTAGGATCAAGGGGTAGGCATCCAATAAGCCGCCTTGATCATAATTCATATTGAAACATATAAGTTGTGTATTTAGAGAGCTTCAAATCCACCTATCAGCCCACGACAAAGAAAATCCGAGTGTGGAAGAGACCTGATTCAGAGGGGGTTAGGCTTAGGCGCAGTGCGTGCAGTATCAGTTGGGGCTACCTGACCCAACTGAGACTCGATACTGTTATCTGACTACCAAGAAGCCAAAGACTCGAACGCTCACGTGGGATGGTGGTTCTTAGTGGCCAAAAACTAGGGCATCCTTTACCCTATAGGTGACGGTGCATGCAAGCACCAAACCCTTTACCCTTACCTTGGTGGATTCTCTTCGGCTGACTGGGGGCGTCGCCAGCTCTTACGGGACGTTGTGCTAGCACTCACAAGAAATATTCTCAAGGCCTAGTTACTTTTGAGTGTGTGAGGACACAATAGGTCTTCTAATATTTTGAATATCATACGCAAACAAACAAAAACCACTTTTTTGATTGATTGATCACATAGATTAATTTAAAGGGAAAATTTATTTTATTTTCGCTTTGTTTTATGTATGTGGCCATAATTTTTCTTTGATCATAAACTCTATCCTCTCAAATTTTTCCAAAACCTAACCTGGTTGACACCCGAACGTTCCCAACTGAAACTCGTCGATCCAAGCATCTTTCGGACCTCCCCCCATTACCGAGAGGGGTTCCAGGTCTTTTGCCATTTAGGCATCAAAGACAGAACACCGCCACTGTCATTGGAGTAGACATAATTGGGAATCCTAATCGGTCTCCCAACACCACACCACACACCACTCCTCCCTCGAACCCTAGGGGGTAGAGGAGTGCGTCCAATTTGAGAAGCCAACTGAATACACAGCAGGGTACGTCGCAGACTAACCCTCGTTCTAACCAGAACTTCATGTCTTCACACATTGCAATGGTGTCAACCTCCCAGTCACCTTTCTTAGCTTCGTTTAACATACCTTATTTAACTAAGCTAACGAATGACCCCATCGCACACAATCCTACATGGCCTCCCATGCGCACGAAGCTCCCTTCAGATATACCAAAATTCGAAGGCAGGCAAGCGGAAGACCTAGGTAATCATGTAATGACCTTTCACCTGTGGTGGTCATCGAACAATATCATTGACGACACTATTCGATTGAAGCTATTTCAACGCACTCTTACAGGAGTAACCACGAAGTGGTACATGGAGCAACCTCCTACTTCATATGGAACCTTTAGAGCCCTTGCTACTGCATTCCTCACATATTTTCAGTTACCCATTCACCATGATTCGGGAATGGAATTACTGACTCATTTTAGACAAACCCCTGCCGTCCATATCTCAAACCATCTTCATGAATGGAGGCGTCATCACGGTTTATGTAAAGTTAAACTCGATGATCGGGTCCTCTTAGATTTATTCCTGAAAACTCTGACAGTAGATATTTAAAAGGATGTGGCGCAAAAAAACCCCACATCCAAAGAGGATGTAATCAGTAAAGCCCAGAAGCTTGAACTGATTTATATGCAGTCAGGATACATTTACAACATCTTGCCTAATGCCCTGTGCCTGCAAACTTATCAAAAATTTCCAGGCACGTCGAACTCTGCAGATAGGCTAATTGGGTCAATGACCCAAGGTTACCTAGGTAGCAGTAGTCAAAATGCCAGTTACACATATAGTCTACCCAAAACATGTCTCAACCTGGATTTCAAAGTCATCATATGCCTCAGCAAAATTTCACTAATAGGGTGCAAGAATTTCACTAGGGAGGACCCTATCCTCCGGCTGAGGGGACCCAATACACAGAAAGAAACAATGACGAAGAGCTCCCCTCCAACGACTAGGTGCAAACACGAGACAACATTATGCTCAATCCCCAACACATAACCCACCTACACAAACCAATGCATGTGTGAACTTTGTGCAGCTGTCCCAAAACCAACCACACCAGTATAACCAGGAGAACTACCCTCCTAACGTGATAAATAAAAAATCCAAAAACAAGCCAAAAGGGAACCCTAGATAGGGGGGCAGAAACCACCAACGCCCATCACAATCCCAGGCTGGAGGTAACTCCAACCGGAATCAGAACCAGGAGCCAAGAAATGCCCAATGGTAGAGCAAAAGGCCACCTCTTCGAACAAACCATTCATGTTCAATATGTGGAGAGTACGAGCACTATACTCACCACTCTCCCGATCTCCCCGAGCTAAAAAAGCTACAGAGTAATTGAGGACAAGGAGGATCTTCCCAGAAACCCACCGTGATGCAAGAACCTTTTTCCCAACAAGGGACGATCAACACTTAGCATCAAAACCCAGACTACTCCGGGAAAATTAGCCATGAAATCTACATGACTAGAGAAGAGATGTTTTTTCCAAACATAGAATTGAAACTACGATACCCCACCTGACACCAATACGTCAAGGGCTAGTACTAGTGCGCCGACTGCACCTTTGACCATTTCAAAGATGCCTATAGAACCATTGCCAAAGATGGTAAAGGGACCCTATAGGCGAGCAGGAAACTACTCCAAAGCGGCCCATAATTATAGCATCATGGACGATTTAGCTCAATCTCCCGATGCTATGTCAGCTTTGGAAGCCTTACAATCATGCCCAAAAAAATGGAAAGCCCTACTTTCCGCATTAGGCGCTAGCGACCCTGCCGATACGCACCTAATGGATTTTGACTTAGACAAAGCCACCCCCTAGCTTCCTTCCATGGTCGCCTTCCAGATACCAGTATTGGTACAAAATATCACTATTCACCGATTTGTCATAGATGAGGGTGCATCGAGATGCATCATGTCAAAAAAAATTTGGCAGAAGTTGGGTTCTCCCGAACTAAAACCCTTGGTCATAACTCTTTGAGCGTACGACAGTCATCCCTCGACCCCCATCGACCTCTACCAAAATGTCCTGGTCCGTTTAGCCAGAAAGACGGTCCACATAGACATTGAAGTCTTGGATGCTCACTTGATTTAAAATATACTACTCGGGCGGAGTTATATGTACGCCATGTCTGCCATAGCCTCCTCCATCTTCCTCATTAAGATGTTCCCCCACGAGGACCACATCATTACTATATACTATCTGACACACAGCGAGAAGCATCCCCAAACTAACATGGATGTAATTCTACCCTATGCAGATACAACCTTGGATGGTCTTTCACGGTACCAAGAATATGGTCCTGGCCAATTCAAACGATCTTCCGTTCTAAGGTCATTCCTAGGAGATCCTCCCATTAACCCTGAGGCATCACCCGATGTCACAGTGGCCCCGGTATGCATGATGTCAACATAAAGTGCCGAGGCTAGTTAGGACACAGACTCAAGCAGTAATGACACCGAGGCATTAGCCACGACAACCTTTCTAGCCTACGCTGCCTCCCAAACCCCTTTCCTCTACCCCGAAGCTGGCTTCGTATCCCAACAAGTTTTGGAAACACTGGTATTACCCAACATATCATTGGAATTCCTAGTTTGGTACCTTGTTCCTCCTTCTGGAATAGGAACCACCCATGTTACTGCCACAGGGTTGAAGCCCCTCAGTCCTGAGGAGCCCCCACCCATCCAAGAAACGGTCGAGACCACCCCCGCAAAGGAAGCTCCCATTGCGAAACAAGTAATCACGGCCAAGAAAACTGAGAAAAGAGGAAAGAAGATGGTGACCCCTGCCATTCAACGAGAATCAACAGTCTACGCCATATGCGATGTAATAGGCCATCCTACCCATATATATCCAGAGCTGGATGAATTAAAACCACTCCTTGGCTCTGAAAGAGACATCTTGATGTCGTGTTCCCATTAAAAGGAACCTACCACCAAAAGTAAAGGAAAAGTGCTGTGTACCAATCACGCATGCGCTCTCTATAGAAAATATGGGCACTATACCCACCATTTTCCAGAGATCCCGCGATATAGGGACGCCTTGCACTCCATCGAGCGGTCCTATCAAGAGGATCCCCCCACCCAATCTCTAGAAAATTAACCTCATGTCATCTCGTACCTGCAGGAGGAGCAACAATCACTAGAAAGACAACCATTTGTCCCTCCTCCCCCCAAACCACCACACACCAACCAGGGATAGGGCAACCTGGTTGCCTCATCCTCTTGAGTTATAAGGCGCATTGATTGCTACAGACGGTTTGGTTGGGTCTTTGACCTAAGGTCACCTAGGCAGCAGTAATCTGTATTCGGGGAGATCCTGGATAGGGGGCAGTAACCAGCAAACACCCCCCATGATCTCAGTATGGGAAAAACTCCAACTAAAATAAAAACTAGGAGCCAAGTAACAACTCCCAAGAGAACAGAGGCAATGCCACACATTCGCACTCCCGAAAAAATAATTATTCTGCGCCGGCAGGTAAGCCCTCTCTTATATTCCTTTTTAAAGCTCATGCCTTTCAATAATATTTGATAAATAAGATGCTTTCACTTGAGGTAGTTTTTTTTGCAAGAAAAGCTCGCAAACCATCCACAACATTATCTCCTGAAAGTTATAGAGCATGTATCATTTTACCCCCAGCATGATAGAGTCCTAGAAAAATTTGCATATCCTGACATCATTTCTCCATCAGAAATAAACCATAGGGTCCTCATATCTGACCATGTTTATCATCACCTCACCCTGCACATGATAAACATCCGCATTGGTCGGTAGAGCCTCCCCTCCATGGTGCTCGTTGTTAGTCACCTATAAAATTTGTTATACCAAAAGGTGGCTAAATCATTTTTGGAGCCTTCAAGGAACAAATTTTATTGCAAAAAAGTGTTGGCTCTTGAAGACTCTTGAAGGCCTGATGCCTTTGTCCAAATATTCCCTACTGTGCCCATTTGACACTCTGGAATTCTGCTGATTTCATGAGAAGGAAATACTGCTCCAAAGGCCATTTTCCCCCTCCTTCCACTTCCAAAACTAACCTCATTTTTATCCCTTTATTCCCCATAAAAATCCTTCATTTTCATATTTTTCCCCTTTCCCCTCCATCAAAACCCCTTTGATAAGGTTTAAGACTTTTTCTTTGCCTTATCGAAACCCTCAAAACCCTTTGAAAACCATAGAAAATCATAAAAAATACATATTTTGTATGATAAGGGTTTAAGCCCCCTTGGGCCAAAATCATAAACCACTTCCCCCGCATACCCGCGCCCTACAAACCAGGCGCAACCCCTCACAGCGCTAATCGCATCGCAAAATTTGAAAATGGTTAGATAAAAAAGACCGAAGTCCCAATTTCGATTAGCCCCTTTTTGTATACACCCTGGGCATGTTATATTACATAGAGACCACGGGCCCCACATACGGGCGCCAAGCCATATTATAAATGTACATCTTGCCCCCGAAGCATTAAAACCTTTGTTTATATTAATTTTTTGGGTTTTCGTATATCAAAAAGGTTTCCACCGGTGCAAAGCTTAATTATCTCCCCACCGTCGATCTGATCTGCAGATCGACGGCCCAAAAATCAATTGCCCCGGTGGTCCCCACGATCACTTACTATTAAAAAACCGGAGTAGTTGATCGCACCGCCTTTGTGGGATAAGATGTTTTCCCCATTTTATCGCGATCAATGCCATAGGCTGCCACATGGCCTTAAGCAGTTTTCCCCGCACGTTAAATGTCGAATATGGGTTCAACACAATATTGACGTGCGCCGTCCGATCTGAGGCCGACTCATCGGACGGTGATCGCACTCAAAAGGAGCTCGGGGGATGAACTAAGGTACGACGCATTTATAAAAACATCTCCGCCGTCAATCTGATCTGCAGATCGACGGCCCACAACCAGTCACCCTAGTCCCCATGGCCATGGCAGGAGTTAGCGGTCCCACAGAACTAGCAGTCCCAACGCCTAGTCAGCATCCATGTGACAGCAGCGGATTGGAGTGGGTCTTGTTCGGCTGCTCGCATGGTTGTGAAATCCGGACCCGGGGATCTTTATAAGGCGAAATTCATAAAAATTTCGGGTCACACTTGGGCTGACGTCAGCAGGCCCCAAAATAGACCTGGGGAGCTTTATATGAAAGATTTCATAAAAATTTCAGGTCACAAACACCCTGATGTCAGCAAGCTCCTTTTGTGACCCGAAATGGTTATACAACTTGTTTTTATCAAACTTTTTGAAGTCCGGGGTATAATATTTCATAAAGGGTGTTTAACATATAATCTCCGCCATCGATCTTGTAGGCCGATCTCATCCAATGGCCCACGATTGTCCCGAACCCCCGAAATCAGTTTTTAACCACATTTTCCTCATAACAAAGGTTTTTAACCTTATCTCATCGAATTTTCACCATTTCTTCATAAAGTGACTCCCTCACTTTATTTTCTCTTGATCAATCCCGACCGTCGATCACTGCGCGATCAACGGCTCTGTCTTAATTCTTCCTCCACCTTCCTTTCAACCTCTTCTAATAAATCTCAACCATTGGATGTTGCCATCCAACGACCACGCTCTCTCCCGATGCCCTCTGAAGATGTAAAACCTAAATAACGCAGGATGCCAAAATTCAGGGAAGCCTTCAAATGGACATGTATTATGCCACCATCCATGTTTTTAACCAAAACAGAAGACTATACAGGGAATCTCACATGAATTACATGGTTTGCAACATAGACAAACCAAACAACTCTCCAATCTATTCTATTAAATCAAGTTTAGATTCCTTTATCTTATGTAACGAAGATGAAACCACTCAACAAGATAAGGAAAATATAGACCCAATCAGTTCACCAGAACAATCAAATCTTCCCTCGAATCAAATTCAAAATATTGAAAATCAACAACAACAAGAAAATGAAAATGAGTCAAATATACTTTGGACAATAAACTTTGATGGGTCTTGTAATAAAACAAGTGCAAGGGTAGGTGTTTGGATTCAAAATACAAATCAGAGTTTTTCATATAAATTAGATTTCCCATGCGCTAACAATATTGTTGTGTATGAAGCACTTCTCCTAGGCTTACAATTAATTAAACAATTAGAAGCCTAGAGGATATCAATCTTAGGAGATTCTGAACTTATCATAAGACAAATCAAAGGAGAATACTTTGCTAGAAATCCAAGGCTCAGGGAATATCGGAACACTGCCCTTGATTTATTGAAAACCTTTGAAAAGTATGAACTTATTTTCATTCCAAGAGCACTAAATCATCTAGCAAATGAACTTGCTTTCACTACCCGCAATTGCCAAATACCTGAGATAAATGAACAGCTCAGCGTAAAGGTAAAACACAGGCATATTGTGCCTGATAACGAAGATCACTGGCAAGTGTTCGACTCTGAAAAACACAGATTATTTTTTAAAATTAGAAAACGATTTTGACATACCAATATCAGAAACCAACCATAAAGAAAACTGTTTGTATATTGAACAAATCCCAGAAGTTGAAATGACATATTCTGCTGATATAAATCATTATGAGAATCCTTTTGAAGCAGAGATAATTGAAAATGCAGACCAAGAATACTTGGAAGTTTTAAAATGCAAAAATGATAAAATTCTAAGAGGTATCACACCTTTAGAGCACCTTTTTGATTTTAACGATGTAGCCAAAGAACCGAGAATGGAGCCTGTAGAAACGAATGTAGAAGAGCATAACATAGGCGGTCTAGCAGAACCCAAGATGATTAAACTATCCAGCACTCTCCCGGCTCACATAAAATTGCAATACATAGAGTTTTTCAAAGAGTTTAAAGATGTTTTTGCTTGGGGATACAAAGATCTAAAATCGTATGATACCAGCATCATCCAACATAAAATCCCTTTGAAGGCAAATCAAAAGCCTTTTAAACAAAAACTAAGGAGAATAAACCCTATTTTATTACCTTTAGTAAAGGTAGAAATTGAAAATATGCATGATGCTAGCATCATTGTGCCAATTAGATATTCAGAATGGGTATCAAACTTAGTTTCTGTTAGAAAGAAAACAGGGGAAATCAGGCTCTGTATTGACTTCAGAAATTTAAACAGAGCCTCTTTAAAAGACAACTACCCCTTACCCAAGATGGACCATATAATTCAAAGGGTAGTTGGGTAAAAAATGATATCCCTCTTAGATGGGTTCTCAGGTTACAACCAGGTGCTAGTGCTCCCAAGTGATCAAATCAAAACTGCTTTTACCACACCTTGGGGCACCTTTATGTATGTCAAAATTCCTTTCGGGTTAATGAATGCAAGGGCCACCTTCCAAGATATTGGCTATTTCTGAAGATATTGGCTATTTCATAATCATCTACCTTGATGACATAACTGTTTTCTCAAAAACTGATGAAGAACATTTGATTCACTTGAGAAAAGTTTTTGAGAAGTGTAGGAAATTGGGCTTGTCATTGAATCCCAAGAAAACACTCTTTGGTCTCCAAGAAGGTAACCTTCTTGGCCATATAATTCCAGAAGAGGGAATCAAGATAGACCCCACAAGGATATATGGCATATTACAAATTAGCCATCCAAGAAGCCTTAAAGAATTACAATCTTTCATTGGAAAGATTAATTTTATGAGGAGGTTCATCCCCAACCTTGCTGAGCTATTAAAAAACATTACCAACATGCAAAAAAAGGATGTAGGTGTAAAATGGACTTTACCAGCTAAAAAATAATTCGAACTGGTCAAACAAGCTCTTACTCAAACACTAGTCCTGATTAGTCCAGATTTCACCAAAGACTTTTATATCTTTTCTTTTGCCTCTGAACATACAATAGCTGTAGTGTTACTTCAAAAGAATGATTTGGGGCAAGAAAAACCAATATCCTTATTTAGTAGGGCCTTAAGAGATGCTCCTCTCAAATATAACATAATGGAGAAGCAAGCCTTAGCATTAGTGAAAGCTTTAAAAGACTTTAGAGTCTATATTTTACACTCTCACATAATTGCTTTTGTTCCACATATTGTTGTTAAGGACATTCTGAGTCAACACCCTGATGGTAAAAGGGGAAAATGGATTGCAGCCATTCTTGAGTATGAATTACAAATCAGGCCCACCAACTAGTTAAAGGGTAGGGATTAGCAAAACTTATGGCTGAGTCTAACTTCCAAGCACTAGACATGAATATGGTAGATGTGTTGGAAGAAATAGAAGAATCCACTGCTCTGTTTATCGAAGATACATTTCTGAATTCTCCTTGGTATACTGACATTATTTATGTGCTTTTATATTTGAATGCCCCTCCTTCTTTGTCCAAGACTAAAGCTATATTTTTGAAACAAAAAGCTTTGAGTTTTTGCATCTTAGATGGGGTATTATATTGGAAAAATGTTGTTGGAATTTTTCTTAAATTTTTACTTGAAGATGATGCAGGGAAAATCATGCATGAGTTGCACGATGGAGAATGTGGATGACACCTCTACTGGAAGGCCACAATGAACAAAATTCTCAGATCTGGTTACTATTGGCCTACCCTTTTCCCAGACACTCAGAAGTTGTTCATGTCTTGCCATAAGTGTCAAATTTTTGATGGCAAAATAAAACTTCTTCCCTTACCTTTACATCCTACCAGAGTTGAGGCACCTTTTCAACAATGGGGTTTAGACTTCATTGGGGAAATTCACCCATCCTCCTCAGCTCAACATAAGTGGATCCTCACGGCCACTAAATTTTTTACCAAGTGGATAGAGGCTATACCCTCCAGGAATGCTAATGACTCTGTCATTATCAAATTCCTTGAAAAAAATATCCTATCCAGATTTGGTTGTCCCAGAAAAATCATAACAAACAATGCTGCTACTTTTAAATCTTAGAAGATGGTTGATTTCTATTACAAATACCACATAACCTTGGGCCATTCCACTGCTTACTATCCCCAAGGAAATGTATTAGCTAAATCTTCCAACAATAGCCTCATCAATATCATTAAAAAACTATTGGAACAAAATCAGAAATCATGGCACAGTAAACTGGTTCATGCCTTATGGGCTAATAGGTTAACTACAAAGAAATCAATAAATATTCCCCCCTATCAGTTAGTTTATGGTATGAATGCAGTCTTTCCTACCTCATTAGGAGTGCCAGTCATGAAGCTCCTTCAAGAAGTGCAGGTTGAAGAGAATGATATGCAGAGGAGAATCAATCAAACCATCCATTTATAATAGACCAAATAAGAATCTTATGAGAGAACACAGTTGGTCCAAGAAAATATGAAGAAGCTATTTGATAAGAGAACTAAGGCAGCCAATTTCCAAGTTGGAAATTTTGTTCTTAAGTGGGATTCAAGGAGAGAAGAGAAGGGAAAACATGGCAAGTTTGAGAACTTGTGGAAAGGTCCCTATATTGTTCAAGCTGAAAGGGGTCACAATACATTTTTCTTGAAAGAATTGAATGGAGAAGATCTGTATGGAGGTCTTGTCAATGGAAAAATGCTAAAGCATTACTTCTGCCAGGAATCATGAGTTTCAAAGCATTTTATTTTTTCATTGTAAATATCATAGTCTGAACATTGCATTCAAGGTTATTAAAATAAAAATACAAAAAACAATAGAAAGGAGAAAAGAGGGCAGATTGCAAAAATAAGAAAGGTATAGCCCCATACCAACAAAAAGAGAAACAAATCTGAAAGTGTGCAAGCTTAAATGCCACTCCTGGAAAAAACACTTCTAATTAGTCATACAGCCTAATCTTGGCTAATTAGCTTTAAATTTTTTGCTGATAGGATAGTGAATTCGATTTACCAAACTGTTTAATCTTGGCTTATCAGTAGATAGATTAGGATAGAAATTAGAGGTTCAAACATGCTCAAACTCTGGACCTAAGTTTCCAAAGAGAATGACTCAAATCTGTTTCAAATTCTGAGTCAAAAAAGATGTAAATCTGGTTCTAATTAGCTAAAAATCTGAACCAGTTGACAAAGGAAAGATAGCTCAAAACAAAAGTCCAAACAGAGCTGTAAAAAAGATGAAGGAAATGCTTTGAAATTTTAGATCCTAAGCCTCCCATTTTGTTTTAATTTTCTGCAAAATAATATCTATGTGCAGCTTGTTTTTATGCCATAGATTAGCATCAAGTTAGACTGTTCAATCCTGACTTGTATGCTTTTAAATTTCTGTTGTAGAATTTAGAGAATAAAAATCTGTTGAACAGTTTAATCCCAACAAATGGTAGATCAGGTAGAGAATCATATGGACTCAACTGATTAATCTGAATCCATGGAGAAATAAGGAGTATAAATAGATTAGATTTCATGCTTTCAAAAGAATAAAATGTTGTAAAAGAGTTTGCCAATCCAAGAGCACTCTAAAGAAGAAAAAATGTTAGACCTATAGGATTGGGTAGGTATAAAGCTTGTTGATGAAAGATCCATTGTTTTTATGGCTGCTAATATGTTTTTAGAGAAAAATAAGATAATTCAAGGAAAGAAAGGCAACCCAATGGATGAGACATTGATCAGCCTCCCAGAGAATGCAAGTCTGACGTTCTTGATGCCTTCAAGAAGGCACCATCCCCAAGTGGAGCCACTGTTAGTCACCTATAAAATTTGTTATACCAAAAGGTGGCTAAATCATTTTTGGAGCCTTCAAGGAACAAATTTTATTGCAAAAAAGTGTTGGCTCTTGAAGACTCTTGAAGGCCTCATACCTCTGTCCAAATCTTCCCTACTATGCCCATTTGATACTCTGGAATTCTGATGATTTCATGAGAAGGAAATACTATTCCAAAGGCCATTTCCCCCCTACATCCACTTCCAAAACTAAACTCATTTTTACCCCTTTATTCCCCATAAAAATCCTTCATTTTCATATTTTTCCCCTTTCCCCTCCATCAAAACCCCTTTGATAAGGTTTAAGACTTTTTCTTTGCCTTATCGAAACCCTCAAAACCCTTTGAAAACCATAGAAAATCACAAAAAATACATATTTTGTATGATAAGGGTTTAAGCCCCCTTGGGCCAAAATCATAAACCACTTCCCCCACATGCCCGCGCCCTACAAACTAGGCGCTAACCCCTCACAGCGCTAATGGCATCGCAAACTTTGAAAATGGTTAGATCAAAAAGACTGAAATCCCGATTGCGATTAGCCCCTTTTTTTATACGCCCTAGGCATGTTATATTACATAGAGACCACGGGCCCCGCAGACGGGTGCCAAGCCATATCATAAATATACATCCTGCCCCCGAAGCATTAAAACCTTTGTTTATATTAATTTTTTGGGTTTTCGTATATCATAAAGGTTTCCGCCGGTGCAAAGCTTAATTCTCTCCCCACCGTCGATCTGATCTGCATATCGACGACCCACAAATCAATCGCCCCGGTGGTCCCCACGGTCACTTACTGTTCAAAAACTGGAGTAGTTGATCGCATCGCCTTTGTGGGATAAGATGTTTTCCCCATTTGATCATGATCAATGCCACAGGCCGACACGTGGCCTTAAGAATTTTTGAAAACCCACCTTCCCTGCGCGTTAAATGTCAACTGTGGGTTCAATGCGATATTGACGTACGCCGTCCGATCTGACGCCGGCTCATCGGACGTTGATCGCACTCAAAAGGAGCTCGGGGGATGAACTAAGGTACGATGCATTTATCAAAACATCTCTGCCGTCGATCTGCGAATACAACTAGTCGCCCTGGTCCCCACGGCCATGACAGCAGTCAACGGTCTCACAGAGCCGGTGGTCCTAATGCCTAGTCAGCATCCACGTGGCAGCAGCGGATTGGAGCGGGTCTTGTTCGGCTGCTTGCATGGTCGTGAAATCCGGACTCGGGGAGCTTTATAGGGCAGAATTCATAAATATTTCGAGTCACACTTGGGCTGACGTCAGTAGGCCCCAAAACGGACCCGGGGAGCTTTATATGACAGATTTCATAAAAATTTTGAGTAACAAACACCCTGACGTCAGCAAGATCCTTTTGTGACCCGAAATGGTTATACAGCTTGGTTTTATGAAAATTTTTGAATTCTGGGGTATAATATTTGACAAAGGGTGTTTAACATATAATATCTGCCGTCGATCTTGTAGGCCGATCTCATCCAACGGCCCACGATTGTCCCGAACCCCCAAAATCAATTTTTAACCATATTTTCCTCATAAAAAAGGTTTTTAACCTTATCTCATCGAATTTTCGCCATTTCTTCATAAAGAGAATCCCTCGCTTTATTTTCTCCTGATCAATCCCAACCGTCGATCACTGCGCGATCAACGACTCTGTCTTAATTCTTCCTCCTCCTTCCCTTCAACCTCTTCTAATAAATCTCGACTATTGGATGTTTCCATCCAATGGCCACGCTCTCTCCCGACGCCCTCTGAAGCAGTAAAACCTAAATAACATAGGATTTTATAATATAAGTTTTTATTTTGCAGGGTTTTGATGGTTTTCTATCATATTAAAGAAAAATTCGAAGGCTGAGAATGACAATTCTCCCGCCTTCGATTCATTAAAAGAAAGCCATCCAAGGGTTCGATTTCCAAGTCTCATCAATGTTTCATGGGCATTGATGCCTTACGAGCCCTGCGTGGCCTGCACATCAACAAAACACAGTGCATGATCACAAACAAAGAGTATCAGTGTCGAAGACAAAAACATACCAGAACAAGAGATTGAAGATGGATCTGTGTGGATTACGGCTAACAATGATTATCAAAAGCCCAATCCTCCAAATTAAAACAAAATTAAAGAAAATCATGAGTGTTTTATCAGACAGAAAGGCCTCCACCACCACATCTGAAGAAAATTGATTTCTCCCAGCTACCACAGAGCCACCTGTTGCCTCAAAGCATTCAAATAGAGGCCGAAGTTATTGATGAAATCAGATATTTGCCTCAGCGCAGCCAAAGATTTAATTCTGCAAATAAACTCAATGATTAATGTGAAATATTTAATACAGAAGACACATATGTAAGCTTCTTCATCGAGGCCCTCAAAGGTCGAGAAGCCTTAAAGACTGTATTAAATACCCTTGGAGATCTGTCATCAGATCCCACCTCCTCATTCTTCTGTAAATACTTCTGTACAAGATGAGAAGTGGGTTGGTTGATCACTAGTTGTAATATTGAAACTCTCTGAAATAATACATAGTCTGTTGAAGTTGAAGAAGAAACTGAAGTCTTGGAAGCCTTGATGATGTTGTTGCATGATTGTTCCTGAGAAGGCTCTATCATTGGATCCATGAGCTTGGTTGTTGGTGAAGTATTCTGAACTATTTAATGTTTTCTCCCGTTTTCATTCTGTTCCATAATTTCTTAGTACAGTAGGTTGAAAGTTTTAGGCTAAGAAATGACTCCTGGAAGCACCTTAGACCTGTTCATCCTTCATTGTTTCATGTTTTCTTCTGCTGAGGTATTTTAGAGTCTTTAATCTCTCTCTTTAGTCCTCATGCCTGTTTATTTCTATGATAGTTCAAATAAGATGGTTTTAGCATGATTTATTGTTCTCCCTGCTTGTCTGCTGCCACTTAAAGGCTGTTATTGAAGTCTCCCTTTGAAGTATTTCTATTTATAGTAAGCCAAGGAGGTCTATTCTGATCTTTCCCTTTGTCCTTTCTTAAACTGTTGTCTTAAAATGTCTTTGTAGTTGTAATCATAGACGTGTTAGGTGTTCCCTCTTCTATGACTCCAATTATCAGTGAATCTTTTATGTTTCTAAGTCATTTGAAATAAAATCTTTGAGGAAATAGGGTGTTCCCCGAATCTTAGATTTCATTTTAAAAGTTGTTTTGAAATCATTATTTTCTTAAAGTGTGGTTTTTAGAATTCATGGCCAACCCTATCTATCAAATAACTCTTTATTGTTCAAGTTATGCTTTCAAATTCCCTTTGTTGAGAATTTAAATTCTCTTTCCAAATCATTGATTTCCATCTCATTTCAAAAACCAAAGGATCCTGTGGCCAAGTTAGATTTTCCCTCTGATATCCCATATCCATTGATAAGTTTTTCATGACCTCTTTTTGACTCCATTTCCCAATGAAGCTACTACTTCCTCTTTCTACCTACCTTTCCTAGACCTTTCATATTCTGCTGTATCAATTCAACCAAACAAACAATAAAACACCTGCACTTAATAACTATTCTAAAACCAATACTCTAAGCACACAAGATAAACCTTTGCAAACAAAAATTTGAGAGATCCCTCTCTGATAACAGGAGGACTAGATCCCGTAACTCTAAATATTGGTTCTGATGTTGCCTTGTATTTTGATTTGCCAAACTATAAAAACACGGGACACCAACACTCGTCACCCAAAGTAGACCATATATCACAGCAACAGTGATGCCATGGCCATACCACTTCAGTCAGGGAAGCACCTCGTGCCCATCCATTCATCATGCATAAGTTCAAGTTTACCATGCTAACTGAAACCCCCTTCTCGAACGACCAGGTTGTAACAAGAAGATAAAATGCGCACCTTCGCGCATCGCATTTGGCCCATTATACCTCCACCAACATAAACCCATCTGCAACACTGTTTCATCCGCTTCATCAACCCCGCACATGAGACCAACCAATGGGACCCCCACCCTCATCAAAACACCTTCCTCACACCTTCAGTGAGCGAACACTTTCATGCTTTGGGGTACCCATCTCTATGTTTTGTACAAACCAAACCCCATTATTTTATTCTTTTGGTAAGTGTACAAAGACCATAAACGGTGCACTTCGCCCCTTCACCCTCATATTTCATCTTTTCTCCCATGGCAGTAGCCCCTGACCTCCCTTGGTCAGATTATTTCACCCCCACACACGCACCATCACAACATTTATAGCTGGTTTACACCCGCCTTGGAAGTCCTACCGACCCCAGGGATTTTCCCCTTAGAAATAACTATGACTGCCTCCAAGTTGCTTAAGTATACTCCGACCTCGGGCCACTGAATCCCCATCATCAGTTTTCTGTCACCTCTCACCAACATGCCTATTTTAAACCCATCAAATCCAAGTCCCCCACCCCTCCGGTCGGCGACCCGTGGTTCAATTAAGGCTTCCTTTTTTTCGACCTCGACACCTCTTTTCCAAAAAGGAAGCATCACCTTGGATCACCCCTCCCCATGCAAAGGGGTATGCTCGGGTGGCACTGTTGGAGACATCATTGTCCATAGATGTCATCGATCCTCCTGACATTCAACTATGACAAAAGCTTTCATGTCAAGATGGTATCGTACCTTACAACCATTGCACTTTGATCAGATCCGTTGAAGGCCCGTGCCTCCACAAGCGTCTCTGTCAAACAATGCTTACACAGGAAGGTCCCAGCCAGTACATATGCGTACATTATGAAATTACATGCCATACCAAGTTTACGCATATGGGTACCACATTCCACCTATCATCAAAGGAAAAAAATTCCTTAGGGCGTCAACAGTCGTCGTCACAACCGCCAACATCACTACCATAGTAGTGACATAGATAACACGTGTATCTATCAATTTTGTTTAACTAGCCATAGCATCATGAGCATGGGACATTCCCGCCTCATTGAAATTTTGTATATATGTTCTAAATTGAATTTTCTTGCAGGGATCCCTTAGACGTGGTCATTCTTGGAATCGGTGCAGGGTGTTGTCAACTCCAAAGATTCACCCATGTCTCCCTCTCTCTCTACGCACGATATGGAAAAGAAACTATAATGTATTTCGGCTATACAGTCCTTCCTAGACCTCACACATTAGGGGGCAGCTGTTAACACTGGAAAATTGTACAACAGAAGATGACATTAATTAATGTCTAGCCAAAGGATTTACAGGGCAGGAAGACATTATGGAATCAAGAAAGTATTTAAGATCTCTAAGGTTTTGAGAAAATTAAATTTGAACTAGTCTTAAATGTTGATTGCGCGCATTATCCTTCGAGAAGATCACCTTATGCGTGCCTTTTTCCCCGATAAGCGCGCATTCCTGAAAGTGGAAAAATGTTGCTTTCCAGGACCACACAAAGCAAAGGACAAGTTACTCTTTACATGAAGCCGCCTAAGGACAACCACCAGCGCCTCCTTAGACACTATGTGAGCACACAATGGAATCATACCTCTCCCTTGTGTCACCATCCACCATGTACCAAGGGAGGGAAGGAGGATTTGAAATCCTCTATATAAAGCCACCATGAAATGGAGAATGGGTGATCACATTGTTATGTTGGCTATAATTGCCTAAGCAATAACAACAGTGTGTGACCCGGAGTTGGAGATAGAGGGGACTCGATTGTTGGCCATCCAAAAATCTTAGTCCATCATAATAGATAGAGAGGGAGCTTGCACCAAGGTGAGCTTGGAAAACAACATCCTTGCATCGGGACCTAGAACCATTGTCTAGGGGCCCTTTGGAAAGTGGGTAAAATTTCTTCTTCATGTCAAACGTTTAATAAGAAGGGGCCTAGAGCCACTATTTGCACTATTACCATTTGACTCTCTTCAATAGCTTCTGTATATTTGTGTTTTAGTTTTAGTTTAATTTGAGTATACATTTGCATGCTTTTTCCTCTAGATTGTATGCTTTTGAACTCCACCACTTTCTGCCAGTTATCTAGAGTTTAAAGGGTTCAACCACACCCTTTAAACTGGTGTGATTGCGTACATTTGTGCACCAAATCCACCACAACAGTGATGATGACCATGATATCTGTCTGAACCAGAGCTAGAATAAATCCCATGTCCACTACCTCATCTATCAGATGTATCTAAGAATCTACCATCTCTGACCGTATCATCTCTATCCAACATGTGCCCACCATGTGACCTGCTACCATATGCTCCATTAGTCCTATCCTCTAGCCCATGATTGATTCTAAGTGGTCCTTGTCTATGCAAGTATGAAAATCTCTGAAGGATAACTGCATTAAATTATGCTTGCTTCTCCTATGCCCTAGCAAGTCTCTCTTGTGATTGAATTATTTTGTCATTATCTTCTCTGCAACTTCTTACCTCTGCCTTCAAACTTATCAGAGTGTCTGCTATGTTAGGGGAGTGTTATCACTCTCCCCAACTTCCCAAGTCTAAAAAAGGAGTGGAGAAAGGTAATCATGGACCAAATTTAGTTCAAGTAGCTAGCCCTATCCAGACCAGAGAGGGCTCTCTCTATGTCACTTTATAGTCAATGATATGATTGGATATATTATGATCTTATGCTAGTTATGACGATCAATAGATTATGGTTTTTGTTTGTTTGGAGTTTTGCTGGATAGGAATAACAGTCAGGGAACTAAGGTCTAATTTCAAAGGTTAAATTGTAGAAATAATGATGAGGCCATGTAGGTAAACTCAAAAGCATACTTAAATTGTCATTCTATAGAGTTTTGAAAAAGAAGGAGTCAGAATGAGCCTTTAAATGAATTCATTCGTTAGAAGAATAAACACATCTATGAAAATATTATAAGCAGTGTAGAATTTTATTAAAATTGATGTATTACCAGATCCTCTTGATCTCACAATATTTATCTTCTTGCAAAACACAGAATCCTTCCACTGTTAAACTTGCGGAAATTTAAAACTCAATTGCAAACACAAGTGAATCAATTCAATCGCACATAACATAGTTGTTTAATGGGAAATCTTAAAGCTAAAAACCCCAACTATCATATATCATGTATATCAATGGAATCATGTAATAATATCATACAAAGCTTAGTATATCAAGCTCTCAGTACAATCAACAATCATTACACATTGTCGTGCAGAAATTTGCATTTCTATGCACCAATTTCTTGCCTCCTGACAGCCTGCCTCCACTGCGCAATCCCTGCTGAAGAAGACCTCTAAATGAATTCGAATTGGCCTTGCCTTTACTGCGTAATCCTCATTGGAAACTCCAATGTGTGTCAGATGCATTGAATGCATCACTATAGTCACAACAGATAGTCCATCTTACTCTTTCACCTATCTCTCCACTGGGTCTCCACTGGAACTGACATGCACTGTAGTTAACTGATGTTTCTGTTCAGTTGTTAGTGAGTTATTAGTTGTGAATTAATTAAATAATTAGTTCACTTAACTCTCACTAGTGTATCTTTCAGTTAGACGAGATACAACTAGCTCAATTGATTTTAACTCACTTAACTGAGTCAAACTAAATAACAACTCCATAAACTACTTTCCAACTCTGTCATAACTTTGCCACTTCAGTTCTAACTGAGTCCTCCATGCATGAGCCACCAATAAACCCTAGGAATTGCATAATTCATTCAGCCCACTGATTTGCCAAATCTTTTCACTGAAATAAAGTGATCCAAGAGAATAAGTTGATGTTTATTGTCAAATTATTATTAAGAGCTAATAATAATCGACATGCATCTATTTTTAGATCGACGATCTATAAATAGACTTTGCCCAATATTCTCAAAAATAGAATTTCATCTATTTTCCACATTTGACCAACCATCTACAAATAACATCCTGCAACTTATGGAATATGCTTACCATGTATAAAAATAGACATACACCTAAAAATAGCTTGTGGGCCCCACTTAGTGAAGGTGCTTAATTTTCACTAAGCTCACCATCTTGTTGAATCTCAACACTCCCTCTCAACAAGATAGGGATCATCCTTCACCCTGATCCTGCATCTATGGTATTCTAATTTTCTCCTGCCGAGCGCCTTCGTCAGAATGTCTGCATCCTGATCTTCCGTAGGAATGTACTGAAGCAACATGATCTTCCACTGCAAACAATCTCTGATATGATGATACCAGATATCAATATTTTTAGATCTATCATGAAACACATGATTAATCAAGAATTTAATGCAACTCTTATTATCACAATGTATCACTGTAGGATCTAAATGTGAACCGAACAAACCAACTAGGATCTTCCTCATCCAGATAGCCTCACATGTAGCTTGACTTGCTGCCATGTATTTCGCTTCCACTGAACTGAGTGCCATAGATATTTTTTTCCTACTGTACCAAGAAACTGCTGTAGATCTGATACTGAAAACCCCTCCTAATGTGCTCTTTCTTTCCGTTGGGCTACCTGCCCAATCTACATCCGTGAAGCCATGAAACTTCACCTCATCCGTCTGTCTGTACCATAAGCCATACTCAGATGTGCCCTTGAGATACCTCAAGACATGCTTTCCTGCCTTCCAAAAGAGCTTGGTAGGCTTAACCATCACTTGTGAAAGTTGTTTCACCGCATAGCATTTGTCCGGTCTTGTATTAACTAAATACATGAGCGAATCCACCAACTGTCGATAAATAGTGGCATCCACTACCTCTGCCGATGTAGCATCCTCTTTCCTCCAATTTCCTAGAAGAGGAATATCCATGGGCTTGCATTCCTCCATGTGAAACTTACAAAGTATCTCCTAAGCATACTTGTCTTGACACACAAATAGTTCACCTTCTCGCTGCCATATTTTCAATCCAAGGAAATAATGAAGGAGGCCCAAATCCTTAATCTCAAACTCCTTTGCAAGATATGCCTTGCATGAGTGTATCAACTGCTCATCACCCGTTAGTATTAAATCATCAACATAAAGAGCAATGATTAAAATCTTACCCTCCACCACAATTTGGTACAGGTTTGCATCCACCTCACTCTTGGTGAAGCCAAGTCCAGTGAAATAGTTGTCGATCCGTGTGTACCAAGCACGTGGTGCTTGCTTCAACCCATACAACACTCTTTTGAGTCTGCACACATGCAACTCACTGCTGAAGATCTCAAATCATTCAGGCTGCTCAATGTACACCTCTTCCTCAATTATCCCATTAAGGAACACAATCTTCACATCCATCTGATGAATGTGCCAACCCATCTGCGCTGAGAGAGCAAGGATGGTCCTTATGGAAGAATACCGTGCGACAGGTGCAAAGGTTTCTACATAATCAATCCCCTCGATCTGTGAGAATCCCTGGGAAAAAAATCTTCTCTTATAATTCTCGACACTCCCATCAGCAACTTGGTTTACCTTGTAGATCCATTTCGAATCTACCACTGATTTACCCACCGGCCTTGGAACAATATCCCAAGCACTGTTTCTGACAATGGAGTCATACTCCTCCAACATGGGATCTACCCATGTGGGCTCCTGCACTACTTCTTCAACAAAATATGGCGCTGTCACGACACACTTTCTCATAAGAGCCATGTATCCAATAAATCAGTCAGGTGACTGTCTCTGTCTGCACTGTGATGTAGGGACTCCTAAATTCTCTGCTGCATCAAGCTTCAGTCTCTCAGCTTCTGTGGTACACTTTATGCTAGATCTAATGTTTGGTTCTGCATAAGTGGAATCCTCCACTCCATGAATATCCGCCTATGGTTGATCCACATATAGAGGCTCATCTTTGGGAACAAGAAGTTCCTCCTCTGCATGCAAGTGTAGCTCCCTTTCAAGCAACAACTTCATGGCTTTCAACTCATTAAATTTTATATCCTGTTGCACCACAGTCATTCAACTGTTTGTAAAATACACATGATAATTATGGGGTGTTTCTATGTACCCCACAAATATCCCAACTTCTGTAGTTGGCTCCAACTTCTTCCTGGCATCCTTTGTCACATGAATGTAAACAGATGAGCCAAAAATCTTCAAATGAGAAATATCAGGCTTCTTACCAGTAAAAGCTTCTTCAGGCGTACTCATGCCAAGTACTCTATGAGGACAATGGTTTTGCACATAAACCACAGTGTTGCATGCTTCCTCCCACAAGTGCATCGGTAGGCCCTAGTCATGCAGCATAGCTTTTGCAGCACCCACGATCGTTCTGTTCTTCCTCTCCGTGACCCCATTCTGCTGTGGGTTATGAGGCGCTATGAGTTCTCTTCAAATTCCTTCTTTGCTACAGAAGTCTTTGAATTCATTCGAGATATATTCACCACCATTATCACTCCATAGATCCTTCACTTGCTTCCCCGAATCCTTCTCCACCAATGCTTTAAACTCACGTAACTTTGAGAATTTTTCGCTCTTCTTCTGCATGAAGAAGATCCAGCATCTATGAGAATAGTCATCAAAAAATATAACATAATACATGTGTTTTGCTATTGAAGCAACCGAGAAAGGTCCACACACATCTGTGTGAATTCTCTCCAGGATCACCGAAGCACGGTTCTCCTTCTCATGAAAGGTGGTCTTCACAAACTTACCCATAGTACATCCCTTGCATTGATCTGACTACACAAGAGTACCCTTGGGAATTCCAGTAGAAATATGCTGCAAAATCTTCAAAGCGCCATGGTGAAGATGGCCTAATCTCCTGTGCCATAATTCGCCCTCATCCTGGCTCACCACTTCTTCTGCTTTGCCCATTATTGCACCGCAACCGCCTACCTCCAGCTTGTGGAGATTCTTAACTCGAATCCCTATCCTCTTGGTTTGAACCATTTTTTATGTCGCAGGAAAGCTTTTCCCTCACTGAAAACAACATCATAACCTCTGTCTTCCAACATTGCGACCAAGACCAAGTTCTTCTTCAGACCTGGAACATGCATAACATATTTCAACAGAATTGGTTTGCCTGAATCCCTCTCAAAGGTAATGGTTCTAGTGCCAGTCGCACTATATCTACCATCATCTCCCATCTCTATATGCATTTGGAGATCCTTCTCCTCCAAGTCACTAAAAAAATCTTTGTCTCCCGTCATATGGAAAGATGCACCACTATCAAGATACCACACCGATCCCATTGAGCTTGAAACCAAGCATGTGACCAAAGAGAAATCAAGTTCAAATTGTGAGGCTAAGGCCTCTCCAACTGCAGCTCTAGCAACCTTCTTGTTCTTCTTTTTCTGTGGGCAGTTAGTGGCGAGATTCCCATGTTCGTGACAGTGAAAAAACTTCACTTTGGACAAATCCAGCTTCTTGCCTTGAGCTTCGGATTTTGGATGGGATTTCTTCCCCTTTCCTTTCCTTGATTTGGCAGCCAAAGCGCAATTCTCTGTTGGAAATAATGAGAGGGGGAGTGAATCAGTATTTCTTTCAATTAGAGCATTAGTTAATCTTTAATTATTATCAGTGTTTGTACAATGATAGCAGCAAACAAGAGGAACACAAATGCACACAATTTTTAAGGTGGAAACCCACTCCGGGACAAAAACCACCTAGTGCTTTTCTAATAATTCTTTTCAACTCCAATTGAAAATAAAGCTCCAACTTCCTAGAATCTAGAAAAGCATTCTTCTCCAGCTCCCACTGGATGGACGCTCCAACGCCCGAGATTCTTCAGTAGTCACTGAATGGATGCCCCAACACCCATTGAGCTACAACTCACCCTAGCACCACCCTACCACCTTATAGAAGAATAAAAGAAGAATGGACTCCCGTACCAGGGAAAATGGTCCACTTTACAATGATATAGAATGATGTAGAAGAAGAAGATATACTAGACCATAACCCCAACTTTGACACAACCACCGCCTCTTCAACCCTTGGTAGATAGACACTAGTACAATTTGTACAATAATGTATTTACAATGACTAAGTACAATGATACCTTTACAATGATTGTATGCAGTGCTGCCCACTTGAAGACTTCATATGATGAAATTCTTGCTGCTGTTATGCACCTTGGTTGCTGCTCTTGTCATGCTACTCTCTGATGCACCTTTCTTTGCTTTGCTACCATAGAAATTCTGGTCCTTTGCAACCGTTGACAACACATGATCTAGCTTTTTCTTGCCTTCTAGGATCTCGATATTGAATCTGGTGTATCTCTGTTATTTCAGATCCTCAATATCTGATTTTCGGTCCTATAGTAGTCCTCTGAGTCTTCTTTTCAATGCCACAGGTCTGACCCAATTTGGATTCTGCAAGAGAGAGTTATACCCAATTTCTCACATTGTCCTAATTATGGACTGTTTCAGTAGAGCGCACTTGTATGGCGTGCCACGTGTCACCGTTTCTTCATTTGTCTCTAAAATTGATAGAGCACAAAGTGCAGACTATGCACTATCTATCACTTTTTATGGAATTCCAATCCGATACTCAGAGAGGGAGTTATGACGAATTTACCAAGGTCACTTCTTTGAGATGAATTTCAGGAGCTTGCAAAAACCCTTACTTCCACAGATCATATCTCCAAAAATATTGCGCAACTTGATCTGAAATTTTTACTGAAGATTCCTCAGGATTTTAGCTTTTCCTCATAGAATTTTCAGCTTCTGATCCTTCTTAGAAAAAAAGTTAGAGCGAAAATGCCACAATGACCTGTTTCAGATGGACGAATCCCTTGCCTAAGGAGGAAATGAAGATCACAATATATATGAATGCTTAAGTTGAGATGGGCTTCAACAAGTGAACGTGGGAGGGATTTAAGGAGCGTAGAAAATATTAATTATGACTTTTCAATGACCCATGCCCCAACCCCATGGAGTTTTAGCCCACTAACTGGGGTACAAACTTCAAACATGAATATCTCTCAAACCGTGAAGAATTACATGGCGTGCCATATATCAACGGAAACATCTCGACAAGTAGAAACCATAAAAAGAATTAATGACCCAGAATATATTAATTTGGTAGGTCAAACTTCCCATTCAATTTTGGGTTAGCCCCTGGTGTTGCTTGGGTTGACATCAATGACAACCGCTGATCAACATTCTCTTCATCATCATTCTTCAATGAAGAACCATCCCTGGTACTTCGCCTTATCTCCTCTTGCACAAGGTCTGACCAAAGTCGCTCCCAACTCGACATTTTCTCCCGTCCATTGATATAGTCTTCGTAGCTATGCCAACTCTTCAGAAGCCCAAGGAGAGCCAAGCTCAACAAGACATAATCATCAACAATAATCCCCACACTTCCTAGTTCATCCCTACAGTGGACAAACGTCATGAGATATTTTGGAATACTGTCGCCCTTCTCCATTTTTATTTTTCTGAGCTTATCTTTCAGCGCCAACTTCCTCTAGTCGCTGCTGCTTTGGAAAAGATCTGTCAAAGCCTTCCACATTGCAAATGGAGTGGCTTTCCCATGAAGGCTTGACACAATATGGTCCTTCACACCTTCCAACAGAATTCTTCTTGTCTCTGCTACCTTCTTTTGCCATGCGTCAAGTCCTGCAGGATTGCTAGAAGTAGGCTTAGGAACATCTCTATCGATGAACTCCTTCAGCCCATTATCTTCAAGCACCGCCTCCATCCTATCCTTCTAGGCTATGTAATTTGAGCTACCCTCAAGGGCATACTCCAATCGCAACCCATTGAAGGACATTTCAATGGATACTCAACTGTTGCACCAAGAAATTTCTGCAACAAATTTGAATTGTCCACCAGCACAAAACTCAACAATTATTCACAATTGCAATCTACAGTGATCAATACTGCTCTAAAACCATGTAGAAATTTATTAATACTGATGTATTACCGGATCCTCCTGATCTCACAATATTTATCTTCTTTCAAAATACATAATCCTTTCATTGTTAAACTTGTGGAAATTTAAAACTCAATTGCAAACACATGTGAATCAATTCAATCGCACATAACATAGTTGTTTAATGGGAAAGCTTAAAGTTAAAAACCCCAACTATCATATATTATGTATATCAATGGAATCATGTAATAATCTCATAAAAATATTAGGACATCAAGCTCTCAGTACAATCAACAATCATTACACACTGTCATGCAGAAATTTGCATCTCTATGCACCAATTTCTTGCCTCCTGACAGCCTGCCTCCACTGCGCAATCCCTGCTGAAGAAGACCCTTGAATGAATTCGAATTGGCCTTGCCTTGACTGCGTAATCCTCATTGGAAACTCCAATGTGTGTCAGATGCATCAAATGCATCTATAGTCACAACGGATAGTCCATCTTACCCTTTCACCTATCTCTCCACTGGGTCTCCACTGGAACTAACATGCACTGTAGTTAACTATTGTTTCTGTTCAGTTGTTAGTGAGTTATTAGTTGTGAATTAATTAACTAATTAATTCACTTAACTTTCACTAGTGTGTCTTTCAGTTAGACTAGATACAACTAGCTCAACTGAGTTTAACTCACTTAACTGAGTCAAAATAAAACACAACTCCATAAACTACTATTCCAACTCTGTCATAACTTTGCCACTTTAGTTCTAACTGAGTCCTCCATGCATGAGCCACCAATAAACCCTAGGAATTGCGTAATTCCTTTGGCCCATTGATTTTCCAAATATGTTCACTGAAATAAAGTGCTCCAAGAGAATAAGTTGATGTTTATTGTCAGATTATTATTAAGAGCTAATAATAATCGACATGCATCTATTTTTAGACTGACGATCTATAAATAGACTTTGCCCAATATTCTAAAAATAGAATTTTATCTATTTTCCACATTTGACCAACCATCTACAAATAATATCCTGCAACTTATAGAATATGCTCACCATGTCTAAAAATAGACATACACCTAAAAATAGCTTGCGGGCCCCACTTAGTGAAGGTGCTTAATTTTCACTAAGCTCATCATCTTGTTGAATCTCAACAAAAAAAACATAGAAAGTAATGATTTCTGTTTAAAAAATCACAAGATTAACATACATAAGCATATATGTGATGAAAAGGTAACATAACCTTTGATTTGATGGATTAACAAAGAAGAAACAATGCTCAAAATTATATCGGTGGAATCTCAAGACTGTAGCTGCAACATTCTTTGATTTCACTGAAAGAGTTTTTACAATAGCTTTGCTGCTAAAATATCAGACTATCCAACTAAAATATCCCCCCTCTCCTCCATCTATATTCTGCCTATTTATAACTTTAGATGCTTTTACAATGGGTCTGCTAGCAAGGCTAGACCTTCGAATACCTATAAGGACACCTTGACTAATAGAAAACAGATTACAAGGAGAAAAATTAGAGATTTGCTATTTTTAGGAATTTAAAACCTAACAAAAATCTGATACAATTTATTACATTTAAAAAACTTTAAAATACCCTTGCTTATTGATATACATCGAAAATATCATGTGCCTGAGGTGTCGATGACCATGACTGAACAATAAATGCCCTGACCAAGGTAAGAGATCTATCTTCAAGCTTTGAGGAGGTGTTGTTATATTTGCTAATAGATATAATTTTTTTTTAAAACAAGTGCTGCCATAAATTCCTGAAACAAGCTGTAACTGCCTATGAAATCGTGCCTATGCTTTCGAAAGCGTGCAGTTAATGGCCACGTATCTGGATGAGAGTGGGGGGAGTGAAGTGAAGCGCGGGGATGGAAAGTAAGCAAAAGGCATGGGAATGGAACAATAAGCGGGAGAAGCTATTAAGTGAAATAATAATAAGTGGGAGAAGTAATCACAAATTAGTGGAGCGGAGTGAACGCATTATCGGGGGTAGAATTTTTGATGTGATATATCGCAATCACAAGACAGAGCGAGGATAATGGACGTTGGAAAAATTAGTTTACGATAGTGTGATGCGATATGACGTGGTATTCAAGATGGGTCCATAGCAATCACAACGGTGGTATCACATCAGGGATATCGCATCGGGGATTGAAATTCGCAATCGCAAATCACAACCAATAATCATAATCGCAAATCGCCATCACAAATCGTAAATCGCAAATCAAAATCAGAGGGGGCAACATGGATAGTTAGCAATAGGATTTGCGATATGCGATAAGCGAAGTGACGTGGCGGTGGGCGGGTCCCACTGATATATCGCATTGGGGTTCGAAGCTGGAAACATAAGTAATAAATTAATTTTAAGATTATGATAGCGATAAACGGTAAGGCAAGGAACACTCTGAACTTTTGGATTCTTTATCACTGGAGTCGCCAAGTGAATGATTCAACCTTCTTGTGCCTGACCACTATTCACCATCAGCAATCAGAGCTAATATTTATCGTTCTTTCTTAGGGAATATTTATCTTTCGCTCCCCGACAACGACACTAAGAATGTTATCACTCTCCCCAACTTCTGAAGGCTAAAAAAAGGAGTGGAGAAAGGTAACCATAGACCAAATTTAGTTTAGGTAGCTAGCCCTACCCGGACCAGAGAGGGCTCTCTCTATGTCACTTTACAACCAATGAGATGACTGGATATATTATGATCTTAGGCTAGTTATGATGATAAATAGATTATGGTTTTTGTTTGTTTGCAGTTTTGCCGGATAGGAATAACAGTCAGGGAACTAAGGTCTGATTTCAAAGGTTAAATTGCAGAAATAATGATGAGTCTAGGTAGGTAAACTCAGAAGCATACTTAATTTGTCATTGTGTATAGATTTTTGAAAAAGAAGGAGTCAGAATGAGCATTTAAATTAATTCATTCATCAGAAGAATAAACACATCTATGAAAATCTTATAAACATAGCATAGAAAGTAATGATTTCTATTTACGAACTGATAAGATTAACATACAAAAGAATATATGTGATGAAAAGGTAACATAACCTTTGATTTGATGGATTAACATAGAAGAAACAATGCTCAAAACTATATCGTTGGAATCTCAAGACTGTAGCTGCAACATTCTTTGATTTCACTGAAAGAGTTTTTACAATAGCTCCACTGTTAAAATATCAGACTATCCAACTAAAATATCCCCCCTCTCCTCCATCTAGATTCTGCCTATTTATAACTTTAGGTGCTTTTACAATGGGTCTACCAACTAACAAAAAACATATTACAAGGATAAAAATTAGAGATTTTCTATTTTTAGGAATTTAAAACCTAACAGAACTCTAATATAGTTTATTACATTTAACAAACTTTAAAAGACACTTGCTTGTTGATATACATCGAAAATATCATGTGCCTTAGGTGTCCATGACCATGAATGAACAATAAATACCCTGAACAACATAAGAAATTTGTCTTCGAGCTTTGAGGGGGTGTTGTTATATTTGCTTATAGATATAAAAATATTTTAAAACAAGTGCTGCCAGAAATTCCTGAAAAAACCTATAACTGTCTTTGAAATCCTACCTATGCTTTCGAAAGGGTGCTGATAGTGGCCACGTATCGGGATGAGAGTGGAGGGGAGTGAAGTGAAGTGTGGGAATTGAAAGTAAGCGAAAGACATGGGAATGGAAAAATAAGCAAGAGAAGCTATTAAGTGAAACAATAATAAGTGAGAGGAGTAAGTGCATTAAAACATATCACAATCGCAATCACAGAGTAGTGGAGTAGAGTGAATGCATTATCGGGGGCATAATTTGAGATGTGATATAACATAATCGCAAGAAGGAGCGGTGATCATGGACGCTGGAAAATTGATTTTATGATAGTGCCATGCTATATGATGTGGCAGTCAAGGTGGGTCCATAGAAATCATAGTGGTGGTATCACATCGGGGATCACAATTCACAATCGCAAATTACCATTGCAAATCGAAACCGCAAATCGCAATTGCAAATTACAATCGTAAATCGCAATCAGAGGGGGAAACATGGATAGTTTGCAATAGGATTTGTGATATGCGATAAGATAAGTAATGTGGCGGTAGGCGAGTCCCACTGATATATCACATTGGGGTTCAGAGCGGGAAACATAAGTAATAAAGTAATTTTAAGATTATGATAGCGATAAATGGTAAGGCGGAAAGGTTAACAGGGCAGAACAAGTGAATACATTATCGTAATCGAGAATTGGGAGCGGGAAAGTGAATATGATAAGGCGAGTGGTACTGCGATTCTGCGATATGCGATCGGTGACATGGTAGAGCTGCGTGTCCTACCAAATATTATATAATAATATCGCATTCATGAGTAGAGCTTGTTATTACAGTAATGTAATGCAATTGCGCTATTATATATGATATGGCTGTTGCAGGGGTTTTTTCCTTTGATTATCATTTTTTCGGAATTTTTTAAAACCAAAGGAAAAATGGTGAGAATTTGAAGTTTTTTAAAGGGTTTTTCAAGAATAAAACACCACAATGGTATAAAGGTCGGACTTTACGAATTGAAACACGAGTTTTTCGAAGGATAGAAAAAAGATTTTTTTAATGGGATTTGAGCGCTGGACTTTGGATTGTAGGAAAAATGAAGGGTATAAAGGCTCTTCATATACATGAAAGGATAAATAACAAATAAATTGAAGTTGGATTTTACTTTCATAAGATAAATATGACCCTTTTACATTTTATAAACTTTGAAATTATCCTTTATCACTTTTAAATGATAATGAAATGATATGACCTTGAAAGTGATGATAGCCATGGATTAGATGAGGGAGCAACAAATCTGACCTAAACTCCTTCAGTGACCAAAATTTATTTTGAAAACTTGTTTGAAAAGATCAAATTTTGACTATGAATTCTAGGAAAACAAATAAAATAGTTATTTTTTATCTCTGACATACTGACACTAACAAGGAGTACTCATCACCATATTTTTCATCTGATCTATAGGGAGAATCTCGTGAACTGTAGTCTACCATCCTGCTAGTCATCTTCGATACTCTCTTACTGCAAGGCATGTCATGTTAGATAAACCAAATTATAAACAAACAGATTTACCTCAATATATTTCAGGAGAGGATATCTCGTCTGTATGATCAACCAGATTAGCACAATACATGTATAATTTGTAGAAAATCCATGTAGATTCAACTGAACTTGTAATATGCTAAAAAAAAATATTTGAATCTACTCTACAAATTGTGGAATCCAATTACAATCGCATAATCACATGAACAAGAAAGAGAAAGAATTTCAATGGCACAACACAAAGATTTAACTCAAGAAAGCCTCACCTAAAAACCTTGCTATTTGTATGTTGCATAAACCAAATAATATGAGAATATTACAATTATTTTCTCCAAGCTTAGAAACCTCTGCACTATCTCTATATGTCTCACTTGATTCCTAGGCAAGTTTGGTTCAATACTTAACCAATTTCTTGGCCTCAGGAATCCATATCTCCTTGCACAATTTCCTTGGGTAATTAGGTCTTATTAAAGGAAATTCCCCAATCATGATTGCACAATACATCAAGGAACTTCCTCTGACTCCATGCACCACCTATACAATTGGATGATTATACAACTGATAGTACACTTCCCTTTAACTCCAATATCAACTGGGTCTTTCTCGGAACTCACATGCATGAGTTATTTATGAGTGAATTATCAGTTATATGATTGATCACCACATGCAAATTAAATCTAATTTTCAAACTTTGACCTCTCTCTAGTTCCTCCATGATTTGGAACTAATTAAATTGAATTTAACTCAAATGAATTGAGTTAATTAATTACAACTCAAAATAAACTCAACGAGGGCTCCTATAATGTAGGAGACACTCTACATGCTTCTAGTTTGACCCTCAACTCGAATTATCTGAACCAACTAAGTCATTCTAACTTAGTTCACTCGTACAAGCTGTCATGTGATGTGGAATTACAATTTTCATCTAATTTAATTAAATGAAAAATTAAATTAAAATCGTTCTTAATGCAATTTTCAAGATTTCTTGTTTCCATTTTCAACACTCCCTCTCAACAAGAAAGGATTTCAACTCTATCTTGATCTGGTACCTTTGGAATGTTCTGCATGCAACACTTCTCTCTAGTGTTGATTCTACTTAACTTATTAAACTAAAAATCATCCAAACTAAATCAATTGTGATCAGTATGATGCATCTTTCACCTGAGTCTCTGACTACTACTAGCTACGACAATGTCTACTAAAAATTTGTGTTGTTGCTATCTCTGCACTATGCCATCTTCACTGATGTCAACTCTTCTCTACGCTCCCGAGTATTTGACTGCTGCTAGTATCTGCATTTTTCACTCTGACATCTAACTGCATCAACCGCCATTGATCCATCCTACTACTATGTGTTGTGGGTCCCCGTAGTAAGATAATGATCCATGAGACAAAACATCTCAATGGGCCTTGCCCAAATTTCTGCTCCCTTGGGACTATTGCTTCACATCGCCCCACCTCTCACCTGGTGGTATGGTTGCATGTGCTCCCTCTGCCCACTTACCTCGAAATTTCCCCTTACTGGATGTATCTAATTGAATGTATGTCTTTACTCGGCCTCTTCTTTTCTTTTCCAATTGTGGCCACTCCATAAGTTGCTAAGACTACTTATGAGGTTGGATGTTGAGAGGTAGTTCATGCTCCCTCTCAACCACCAAGTCTCTAACCTTTTCCTTGCTCCTCAAAGGTTTGCAACATCTTCTACCTCAAGTGAATACAAGTTCTTAACTCGCACACTGATCTGATTCACCTATATCATGGTGATCTGTCTAAGGAAAACATTTCCTTTGCTAAATATCACATCGTAGCCATGGTCTTCCAATACCGTTACAGAAACAAGATTCATCTTTAGTCCTGGAACAAACAACACAATTGTGAATGTGAGAGGGGAGCCATACTACCTTTGAAAGGAAACAATACCGATGTTGGTCGCGCAATACCTCCCATCATCTCCAAACTCTATGTTTTTCTTGAGGTCTTTCTCCTCCAAGTCATTGAAGAGATCTCTATTCCCTGTCATATGGAACGAGGCACCACTATAGAGATACCACATTCTACCCATCACAGTGCTTTCCATGCATGCAATGAGAGTGAAATCAAGTTTTAATTGTGAAGCTAGAGCTTCACCTGTTCCTGCTATTGCAGGCTTCTTCTTATTTTCCTTCTTACATGGACACTTCTTGGCATAGTGCCCGAACTTGTGACAATGAAAACACTTGATGTTGGACAAGTATTTCTTATTTCCCTCTTCACCTTGGGACTTATTTCCCATGGATTTATTTCCTTTACTGAGTAATGTAAAGTCCTGTTCTTTGGAAGAGGTCCCGTCTCTGGAGTTTATCCTAATACCTTCCTGCACCAAGACCGACCACAATCTCTCCCACTCATTTATCGAACCCTGGTAGTTGTGCCATCTCTTGGGAAGGCCTAGAAGTGTAAGGCTTAATATATCATCCTCAAAAACTGTAACACCAACACTTCCAAGCTTATCCTGACATTGGGTGAACTTGGTCAAGTACTTTGGTATTATTTCGCCCTCCTCCATCTTGATTTTTTGAGCTTTTCCTTTAGTGCTAGATTCCTGTGGTCGTTGTTGTTCTAAAACAAATATAATAAGGCCTTCCACATAGCATATGGATTTTCCTATCCACGAAGGTTCGAGACAATATGAAATTGAACTCCTTCTAACAAAATCTTTCTTGCCTTTGTTACATTCTTCTTCCATGCCGCAAAATCTTGAACATTTGTTCTTGCAGGCTTAGGATTATCAATGTCTATGAATTCCTTTAGCACATTGTCTTCCAACACAACTTACATCTTGTCTCTCTAATATATGTAATTTTAACTACCCTTAAGGGCATATTCGAGTCTCAATTCCAGAGAAAGACATACTCATCCTGTTACTGGTCCTGAAGAGTAGATATGCAAATTCGATTCACTTGCACAAAAAAACCTCATATTATTATCTTCTAGAGTGATTTCTGCTCTGATATCATGTAGAAAATCCATGCAGATTTAGTTGATATTGTAATATGATAAAAAAATACTTGAATCTACAAACCAATTACAATCTCATAATCACATGAACAAGAAAGAGAAATAATGTCAATCGCACAAGACAAAGAATTATCTGGGGAAAGCCTCAACTAAAACCCCGCTATTTGTATATTTCATAAGCCAAAGAATATGATCATATTGCAATGATTTTATCCAAGTTGAGAAACCTCTGCACTATCTATATCTGTCTCACTTGATTCCTAGGCAAGCTTGGTTCAATACTTAACGAATTTCTTGGCCTCACGAATCCCTATTTCCTTGCACATTTTCCTAGGGTAATTAGGCCCTATTAACAAGGAAATTCCCAAATAATGATTTCACAATACATCAAGGCTTTTCCTCCGACTCCATGCACCAACTGTACAATTGGATGATTATGCAACTGATAGTACACTTCCCTTTAACTCCAATATCAACTGGGTGTTTCTCAAAACTGACATGCATGAGTTATTTATGAGTGAATAATTAGTCATGTGATTGGTAAAAACATGTGAATTAAATATAATTTTCACACTTTGACCTCTCTCTAGTTCCTACATCAGTTAGAACTAGTTGAAATGACTTTAAATCATATAAATTGAGTTAATTAATTATAACTCAAAACAAACTTAACCAGGGATCCTATAATGTAGGAGACACTCTACACGCCTCTAGTTTTACCCTCAACTGAACCAACTAAGTCATCCTAACTTAGTTCACTCGTACAAGCTGTCATGTGATGTGGAATTACAATTTTCTTCTAATTTAATTAAAGGGAAAATTAAATTAAAATCCTTCTTGATGCCATTTTCAACACTCCCTCTCAACAAGAAAGGAATTCAACTCTATCCTGATCCAGTACCTTTGGAATGTTCTGCGTGCAACACTTCTCTCTAGTGTTGGTTCTACTGTAACTTATGAAAATGAAAAGCATCCAAACTAAATTAATTTTGGTCAGTAAGATGCATCTATCACCCAATTTTCTGACTACTACTAGCTAATACACTGTCTACTAAAAAATTCGCGCTGTTTCTGAATCTGCACTATGCCATCCATACTATTTTCAACTCTTCTCTGTGCTCCCCAGTATTTGACTGCTTCTAGTCTCGACATCTGTCACTCTGACATCTGACTGCATCAACTGCCACTGATCCATCCTGCTACTATGGATTATGGGCCCTCGTAGCAAGGTAATGGTCCATGAGACAAAACATCTCAATGGACCCTGCCCAAATTTCTGCTCCCTTGGGACTATTGCTTCACATCACCCCACCTCTCACATGGAGGTATGGATGCATGTGCTCCCTTTGCCCGCTTGGCTCGAAATTTTCCCTTACTGGATGTCTCTGCTTGAGTGGATGTCTTCACTCGGCCTCCTCTTTTCTTCTCCAATTGTGGTTGCGTGAAAACTTGCTGATACTGCATGTTGAGAGGTAATTCATACCCCCTCTCAATCGCCAAGTATCTAAACTTTTCCTTGCTTCTCAAATATTTTCATGCATATTCTGCCTTGAGTGCATACAGGTTCTTGACTCGCACACCAATTTGCGTCACCCGTCCCATTGTGATGTGTCTAAGGAAAACCTTTTCTTTTCTAAATATCACATCGTAGCCATGATATTCCAGTAGCACTACAGAAACAAGATTATTCTTTAGTATTGGAACAAACAAAACATCTTTGAGTCTGAGAGGGGAGCCAAAATCCATCTAAAAGGTAACAGTATTGATGCCGATCACGCTATACCTCCCATAATATCCAAAATATTTTCTGCTTTAGGTCTTTCTCCTCCAAGTCACTGAAGAGATCTTTATTCCTCGTCATATGGAAAGAGGCTCCGATATCGAGATACCACATGCTACCCATCATAGTGCTTTCCATGCATGCAATGAGAGTGAAATGAAGTTTGAATTGTGAAGCTAGAGCTTCACCTACTACTTTTATTGCATGCTCCTTCTTGTATTCCATCTTCCGTGGACACTTCGTAGCATAGTGCCCGAACTAATGACAATGAAAAAAATTGATGTTGGACAAGTCTTTCTTCTTTCCCTCTTCGCCTTGGGACTTATTTCCCTTGGATTTATTTCAATTACTGACTAATTAAAAGTACTCTTCTTTCGAATAGGTATCATCTCTGGTGTTTCTCCTAATATCTTCCTACACCAAGTCATACCACAATCACTCCCACTCAGTTAGCTTCTCCCTCCCATTTACTAAATACTAGTAGTTGTGACATCTCTTGGGAAGGCGTAGAAGTGATAGGATCACCAGATCATCCTCAATAACTGTAAGACGAACACTTCCAAGCTCATATCGACATTGGGTGAAGTTGGTCAAGTACTTTGGTATTCTGTCTCCCTCCCGCATCTTGATTTTTCTGAGCTTGTCCTTCAGTGCCAGTTTCCTGTAGTCATTGCTGTTCTAAAAAAAATAAGTTAAGGCCTTCCGCATAGCATATGGAGTTTCCTTTCCATGGAAGTTCGATAAAATATGATCTCGAACTCCTTGTAACATAATCCTTCTTACCTTTTCTACATTCTTCTTCCATACCGCCAAACCTTGAGCATATGTTGTTGCAGGCTTAGGATTATCACTATCTATGAATTCCTTCATCCCGTTGTATTCCAACACCACTTCCATCCAGTCTCTCCAATATATTTAATTTGAACTACCCTCAAGGGCATATTCGAGTCTCAATCTAGAGAAAGAAATCATGATCCTGCTGTTAGTCCCGAAGAGTAGATCTGCAAATTCGATTCACCTGCAAAAAAAAAACTCATATTCTTCTCTTCTAGAGTGATTCCATCTATAAAATCCACATAGATTCAACTGATCTTGTAATATTCTAAAACAAAATACTTTAATCTACTCTAAAAATTGCGAAACCAATTACAATCACATAATCACATGAAAATAAATAGAAATAATTTAAATCACACAACACAAAGATTTATCTCGGTAAAGCCTCAACTAAAAACCTCGTTATCTGTGTATTGCATAAGCCAAATAATATGATAATATTACAATGCTTTTCTCCAAGATGAGAAACCTATGCACTATATGTATCTGTCTCACTTGATTCCTAGGAAAACTTGGTTCAATACTTAACGAATTTCTTGGCCTCAGGAATCCATATTTCCTTGCAAATTTTCCTTGGGTAATTAGACCCTATTAACAAGGAAATTCCAAAACAATTATTGTGCAATACAACAAGGCTCTTCCTCTGACTCCATGCACAACCTGTACAATTGGATGATTATACAACTGATATTACACTTCCCTTTAACTCCAATATCAATCGTGTCTTTCTCAGAATTGACATGCATGCGTTATATATGAGTGAATTATTAGTTATCTGATTGATCATTGCATGTGAATTTAATCTATTTTTCACACTTTGACCTCTCTCTAGTTCCTCCACGAGTTAGAACTAGTTAAACTAACTTTAACTCACATAAAATAAGTTAATAAAGTACAACTCAAAATAAACTCAACCACGGCTCCTATAATGTAGGGGATACTCTACATACCTCTAGTTTGACCCTTAACTCAAATTAACTGAAGAAACTAAGTCATCCTAACTAAGTTAACTCGTACAAGTTGTCATGTGTTGTGGAATTACAATTTTCTTCTAATTTAATTAAAGGGAAAATTAAATTAAAATCCTTCTTGATTCCATTTTCAAGATTTCTTGTGATTTTAAACATAATAATAATCATAAAAATATTTAGACATCATTTTAATCATTACCCTATTTACCATGCATAATGCCACAATTATAACACCGACTAGGTACAATGCATAACAAACATATGGACGACACACATGCATAAACAATACATATAAACATTGTGATTCATTCATAGAGAACACATCCTAACAACAACCTCATTAACGTCTGCATGACAATATGATGGCAAAAATGTCCCTTACCATGCATATACAACATGTATAAATTTGAATAATAGCTGAATTATTCACCGAGATTATCCTGATTACACACTATTTAAGCTTCATGCATAATACATAACCTCTTCTACAATTGATCATCAATTTTCGGAAATAGAAGCAGTCGCATGCGCACATTAAAACATAATCAAGCACACATAGAACACAGTATGTAATGGGGAAAGCTTACAGCTGAAAACCCCCAACTATCTGTATATTATAATAATAGAGAACATGTAACAATACATAGTACAATACTCCTCACAAGTACTCAGTACTATCTCAAATAGTTACACACAAACTAGCTCAGATCTTAACAAGTCACAGGTTCAAATCTCCTCCACAAGTCTGCCTGCCTCTACTGCGCAATCCAAGTTGAATAATGATGAGATCCAAGTTCGAATCTCCTTGGCTGGAACTGCGCAATCCTCATTGGAAATCTCAATCAATGTGTGTGCAAATCTCATGCACAGCCATAGTCACAACTGATAGTAGACTCACCCTTTCACCCACCTCTAACACTGGTCTCCATTGAACTGTCCATGCATTGCAGTTAACTGATGTGTTCTTTAGTTGAATCATGAGTTAATAATTAGTGAATTAATTAATAATTAATTCACACCACTCATCACTAGTGTATTTATCATTTAGACTAAATACAACTAGTTCAACTAAGTTAAACCGAACACAACTCCACCAACTGTCTCATCAACTCCACCAAACTCTGCCACATGAGTTCTAACTAAAGTCAACCATGCAATAGCTCAAATAACCCTTAGGAAAAGCGTATTTCCTTCTGTCAGCTGCATGTGCCACATCCAAGCATCAAACTGAAGTGCTCCAAGAGGATAAGATAATGTTTATAGTCTAAATATTATTAAGGGTTAATAATATTTGATTGTTCTATTTTTAGCCCGGCAGTCTAAAAATAGATTCCACCCAATGTATAAAAATAGAGGTCCATCTATTTTTACCAACTCGACCAATCATCCATAAATAGCATCCTGGAAGTCATAGACCATGATCCATATGTCTAAAAATAGACATAGTCTAAAAATAAACTTTACGCCAAAAATAGCCTGCGGGCCCACTTAGTGAAGGCGACTTCTTTTCACTAAGCTCCATCATCTTGTTGCATTTTCAGCACTCCCTCTCAACAAGATATGGATTATCTGAAACCCCTATCCTGCCTCTGTGGTATTCTAATTTTCTCCTGGTGAGCGCCTTCGTCAAGATATCAACATCCTGCTCCTCCGTGGGAATGTATGAAAGTAACATGATTCTCCGCTGAACACAATCTCTGATATGATGGTACCTGATGTCGATGTGTTTGGATCTATCATGAAATACTGGATTATCCGAGAGTTTAATGCAACTCTGGTTATCACAATAAATCACAAGAGGGCCCCAAGACCCTAACAACCCGACCAGATCTTCATCCATATGGCCTCACATGTAGCCAAGCTTGGTCGCCATATACTTATTCTCTCGCTGAATTGAGTGCCACCACCGCTTTCCGCCGTACGCAAACCGTTGTCGACCCGACACTGCATCCCTCCAGATGTTCTCTCTATCCGCGTCTCTCGCCCAACCGCATCCGTGAAGCTGACACCGTCTCATCCTCCCGTCTCTACCACAAACCATATCCTCGATGTGCCTCTAAGATAACACAATAAATGCTTGCCTCGCCTTCCGAAGAGCTTTCAGTTTAACCATAGCTTGTGAAAGTCGTGTTAACAAAGATAGCACATATCGGTCGCAGGCTGACCAGATACATAAGCGACCCCACCAAATGTCGATAAACAGTGGCATCCACTACCTCTGCTGAAGTAGCATCCTCCTTCCTCCATCCACCTGGAAGAGGAGTATCAACAGGCTTGCAGCCATGCAGGTTGAACTTCTCCAGTATCTCCCGGGCATACTTACCCTGAGAAACAAATATTCCACCACTGCGCTGCCAAATTTCCAATCCCAGGAAATAATGAAGGAGGCCCAAGTCCTTCATCTCAAAATCTCTTGCAAGATCCTCCTTGCATGAGAGTATCAACAGCTCATCACCTGTCAAAATCAAATCATCTACATAAAGTACAATGATCAGCAACTTACCCTCCACCACAATCCGGTACAAAAGTCAGATCCGCCCACTTGAGCAGGTCCAAGTAATCAAATATTCAGGTACCAAGTACCCAGGTGCTTGTTTCAACCTGCTGCTCTTTGGAGTCCTGCGCACCACATGCGACTCGCTGCTGAAGATCTCGAAACCTTCGGTCTGCTCTATGTACACCTCCTCCTCAATGACTCCATTGAGGAACGCAGTCTTCACATCCATCTGATTAATGTGCCACCCCATCTGTGCTGAGAGAGCTAGGATCGTTCGTATGGAAGAATACCTTGCGACATGTGCAAAGGTCTCCTCATAATCGATCCCCTCTATCTGTGAGAAGCCTCGGGAAAAAAATCTTGCCTTGTACTTCTCCACACTCCCATCAGCCGCCTGCTTCACTTTGTAGATCCATCTTGAACCCACCACTGATTTCCCTTCCGGCCTTGGGAAAATCTCCCATGCACTGTTTCTGACAATTGAATCATACTCTTCCACCATGGCATCTACCCATGCGGGGTCCTCCACAGCTTCCTTGAAAGAGGATGGCTCTGTCATTTTCACTTCCTTTCTCTACAAGGGCCACGTGTATCCAAGCAGCACTGTGTCCTGACCTGCCTCTGCTCACGCCCCGTCGTAGGTGGTCCTGTCCGCATCTTGGAGCCGCCGGCCGCTCGTATTGCGCTTCCGCCTTCCGATGGTTGGCACGTATGACGGGTTCTTCCACCTCCATGAACCTCCTCTTGTGGCTGATCCACATCCTGAGGCTCATCCTTAGGAACCAATAGCTCCTCATCTGCATGCAAGTGTGGCTCCCTCTCAAGCAAACACTTCATGGCTTTCTCCTCCTGAAATTTGATATCCCATCGCACAACAGTCTTGCGACTGTCTGGAAAATACACACAATAGTTGTGGGGTGTATCAGTGTACCCCACAAATATCCCAACCTCTGCGGTCGGCTCCAGCTTCTTCCTGGCATCCTTCGTCACATGCATGTAGACAAGTGAACCAAAAATCCTCAAATGGGAAATATCAGGCCTCTTGCTAGAAAACGCCTCCTCCGGTGTACTCATGCCAAGTATCTTGTGAGGACAACTACTGCAGTATTGCATGCCTCTGCCCACAAGTGAAGGGGTATGCCCTGATCATGCAACATCGCCCGTGCAGCACCACGATCGATCTGTTCTTCCGCTCAGAAACCCCGTTCTGATGTGGGTTATGAGGTGCTATGAGCTCTCTCTGAATTCCTTCTACGTTGCAAAAGTACTTGAATTCGGCAGAGATGAATTCACCACCATTGTCGCTCCTAAGAGCCTTCACATGCTTCCCCGATTCCTTCTCAACCAACGCCTTGAACTCACAGAACTTTGAGTATGTCTCGCTCTTCTTCTGCATGAAGAAGAGCCAACACTTCCGAGAAAAATCATCAACAAAGATCACATAGTACTTGTGCTTTGCTGTCGAAGCTACTGAGAAAGGTTCACACACGTCTGTGTGAATTCTCTCAAGGATCGTCGTGGCGCGAGTATCCTTCTCGTGAAAGGTGGCTTTCACAAATTTTCCCAAGGTACACCCCTTGCACTGATCTGACTGCGCAAGAGTGCCCTTAGGAAGCCCAGTAGAAATCTGCTGTAGTATCTTCAAAGCTCCATGGTGAAGGTGGCTAAGATCAGGTGCCACGGCTCGCCATCATCCCGGCTCACCACTCCTTCTGCCTTGCATGCCATTGCGTACGACCATCATAGAGCGATAAAGGTTCTTGAATCGAACCATCTTCCGGGTTTCTCCGGTTGTCAACTTCTTTTGCACCGGGAAAGCCTTTCGGCCGAAGACAACATCCCCTTCTCCCCTTGTCTTCTAACATCGCCACAGAGATAAGATTATTCTTCAATCCTGGAACATGCATCACATCCTTCAATACGAAGGGTTTACCAGAATCCCTCTCAAAGGAAATGGTACCGATACCGGTCGCACTGTATCTACCATCATCGCCCATCTCGATGTGCACTCCAAGATCTTTCTGATCTAGATCTGAAAACAAATCTCGATCTCCGGTCATGGGAAAAGACGCACCACTGTCCAAGAAAAAAACTGATCCCATCACACTTGATACCAAGCATGCGATCAACGAAAAATCTAGCTCAAACTGCGAGGCTAAGGCCTCTTCCGCTGCAGATCCAACATCATGCTTATTTTTCTTCTTTTGCGGACAATTTGTGGCATAATGTCCATGCTGGTGACAGTGAAAGCACTTCACCTTGGACATGTCTTGCTTCTTGCGTTTCGCACCGGAATGAGAAGCTTTCTTGCTCTTCCCCTTCTTTGCTTTGGCAGCCAAAGCGCAATTTTCTTCATCAGGTGCCTTTGATGAAGATCCGTCCCTGGTACTCCGCCTTATCTCCTCTTGCATGAGATCCAACCAAAGTCGCTCCCATCCTGGAAATTTCTCCCGACCATTGACAGAGTCCTGATAGGAATGCCAACTCTTTGGAAGACCAAGGAGAGCCAAGTCCACCAAGTCCTCATCAGCTACAGTCACCCCCACACTTCCCAGCTCATCCCTGCATTGGGTGCACTTCGTGAGGTACTTGGATATACTGTCGCCTTTCTCCATCTTTATGTTTATGAGTTTATCCTTGAGCGCCAACTTCCTCTGGTCGCTCTTGCTTTGGAATAAATATTTCAACGATTTCCACATCAAGTATGGAGAAGCTTTTCCATGTAGGCTGGATACAATGTGATCCTTCACGCCCTCCAACAGAATCCTTCGACATTTTGCTGTCTTCTTTTGCCAAGCCTCAACTTGAGCAGCATCAGTAGGCTTTGGGACTTCAGCATCTATGAAATCCTTCAACCCATTGTCTTCTAATACCACCTCCATCTGGTCCTTCCATGCAACATAATTCGAGCTGCCCTCAAGGGCATACTCTAGTCGCAATCCGTTGAAAGACATTTTGACTTCGACACCAAGAAAACACTGCTGCAAATTCGAATTCCACCGGCTCAAAACTCAACCGCTTCTGATCTAATGTGAGACCAAAGTATTTCTAGCACAGAGATTGACTGTAGGGGCATTTACTGGATATATCACCTTTCAAAGAAAGGATGGATCCAGAGGCTACCTGGCCCGCTTACAGACTCTGTCTACCGAAATAAATTGTAATCACTGTAATAGATCCGATGATCAATTTCGCTCTGATACCATGTAGAAATTTGAATAATAGTTGAATTATTCACCGAGATTATCCTGATTACACACTATTTAAGCTTCATGCATAATACATAACCTCTTCTACAATTGATCATCAATATGCGGAAATAGAAGCAGTCGCATGCGCACATTAAAACATAATCAAGCACACATAGAACACAGTATGTAATGGGGAAAGCTTACAGCTGAAAACCCCCAACTATCTATATATTATAATGATAGAGAACATGTAACAATCATAGTACAATACTCCTCACAAGTACTCAGTACTATCTCCAATAGTTACACACAAAACTAGCTCAGATCTGAACAAGTCACAGGTTCAAATCTCCTCCACAAGTCTGCCTACCTCTACTGCGCAATCCAAGTTGAATAATGATGAGATCCAAGTTTGAATCTCCTTGGCTTGAACTGCGCAATCCTCATTGGCAATTTCAATCAATGTGTGTGCAAATCTCATGCACAGCCATAGTCACAACTGATAGTAGACTCACCCTTTCACCCACACTGGTCTCCACTGAATTGTCCATGCATTGCAGTTAACTGATGTGTTCTTTAGTTGATTTATGAGTTAATAATTAGTGAATTAATTAATAATTAATTCACACCACTCATCACTAGTGTATTTATCAGTTAGACTAAATACAACTAGTTCAACTAAGTTAAACCGAACACAACTCCACCAACTGTCTCATAAACTCCACCAAACTCTGCCACATGAGTTCTAACTGAAGTCAACCATGCAATAGCTCAACTAAACCCTAGGAATAGCGTAATCCCTTCTGTCAGCTGCATGTGCCACATACAAGCATCAAACTGAAGTGCTCCAAGAGGATAAGATAATGTTTATAGTCTAAATATTTTTAAGGGTTAATAATATTTGATTGTTCTATTTTTAGCCCAGCAGTCTAAAAATAGATTCCGCCCAATGTCTAAAAATAGAGGTCCATCTATTTTTACCAAATCGACCAATCATCCATAAATAGCATCCTGCAACTCATAGACCATGATCCATATGTCTAAAAATAGACATAGTCTAAAAATAGACTTTGCGCCAAAAATAACCTGCGGGCCCACTTAGTGAAGGCGACTTCTTTTCACTAAGCTCCATTATATTGTTGCATTTTCAACACAACAAACACATATACTATGAGCATAATGAACATATATGCAACTGACATGTATGCATCACAACACATTCATCCAAAGATAAAAGGAAACCAACCATCACCCAAGGAGATGGAACATGTATGATACCACTCTATAACACCCTCCTCCCACATTTACCTAAGCTAACTGGTCCACCAGGGTAGACATGTGACAAAGAGTTACTATGATATGATTCGACTCCCCATATACAATTCATGAAATGTAACTCACAAGACAAGACCAATATGACCTTCCTAAGATGCTATAGAACCTCCAAGAGCCAACCAATCCCTCCAGGTGTCCAACCCCTGTGAAAATTTGATGTTTTTCTTAACTAGACCCCCATTCGTACCATTGAGAAGCCCTCCATGTGACTAAAATCCTTCGGCTGCATGCACAACAAGGAATCCATGCGACTACATACGTCTCAAGGCAATTTTGTGCCATTGACCCATAATTCTAAGCCACTTTTTTAGGGCTAGGTCTTAATCCTCTACCCAGAACTTCATAGAACTTATAGTAAAGATAAATAAAAATTAAATAAGGCTACTAATGCAAACACTTAAGCAAGGACTTGACCTGACCCCTACCAACCATATCAGACATTTCGTCAAAAATATCACAAACATGCAATGTACAGGTCATAATTACACATCTAAGCATATAGGTCTCAGTCTTATGTTAGAATCGTCAAGAAGTATTGATGCTTCCTCATAACAGCTGCAAGATCATCTATAGGGTCACACATTCACTAAAAAATCATCTACTAGTCAAAATATGATGAGATCCAAAACTCAAGTTTGTCATAAGCCATGCTTATAACCAACATATATCCAACAGAATAAAAATGCTACAATAATAATTAAGATCACATAATAACAAGTACATTTACCCATAAAATACAAGAGGAAAATATCTCTTATTAGAATATGAAAAATGCAACTAGGTCGAGGACTTCCACATACCACCCAACCATAGAATCTAGATTGGGCCAAAACCAAATCTTTCTTTCAGCTAATCACCCTCGTGCCATATTCCAAGCACGAATGGGGGATCTCATGGAATAAACCAAACAAAACCAAATCAGGGTTCCAGAGGCCAAACCATATCAACCCTCAACCAGTGATTCCACCTCACGGTCAAACATCATTAACCATCACCAAATCTGTCTCTATCCAAGTTTTTCATGGCTCCAAAGTGTTTTTTCCAACCAAGGCTTCCAGGACTAGTAACTCAAACCACAATTGTTGTCAGGTTTTAGAGCGTTTGTCCAACCGGGGCTTCCAGGGTCAGTAACTCAACCTAGCAACAGCTCCAGAGCGTTTGTCCAACCAAGGCTTTTAGGAATAGTAACTCAACCCAAGTTGTTACAGGGCTTCTAAATCATTTATCCAACCAAGGCTTCCAGGAACTAGCAACTCAACCCGCAACCATAATGAACATGAGCACCAATTAGAAAAAAAAAGGTAAACCCAAAACAACATGGTTATCCAAGAGATGGAAAGGCTAGGAAAAAACACTGTCAACCTAGGTAATCTTCCATGCCAATGACATATTGTTACACAACATTTTGTCATTGTCCCTGCAATCCCCATCTCGTCCATTGGAGGGTCATTTCTATGCTCAATAAGCAGTATCATGCCTTGCAAAGACCATCATTGTATCCCTTTACATGAGAGTAATATTCCTTCTGTTGACAATTCCTTGAGCAGAGATTCAAAAACCCTTGTTTTTGACTTGGCGCGAGTAGTCGGTTTTTCCCTTGCGTCGAAGAGGAAGATTAACACTGGGCCCCGCACCAGTTGGCGATCTGTCTCAGTTAGCCACGCACGCCGAGTTGTTTATGGAATTTTTTTTTAAAATAGAGGTGGAGATTCCACTCCAAGAACTTTGAGGATGAGTAATTGGGAGTAGTTGAACTGACTAAACCATGGAATCCCTCCTTTATTTTATGGTTTCCACCTCTTATGGGAACCTCCTAAAGGATAGGCCTCCCTCCCACCTTTGTAGGGATCCTAACCTCCTCCTTTTCCTCTATAAAAAGAAGCTATCTCTCTTTGCATAAGATAGCTGAACATGGAGAATTGAGTATACTATAGCTAAACTGTTGAAGAGATAGAATAAGAAGGAACTTCGTTGAGAGAGCTTGAGTCCATGCCTTCATCTCATCCGAATCCCCTGATGAGCATCTGAGATGCGCTTCAGCTGAACCCCACTGGAGGATACTGCGACGTCAAAGCATTGGTTGTAACTCTTCCTTCTATCAATACATATATGTGACTATTGTTTGGTTCCCATTTTGTATTATGTTAGATGTTTAATGCAATATGCTTATCCCTCTTTGACTATCTAGTAGTTATGAATGAAGTTATTATGTCGTATGTTATTCTTGTTTGCTGTTCTGTGTGCAGGTATCCAAGCATGACTGCAGAAGGATTGTGACTTGAAAATCCAGGAGCGAGAGGCCACCACCACTACGTCCACGACGACATCATTGGATTCTAGGTAGGTATATCTACCATGTCCTCTTTTCATTCAGTAATTAGGAATCAAAACTCTAGCATGTCTCTTTGTTTCTAGGCCCACTCTAGGGCTAGAGGGATCGTATCTGTCCATAGAGAGGATTTACCTACTTAACAAATTGGAAAATACACTGGGGATTAGTGTGAGTTTTTTGTTTCATCTTGTTGGGTCAATTTCAATCATTGATTTGCTTATCTGTCTTTTTCTGGTTTGCTTTCTTAATTTATATCCTTTTTTCAGCTCTAGAGTGTCAATATTGACCTCTGCTCATTGGTTTTTGGTTTTTCCTTTTTTCCCATAGTTATCCGGCTTGGCGCGCTTTTCGTCTGAATAGTTGTGCCAATTGGCGCAGGTTGCTTTTGTTGCAGTCGCGCCAACCCCTGTTTGGCGCGGATTATAGCCTTACAGTCGCGCCAAATCCTGTAGGATTTGGTTTGACCTCCTTGATGAATCTTTTGGTTAGTTGTGCTTGCCTCTGGGTTATTTTTTGTGTGTAATTATGCCTTTGGGACTGTTTGGACTGTTGTCGACTTGTTTTTCTCAGTTTTTTGTCTATTTTATTATCAGTGTAAATTAAGGCGTTAGGGTTTCTAAGTGTCTTGGTGCACTGAGCCTTCTATTTGGAAATCAAGTATTTTTTATTATTATAAGTCTCATTCTCAGGTCGATTAAACTAAGTTTTCTTGATCCTTTTGAGTGTTTGCTTTGATTGAATGATCATTTCGTTTTTCGATTGATTCTTCTCCTTGTTCCTCCAAGCATAGATTACATTGCTTGTTTTGGGTTGTTTTGAAAACTTTCTTTTGGTTTGGAAGATTGCAACATTAGTTTGAATTCTTTCTTGTGTTTTCTTTGCGTTTGATTGAGTTATTCAATTTAGATTCTTACACAATAATCAAGCTAGTGTTTGTTTTAATTTTTCATGTAATTAGTGCATCATGTACTTCTTTTCATTGAAAATTAAAAAAAAAAAAACATATTTTGCTTTCTTTCTTTTGCATCGAAAGTGAAATATTCTTTTTCATAACTAGCGTTTGATAGTCTAGGAAAGAATTTCATTTTAGTTTTATTGTGTTAGATGCATTAGTGGATGTCTTCACATACTTTCATTGTTTGCTATTGTTTGAAAGATCTCTATCCTTCTTGTAACTAGCATTCATTGAATCAAAAATGATGTTCATTTGCATATAGCTTGCATTTAGGAAATTTGAGATCCAAATTCCATAGGGCCTTGAAACTAAAACATAATCCAAGATCAACTTTAAAATTCATTCAATTAACCTAAGGAAGCATTGAAACCTAACGACACATTTTTAGTGGTATAGGCTAGAGAAGTGTTCCAGCGTCTTAAAACCTAGTAGCTGTCGTTCGGCATCTGGCTTTAGACAGCGCTAGTATAGACTTGTGCTCCCCGTACCGTCGAGTATATAAAAGGAGACCCCTCTAGGTTGCAATACTTTTATCCATAGGAAGCTGAGTCTGCCGCCTTGTAATCGTGATACACTGAACACAACATTCGGGGAGACTACCTGCACGTACGTTAAGTCCTTGGTCATTTCTCTTTCATTTGATCACCAAGGTGTATATGGAAGTTCATGGAAACTTGGTATACCCTCTTTCTTAGAGTACCTGAGTAGTAATTTTGATCTTTTCATGACTCTTTAAAAAGAGAAGAGATTATCGAGCACTTGTCCTTTCATTCTCTTTTAAAATTGAAAGTGAATAGAATCATCTCTTTCCCGTTTCTTTACTCTTAAAACATGAAACAACAAAATCTGGTTTCAGTGTCATAAAATTAATCACCTACGATCACACGACCGTTAAAAGTTTTATTACTTGGCCTGTTGTTTTTTTCCTTAGTCTTGATCTTGGAGCCTTCGATTGGTTATCTTTTTTCCTTTCTGTTTTGATATACAGTCACGGTGGTGGGACCACTAGTTTCGTCGTCCTCACTGCCTCCTAGTGGTAGTTCTTTCCCATCCGTTTCTTTTGAAACCCCTCAGTCCACTAGGTCTGTTGAGTTTTCACAGCCTATTCTCACCTCTGTCCTGCCTCTTACTACTCGATATCCTCCTGAACAACCAGTTGAATTCAACTGGTCTCCTTCTGGTGCTTGGTCTGGTTTTGTGAAAGAAGGAGATTTTTCTCCTCTTATGTCAGACTCACCATTTTTTTCTGCTGCTGTACCTCCTAGTCCCCATTGTATTTTCGAAGATCTTATGGCGAAGTCAGATATGGATTCATCCAATCGTGTTGGTAGTGAAGGAATGCCTGTTTCTACAAGAGAATATTGGCTTTTTCTTAAAGATGTCCCTCATGTTTCTACTCAGTCTTCTCCACCATCGGTGTCACTTCCGCTTGGATATAGGTCCTTGAGTCAGATTATGTCTGGTGTTTCATCCATATCACAATCCAGTACATTAAATCCTTCTCAGAGTTCGGTCCTCCCTTCATTAGGACTATCACCTTCGACACCTAGTTCGTCAGTTACTACTACATTTGTTCCAGTCAAACCGATTGTCTGTGTGGCGTCATCCACACCAGTTGTTACCACTCAGTCGTTAGGATATTTTCATACTTGCAAGTCTATTTTTCTCAATCCTACATGGCTTATTAATCCTGGTCCTGGTAGATCACAATCTAGTGCCATAGAGGCCCCACCTGCTTCTAGTACAGTTTCCACTACCTCAGTGATTCCTGGTGGCCTTACTTTTGAAGAGTATCTGTTGGCTGTTCAAAAGCAGAGCTCTTAGGGTTCTCATCCACTCCAAGCTCCTAGTAATCCTCGATTCCATCACTATGATGATGTTTTTAATCCCATTTATTCATTCCTGAATCATTATGATGTATACGGTAATCTTGTCTATTTGCCTCCTATTGATCCTCATCAGGCTGTTTATGATCCTTATCAGACTGTTTCTCATCTTGGACCTACCTTACCTATGCAACCTTCTAGCTTGTAAGGACAACCCTCATTGGGACAACCTTTAGCTCAGCAGGGCTATACCTTTGGTCCACAGGGACAACCTTATGGTCCACAAGGCCAACCTTCACAAGGTCAACCTTTGGTCCAACACGGTCAACCCTACGGTCCGTCTAGTCAACCTCAAAATCAACCCGGACCATCTTATGCTCCTGGGGGGAAAAACTATCCGCCACAGGGACAACCTTTGGCACTAAAATCACCGCCACACATTTTGTATGGCCAAAATTTTGTGGCACAAGGACAACCCTACGCTCCTCCTCTAGGTCAACCTGGTTATCAAGGACAACTTGGTCCATCGCAACCATCAGGCCAACCTTTTCCACAAGGACACTCGGTTCAACTAGCTCAACAACCGATTCAACCTACTCCTTAGCCGGTTCCATCATTTCAGTAGCCATTTATGCCTGCTTATAGTCAGCCAGGTTTACCCGTTGAGAAACCTGCTCAACCAGGTCCGCCTGCTCAACCACAAGGCGCTTATTACCCTCAAGGTTCATATCAGTCAGTATATAGTGCACCCCAAGTTTCTTAACCTCAAAATCAACCCGTATATCATCAACCTCAAAGCCATGCTTACATTCCGCAGCAGACTTCATACGCTGCTCAGCAGGGACCTCAATGGTCTACTTCGAATAAGTATCCTAGTCCTCAACCCCAGTATCAACCGAATTATCCTACTTCTAACCCCTATGATCCGAATCCTCTGGGAAAAAATGTATGGGGGCAGAATCCCTCTTGAACTGGGTGGAATGTAAACGCGGGTCCTTATCAAAGACCTCTAATGACTTTCAACACTAAATTACCATTTCTTGCTACGTTGGAATTATCTGATGTGTCAAAGTTAACGAACAATCCCATTCTTCATAACTCGTATTGGCCTCTAGTTCCGACCAAGATTCCTAGTGATTGTCCTAAATTTGAGGGAAATTCTGGCGAAGACCCCCAAGCACATGTTATGACTTACCATTTGTGGTGTTCCTCTCACTCTTGGGTTGACGATTCCATTCGACTTTGTCTTTTCCAGCGAACTCTTATTGGTGCAGCTACAAAGTGGTACATTGAGCTATCTCGTGGCATCTTCCAAGACTTCAATTCTTTATCCATGGCATTCCTTACGCATTTTTAGTTACCAGTCCGTTATGAGACCGGGACGCACCTCCTCACTTCATTGAAACAAGACCGAGCTACTCATATCTCAAATCATATTCATGAGTGGTGATGTCATCGTCGCATGATCAAATTTGAAATTCCTGAACAACTTCTGACTCATTGGTTCACCACCTCCTTTGTTAATCAGATTGCGAAAGACATAGCTATGGGGGCATGTGTAACTAAAAAACAAGCCATTGGTTACGCCCAGTACCTTGATCTTGTGTACTCTCAGTCTGGTGCATTGTATGGTATCTTGCCTGATGCTCCTCGACCTGGAACTTCTAGACCACCGGCGACTCCATCCGTTGATGGTATTATTGGTTTCGTGTCTCAAACTTCTTAGAAGTCTTCTTCTTCAAATTCTGGGAAGCCGAAGTCTACTTCTTCCAATAATGTTGCTTCTTAGTCCACCTCGAATTCTGGTAAACCCATAAAAGTTAATGCCGTTCAGGCCAATCATATGGATAATGCTTCTAAAGGTAAAAAGAAAGGGAAAGGTAAGGCCAAAGCCGATACCCCAAAATAGGATTCTCATAAACCTCGTGCTGGCGATGGTTCTCAACGCAAGCCAAAGTACCCTTGTTTGATTTGTGATGACGAGCACTTCACCAAGGACTGCCCTAGACAATCCGAAGTGAGTCAATTGCTCAAAGGCACCCAGGGAAATTTGTCCCTTCTTAAAGAACCCTTCCCATCTCAGCAGACCCATATGGTAGAGACACCTCAGTCCTCTGCCCCATTTGGCTCTCAGGTGTTCGCGATGAATGGTTTTGAAGCTGTTTCTATTGCTACTCGATCGAAAGATTATACTGGATCACGTCAGGCCATGGGGAAGGAGATCGCTGATGTTCTTCCTCCTCCGCCTATTTCTGGCCCTCTTGACAATGAAAGGCCCAATGTTGAATCCGTTGTACGACCACCATCCAAAGGTGTACTCCGCAAGTCTTATTATAATCCCAATTCCCATGCCACTCACCATTACAATAATGTTGAGGATTTGGCTCAGACGCCATCCACGATGTCCACGTTAAAAGTACTTCATAGTTGTCCGTATCAACAAAAAGCTTTGTTATTTGTGATTGGCAGGATTAATCCTGCTGATAATAGCCTTCTTTCTTTCGATTTAGATAATTTCGTTCCAAAAATTCCGCATCAAATTGCACTCATTATTCAAGTTGTTATTAATGGTCTCGATATCCTTCGAGTAGTTGTGGATGAGGGTGCATCAACCTGTATCATGTCATCTTCATGCTGGAAAGTTATTGGTTCTCCAGCCCTGAATTCATCACTAAATGCCCTTGAAGCATTTGATGGAAGAGAATCAAAGCCTTTAGGTGTTCTCTCTAGTTACCAATTACTTTGAAAGGGAATACATTCAATGTCGAGGTAGAATTCGTTGATGCTAAACTCAATTTTAATCTTTTCCTCGGTTGCAGTTGGACTCATGCCATGTTATGTGTTCCGTCCACTCTCTTTCGTGTTTTGAAGTTTCCACACGAAGGAAATATTGTTACTATTGATCAATTTTCCTTCTTCACCTCTTCTTCCGAGAACAACGTTCCGTATGTGGATCAGATTCCTACTCCCTACGAGAGTGTAGGGCCGGGTCTTTTTAAGGATCCTGCCCTCATGAGTATTTTTCCTCTTCCTCCACTAAACAATGTTCAGATCCATATGATCTCTTGGTCTGATGACCCATGGATTATTCCTTCGCCTGAATAGATCGATTCCTTTGGAGATTTGATGCCTTTGAGTCTGGTTGAGATTGATTATTGTGAACTCATTGCAGCTTCGGAAACTCTGTCCTTTGATCATGCTCCTTTGAGGATGTCTCTTGACATTTATACTCAATCCCCCTGGCTTGGCGATTCAGATTCGCCTGGTCCTTTGAAAGAAGTGTTTACCTTTGATGAAGCCATCGTGGAAACCATGTCTCTCGAGGATATGCCATGGGACGATGGTCATCATCGTTCCTCGTTCATGCCTGGTCTCGGGGCCATGTCTTCTTTTCTTGAGCGTTTTGCATCTTAGGTTCCTTCTCCTCTGCTTCAAATGCCTGTTTTGATGCATGACGTCTTTACAGAAGGTAACTTGAGTAATATTACATAGACGATGCCTATTTACATTTCCGTTAAACCGGGAATCGTCGAGAACATCCATATCGGGTTCACTTGTTCTTCCGATGAAGTACAAGTTTATACTAGCCTTTTCCGTGAGTTCCATGATGTCTTTGCATGGTCCTACGAGGAAATGCCTGGCATTGATCCTAGTATAGTGGTGCATGAAATACCTACTTACCCCGGTTCGAAACCTGTTCGTCAGCGTCTTCATCCTGTGTACCCTAGAAAAGCTGTTGCCATTAAAGGTGAAGTTGAAAAGCTTCTCAAAGCTCGTTTCATTTATCCGATTCTTTTGATAGAATGGGTCTCTAATATTTTCCCTGTAGATAAGAAATAGGGAACCATTCGAGTCTGTGTTGATTATTGGGATATTAATTGAGCTTGTCCCAAGGATAATTATCCTTCTCCCTTTATCGATCAAATCATTGACGACTGTGTCGGGAGTGAGATTTTTTCCCTCATGGACGATTTTTCTGGTTATAATTAGATTAAAATTCTCCCGACTGATCAACATAAGACTACCTTTATCTGTCCCTGGGGTAATTTCGCATATAAGAAGCTCCATTTTGGCTTAAAGAATGGTGGGCCCACATTTCAACGAGTGATGTCGTATGCTTTTCATGATATTATTCACATCGTTCAGCCTTATCTGGATGACCTTCCTACTCATTCAACTAAGCATATGGACCATCCTAACCATCTTTGTCAGATTTTTTTTTGTTGTCGACGTTACAACATTTGGCTTAATCCGCACAAGTGCGTCTTCTGTGTTGATTTCGGTAGACTCTTAGGGTTTATCGTGTCCAAATACATAATTTTCCTCGATCCACTCAAGGTTGAGGCTATTATCAATCTCCCCTCTCCCTCCTCATTGCATCAGTTGCAGATTTTGCAAGGGAAGGATAATTTTCTACGTCGTTTTATACCTAACTATGCAGAAGTGGCTAAAGGATACACATGATTATTAAAGTAGGGTGTCCCATTATTTTGGGATGAGATTGCTCAGAAGTATTTTGAAGCACTAAAGATGTTGCTTGTCAATGCTCCTACGTTGCGTCCTCCCAACTATCATCGTGAATTTTCCCTTTATTTAGCCGTTGATTTCAGCATGATTGCCATGGTTCTGGTACAAGACGATGATGACGGTAACAAGCATGTTATCTATTACTTATCTCGTAACCTTCTTAATCCCGAGACACGCTATGCACATGTCGAGAAGTTAGTGTTAGCTGCGGTTCAAGCAGTTCAACGTTTTCGTCATTATATTCTTTTGCGTACTGTGACTGTGATTTCTAATTGCAACCCTATGACCTATATCTTGTCTCGACAATTGCTAGGGGGAAAATACTCGAAGTGGATTGTCATCCTCCAAGAGTTTGATCTGGAATTTACTGCTGCCAAGTCGAAGAAATCATTAGTATTTGCTGATTTGATCTGTTCCCTCCCTTCAGACTCTCCTCTGTCTCATTCTAAGGAATACATTCCAAACGATACACTCTTCTTGATTAGCACCCTCGATGCGTGGTACGGTGATATCATCGTTTATCTCCATATTTCTACTTTTAGATCTGAGTTGAAAAAGGATGCCCACCGACGCATCCGTCATTAGTCGCAACCTTATCGTATAGTCGGAGATACACTCTATCGTGTCGGAGTGGATTCCATACTCCGCCGATGTTTGACTCTCGAGGAAGCTGAGAAAGCCCTAAATGATTGTCACAGTGGCGCCTATGGCAGTCACATGTCTGGTTATGCCACTGCATAGAAGATTCTTCATGCTGGTTATTTCTATCCTTCTATCTTCAAGGACTGCATTGTCGCGGTTCGTAAATGTCATGATTTCCAGATCTATCAAAGCAAGATGCATGCGCCACCTGTACCTCTTCATCCTTTGATTACCATTGGTTCCTTTGCGAAGAGGGGCATCGATTTTATGATGTGTAACCCTCACTCGGCTGGGGGGCATGCTTATATTAACGTAGCCGTGGACTACTTCACCAAATGGGCCGAATCAATGCCTACAGTTGTCGTTGACGGTAAGACTACTGCTCAATTCATATTAAATCACATAATTTCTAGGTTTGGTGTCCCTCAAGCCATCGTTACCAATCATGGTTCCCATTTTCGGTATTACATGGTGGAAGAGTTGACTTATAAGTTGGGTCTGTGTCATGACAGCTCAACACTGTACTACCCTCAGGCGAATGGCCAGGTTGAAGCCATGAACAAAGTTTTTGTTACCATGCTTCAACGTACGATTGGGATCCACAAATCCAATTGGCATCTGATGTTATTTTTGGCTCTTTGGGGATGCCAAACCTCAGTTAAGAATGCAAACAGATTCACTCCTTTTCAGTTGGTTTATGGTCTGGAAGCTACTCTTCCAATTTGGTGTGAAATACCTTCACTCAAGTTGGCTGTTGAATTACTGCTGAACACTTCGCCAGAAGAAGAGTGTCTCCTTTACTTATAAAGGTTGGAGGAAACCTGCCGCTTTGTTGCTCTGGTTATTGAAGCATAGAAAAAGCGGTTCAAAGCTCATTTTGACCAATCAGTTTCCCCTCGTTCTTTTGTTGAAGGAGATCTCGTCCTCCTACAAGACCAAGCTCATGATAAGCTGGGGGTAGACAAATTTCAGCCCATGTGGCATGGGCCCTACATTATTAAACCTGTGTTGCAGAATGGGGCCTATGAGCTTATTGATTACGAAGGTCATCCTCTAGAACAACCTAGAAATGGGTTGTATTTCAAAAAATATTATGGATGAGTCATTCATGCATGATTTGTGTACATAGGTGTTTTTTTAAATTTTTGTACATGTTTTGATTTGGTGTGCTTTGCGAGAATTTTCCTGCTTATTGGGTCATGATTATTTGTGTAGATGTCTATTACCCCTTATGTCGATTTCGCGGATGGTGCTTCCCGCAGTACTGGGAATTTGTCTTCAGCAGCCTAGGTATTTTATGATCTTGCTGGTGAGTTGATAGATCTGCAAGGTATTTGTCTAGGATGGACTACAAACAATGTCGCTGAATCTAGTGCTATCCTTGAAGTATTAACCAAGGCAATCAACCTCGGCATACGTGCATTTCTTGTAAATATTGTTGAGATTGCAACAAGATGATGAGCTTAATGGAAAGAAGTCGCCTTCACTAAGTGGGCCCGCAGGCTATTTTTGGCGCAAGTATATTTTTAGACATGTTGATCACATTCTATGAGTTGCAGGATGCTACTTGTGGATGGTTGGTCAAGTTGGAAAAATAGATGTACTTATATTTTTAGACATATTGGGCGGAATCTATTTTTAGATTGCCAGTCTAAAAATAGATATGTCGAATATTATTAGCTCTTAATAATATTTGGACTATAAACATTATCTTATTCTCTTGGAGCACTTCAGTTAAGTGCAAATATGTGGCACAGGAGCTCACATAATGAATTACGCTATTCCTAAAGGTTAAGTGGAGCTATTGCATGGATACTTCAGTTAGAACTCATGTGATAGAGTTTGGTGGAGTTATTGAGGTAGTTGATGGAGTTGTGTTCAGTTTAACTGAGTTAAACATAGTTGAGCTAGTTGTATCTAGTCTAACTGATTGATACACTAGTGAGAGTGGTGTGAATTAATTATTAATTAATTCAATAATTATTAAATCATTAATCAACTAAAAAATACATCAATTAACTACAGTACATGGACAGTTTCAGTGGAGACCAGTGAAGAGGTAGGTGAAAGAGCAGTGTGACTATACTGTTGCATGATTTACAACAACCAGTGATTGGAGATTCCAATGAGGATTGCATGAGCAAGGCTGGACCAATTCGAGTTCATTTAGAGCCATTCTTCAGTAGTGATTGTGCAGTAGAGGTAGGCTATCAGGTGGTAGAGATTGGATCATGTTATTTGCTAGATCGGGCTTGATTAGTGTGTAGCAATTGGAGATTATACTGAGAGCTTGTGAGGAGATTTATATAATGATTGTTACATGATATCTATGACATATAATATACAAATATTTGGGGGTTTTCAGCTTTAAAATTTCCCATAAAATACCGTGTTCATATGTGTGATTGTTTATGGTTTTAATGTGCGCATGCGATTGTTTTTATTTCCGCAATTAATGATCAATGGTAGAAGAGATTCTGTATTGTGCATGAAGTTAAAATAGTGTGTGATCAGGAGAATCTCGGTAAATAATATATCAGTTATTCAAATTTCTACATGGTATCAGAGCGATATTGATCATTGGAGCAATTACAAAACATTGAAGCGGTTGAGTTTTGTGCTGGTGGAATTCGAATTTGCAGCAATGTTTTCTTGGTGTCGAAGTTGATATGTCTTTCAACGGATTGCGATTGGCGTATGCCCTTGAGGGAAGCTTGAATTATATTGCATGGAAGGATAGGATGGAGGCGGTGCTGGATGAAAATGGGTTGAAAGAGTTAATAGATGCAGAAATTCCAAAACCTGCTTCTAGCGATGCTACCGCACTTGACGCATGGAAAAAGAAGACAACAAAGTGTCGAAGAATTCTATTGGAAGATGTAAAGGATCACATAGTGTTCAGCCTTCATGGTAAGGCTTCTATATTCTTGATGTGGAAAGCGTTGACAAACTTATTCCAAAGCAAGAGCGACCAGAGGAAGTTGGCGCTCAAGGATAAACTCAGGAACATAAAAATGGAGAAAGGCGACAGTATGCCCAAGTACCTCATGAAGTTCATCCAATGCAGGGATGAGCTGGGAAGTGTGGGGGTGACTGTAGATGATGACGACTTGGTGAGCTTGGCTCTTTTTGGGCTTCCGAAGAGTTGGCATTCCTATCAGGACTTTGTCAATGGTCAGGAGAAATTGCCAGGATGGGAGCGGCTTTGGTCAGATCTTGTGCAAGAGGAGATAAGGCAAAGTACCAGGGACGAATCTTCATAAAAGAATTTAGATGAAGAAAATTGCGCTTTGGCTGCCAAAGAAAGGAAGGGGAAGAGCAAGAAGAATGCTTCTCAATCCGGTGCGAAAGGCAAGAAGCAGGACATGTCCAAGGTGAAGTGCTTTCATTGTCACCAACACGAACATTACGCCACTAATTGTCCACAGAAGAAGAAAAATAAGCAGGTTGCTGGATCTGCAGCTGGAGAGGCCTTAGCCTCGTAGTTTGAGCTGGATTTTTCACTGATCACATGCTTGGTCTCAAGTATGATGGGTTCAGTGTGGTTTCTTGACAGTGGTGCGTCTTTTCATATGACCGGAGACAAAGATTTGTTTACTGATCTGGATGAGAAAGATTTTGGAGTGCACATCGAGATGGGCGCTGATGGTAGATACAGTGCGACTGGTATCGGTACCATTTCCTTTGAGAGGGAGTCTGGTAAACCTTTCGTATTGAGGGAAGTGATGCATGTTACAGGATTGAAGAAGAATCTGATCTCGGTGACCATGTTAGAAGACAAGGGATATGATGTTGTCTTTAGCGAGGGAAAGGATTTCCTGCGCAGTAAGGTAACTGGTGAAACCCGAAGGATAGGGGTTTGAGTTAAGAACCTTTATCAGTTGCAGGTAGATCAGCAATGGCAGGCAAGGCAGAAGGAGTGGTGAACTGGGATGAGGGCGAGCTATGGCACAGGAGATTGGGCCACCTTCATGATGGAGCTTTGAAGATACTGCAACATATTTATACTAGGCTTCCTAAGGGTACTCTTACGCAGTCAGATCAGTGCAAGGGATGTACCTTGGGAAAATTTGTGAAAGCCACCTTTCACGAGAAGGATAGTCGTGCCATGACGATCCTTGAGAGAATTCACACAGATGTGTGTGGAACTTTCTCAGTAGCTTCGACAACAAAGCATAGGTACTATGTGATATTTGTTGATGATTTTTCTCGGAAGTGCTGGATCTTCTTCATGCAGAAGAAGAGCGATACATACTCAAAGTTCTGTGAGTTCAAGGCACTGGTTGAGAAAGAATCGGGGAAGCAGGTGAAGGCTCTTAGGAGCGACAATGGTGGTGAATTCAGCTCTGGAAAATTCAAGGACTTTTGCAGTGCAGAAGGAATTCAAAGAGAGCTCATAGCACCTCATAACCCATAGCAGAATGGGGTTGCTGAGCGGAAGAACAGAATGATTGTGGGTGCTGCACAGGCGATGTTGCAAGATTAGGGCATTCCCATACACTTGTGGGCTGAGGCATGCAATACTGCAGTATATGTGCAGAACCGTTGTCCTCACAGGATACTTGGCATGAGTACACCCGAGGAGGCGTTTTCTGGTAAGAAGCCTGATATTTCCCATTTGAGGATTTTTTGTTCACCTGTTTACATTCATGTGACTAAGGATGCCAGGAAGAAGCTGGAGCTGACCACAGAGGTTGGGATATTTTTTGGGTACACTGATATACCCCACAACTATCGTGTGTATTTTCCAGATAGTCGCAAGACTGTTGTGCGACGAGATATCAAATTTCATGAGGAGAAAGACATGAAGTGTTCACTTGAGAGGGAGGCACACTTGCATGCAGATGAGGAGCTATTAGTTCCTAAGGATGAGTCTCTAGATGTGGATCAGCCACAAGAGGAGGTTCATGGAGTGGAAGAGACCACTCATGCAGTGCCAACCATCAGAGGGCGGAAGTGCACTACAGAAGCTAAGCGACTGGCTCAAGATGCAGAGAGGATTGTAGGAGCACCTACATCACAGCATGGACAGAGACAGTCACCTGATCGGTATACTGGATACATGGCTCTTATGAGCAAGTGTATCATGATAGATCCATCCTCTTTCGAGGAAGCTATGGAGGACCCCGCATGGGTAGATGCCATGGTGGAAGGGTATGATTCGATTGTCAGAAACAGTGCATGGGAGATTGTCCCAAGGTCAAAAGGGAAATTAATGGTGGGTTCGAGATGGATCTACAGAGTGAAGCAAGCAGTGGACGGAAGTGTGGAGAAGTACAAGGCAAGATTTTTTGCTCGAGGCTTCTCACAGATTGAGGGGATCGATTATGAGGAAACCTTTGCAGCTGTCGCAAGGTATTCTTCCATACGAACGAATCTTTCTCTCTCAGCGCAGATGGGGTGGCACATTCATCAAGTGGATGTGAAGACTGCGTTCCTAAATGGAGTGATTGAGGAGGAGGTGTACATAGAGCAACTTGAAGGTTTCGAGATCTTCAGCAGCGAGTTGTATGTGTGCAGGCTCAAGAGAGCACTGTATGGGTGAAACAAGCACCTCATGCTTGGTACACACTGATAGACAGTTATTTTACCAGACTTGTATTCTCCAAGAGTGAGGTGGATCCGAACCTATACCAGATTTTGGTGGAGGGTAAGTTGCTGATCATTGTACTTTATGTATATGATTTGATTTTGACAGGTGATGAACTGTTGATACTCTCATGCAAGGTTAATCTTGCAAAAGAGTTTGAGATGAAGGACTTGGGCCTCCTTCATTATTTCCTGGGATTGGAAATTTTGCAGCGCAGTGATGGATTGTTTGTGTCTCAAGGCAAGTATGCCCGGGAGATACTGGATAAGTTCAACATGCATGGCTGCAAGCCTATCGACACTCCTCTTCCTGGTGGATGGAGGAAGTAGGATGCTACTTCGGCCGAGGTAGTGGATGCCACTGTTTATCGACAGTTGGTGGGGTCGCTTATGTATCTGGTCAATACACGACCCGACATATGCTATGCTGTTAACCAGCTTTCACAAGCTATGGTTAAGCCAACCAAGCTCTTCTGGAAGGTAGGCAAGCATGTAGTGAGATATCTCAGAGGCACATCGGGATATGGATATCGTCGAGATAGTAGGATGAGGTGAAGGCGCTGTGTCTTCACGGATACGAGATGGGTGGGGAGCCCAACATACGGAAAGAGCACATGCGGAGGGATTTTGATGTCGAGTCGCTTGATGTTTTCTTGGTACAGCAGGAAGCAGAGATCCATGGCACTCAGTTCAGCAGAGGCCAAGTATATGGCAGCGAGTTTGGCTGCATGCGAGGCTATATGGATGAGGAAGATCCTGGTCGGGTTGTTCAGTTCACACTTATATCCTACTGTGATATATTGTGATAATCAGAGTTGCATCAAACTCTCAGTTAATCTAGTATTTCATGATAGATCTAAACACATTGACATCTGGTATCATCATATTAGAGATTGTGTGCAGCGGAAGATCATGTTACTTTCATACATTCTCATGAAGTTAGATGCGTATAAAAATAAGGAAAGATTACAGTACAAAGGCAGGATAGGGGTGGCCGAGATAATCCTTATCTTGTTGAGAGGGTGTTGATGTTACACAGCGAAATCATTAGGCAAGTGGAAAGAAATGCCTTCACTAAGTAGGCCGCGTAGCAGGCTATTTTAGCGCAAGTCTATTTTTAGACATATGGATCATGTTCTATGAGTTGCATGATGCTATTTGTGGATGGTTGGTCAAGTCGGAAGAAATAGATGGACTTCTATTTTTAGACATACTGGGCGGAATCTATTTTTAGATTGCCAGTCTAAAAATAGATATGTTGAATATTATTAACTCTTAATAATATTTGGACTCTAAACATTATCTTATCCTCTTGGAGCACTTCAGTTTGATGCTTGGATGTGGCACATGCAGCTGACAGAAGGAATTACGCTATTCCTAGGGTTTAGTGGAGCTATTGCATGGTTGACTTCAGTTAGAACTCATGTGACGGAGTTTGGTGGAGTTGATGAGACAGTTGATGGAGTTGTGTTCGATTTCGCACAGTTCAACATAAAATTTAAACCTAATTATGGTCTTCTGGCAGTTGATACTCTCGTGCAAAGCTGTATGAATTAATTATTAATTAATTCAATAATTATTAACTCATTAATCAAATAAAGAATACATCAGTTAAATACAGTGCATGGATAGTTTCAGTGGAGACCAGTGAAGAGGTAGGTGAAAGAGCAGTGTGACCATCAGTTGTGACTATACTGTTGGATGATTTGCAAAAACTAGTGATTGGAGATGCCAATGAGGATTGCATGAGTAAGGCTAGACCAATTCGAGTTCATTCAGATCCATTCTTGAGTAGTGATTGCGCAGTAGAGGCAGGCTATCAGGTGGCAGAGATTGGAGCATGTGATTTGCTATATCAGGCTTGATTAGTGTGTAACAATTGGAGATTGTACTGAGAGCTTTGTGAGGAACTTTATATAATGATTGCTACATGATCTCTATTACATATAATATACGGATAGTTGGGGTTTTCAACTTTAAGCTTTCCCATAAAATACTGTGTTCATATGTGTGATTGTTTATGGTTTTAATGTGCGCATGCGATTGTTTTTATTTCCGCAATTAATGATCAATGGTAGAAGAGATTCTGCATTGTGCATGAAGTTAAAATAGTGTGTGATCAGGAGAATCTCGGTGAATAATATATCAGTTATTCAAATTTCTACAATGCTGGTGAGTTGATAGATCTGCAAGGTATTTGTCTAGGATGGACTACAAACAATGTCGTTGAATATAGTGCTATCCTTGAAGTATTAACCGAGGCAATCAACCTCGACATATGCGCATTGCTTGTAAATATAGATTCATAGCTTGTTTTTCTGCAACTCAATGGTCATTTTTTGGTCATAAACCCATACATTCTGAGATTTTATTTACATGTTTGTATGTTGGAAAGACATTTTGATTTTATCACATATCAACATATTCCTAGACGAATGAATGCATTAACTGATACAATGGCTAACATTGTATTAGATAGACATTTGCGTAATTTGTAAAATCATCATCATATGTAAAAGATCCATGTAGGAAAATAGATGTATATATATATATCGGGTGTTTGCATTAGTGTGCATCATAAATTCAAAAAATATGTGTGTTTCTGTTACATCTCGAGACACCATGTCTCTCAAAATATGCAGATATAAATCTTAGGTGTCTAATTGGCCGTGATGCTCATGGTAGCATGTCACTTCCCATACGAGCAGCCTTAATAAGCGGTGAATGCAGCTTGGAACCCCTATGGTATGTCTCTGGTAGGCACGAGGAACATCGTCGAATTTTGCATAGTCCGGGACTCCACGTGTGATTCCCTCTAAGTTGCGCACGATCTCCTCCTCCTCGCCTCCCTCACCATGAGGGTTGAAATTTCGAGGGATTTGCCTCGCTATTGGAGACATGCCTGCGGGTCTCTCTGGGCCAACATCTTCAAATTCATGGATTTAACGTCAGAACATACATAATTAAAAAAAATAAAATTATAACACTCATGAAAATTAAAAACGAGTCTTACCTAAATCTTCATCCCAATCCTCTCCCTCCGGGAGTGGGAGGTCCAGATCACCAGTAAAATCTGTTCCAGAGTAGGGCCAGTCCTCCACTAAAATAAACTTTCGGTGGAGCCAATCAAATAAATCCAGTCTCTAGGACATATGTTGACTATCCCCTACCCTTGGCATCAGAGCTGCCCATCGGGCCATCCGTTGTTCCCTCGCTAGTGATGTTGGGACTATGATCTCCTGACGCTGAAAAATTGGTAGTCTTTCTAGGAAGAATGATACCAAGATATATAGACCCTTAACCGAATTGCTTCAATTTGGTCTTCATGCATTTTGTTAACTGGCGTTTCATGTTTATTGTCACGACCTCTACCCAGTTGTAGATGGTCGGTGTCAAGCAGTCTACAGCAAGAAGAAACTATGTCTTTGTTGCTTCGTGTGGTGCTTGTGATCTCGCAGCTCGTGTGATGGTGTGTAGCACTAATTTTAGTGCCAAGTCTAGGATAGTCTGGATATTGACTTTCCCACTTCCTGTTCCCTTCCGTGCCCCTAGACATACCCTGTCAATCACCATGGAAATGCTCTCCATGCAAGGCTGGGTGCCGGTTAGGATCGGTGCTGCTCCCCTCCACGATAATCCTGCTATGAAGTAGACATCAGAAACATTGATCCCAAGTTCTTGATCTCGAAGGATGAAATTTTTCTAATTTTCATCCCATATGTTGATCAAATACTGTAGCAGCTCCAGTTGATCTCGGAGACACGGTGTCAAGAGGAAATTATTTAGTCCACAGTCTTTGAGAGCTTCCATGCATCTCTCATTTTCCATGGCAAGCTAGTCCTCTTTGCTGTGTTCCCGTTCTTTCCATTCGATTACCATTTTGCCACTTTCTATCTGCAAACATGTTCATATGGATAGTATTAGCCATTTTTGAAGCTTGGATTTGTAAAAATTGGGCATTTAACTTGCATTTTTTTACACAAAATGGTTTACGTGGTTGGTGTGACTGTTTCCCAAACAGTCGCGCCAATGGGCGCACCCTAGTTAAGAAAAATGGGCGATTGGCACGAGTCTGTGCCCGAAACCCGCGGCAATCGCCGTGCCTTAAAATTTGAATTTCCTCCCCCAGAAATAAAAATTGGAGGTTGCAGGCAGTAAAAGATGACTTAAAATGAAGGGAGAGATATTGGCTCTTACCTGGAACTGACGGATTCGAGATTGTTCTGTCGGATCATCCGCTATCGTCGCCGCAATATCACACTGTAAAATGGGTAACTATTGCTCCACAAGAGGTAAAAAGTGAAAAGTAATTATTTTTACCATTTTTGGCATTTTATAACTTTTCACAACCCTAATTAGGTTTTAAGACATTTTTTTCGATTATTTTATTATATTATTTTCGAGAAATGGGTTTTACACGTGTCTCTTGTGCAGTGACAGGTTTTCAGGCCATAGTGATAAAGTAACGAGTTATATTTTATACTTTTTTTGGACTCGGTAAAAACACGAAAAATTCACTACTGGAGTCATCTTTCAGCTCTTTTCCGACTCTCTAAAATTGAAAATATTGTCGAGACTCTTATTGTTTCGAACTCGTTAAATGTCTGTGAAGCGAATACTACCTAGTATACGTTTACCCCTTTTTCGAGCTGGGATGGATTATTTACGAAAAAGGAATACCTTAAACTATCGTGACTAAGAGATTCTTTCAGATATTGTTTTCTACCTTTTCGGATCTGAGAGACTATTTACGAAAATGGTCATGCTAGAGTTTTTATTTTTTGCCTTTTTTTCAAACTCTCTAAACATGAAAAGATGTCGAGTTCTTCCTTTGTCAGACTCGTTAAAACCTGATGACATCGGACTTCATCTCCATGACGTTACTCAAGTTTCTCCTTCCTAGGGCTCGTAAAATTTACTAGGTTGGATTTGTCCGAAAGAAAAACTTATAGCACAAGCATATGATATCCTCTTCAAGATTATTTTAAAAATAATTGGGGTACTCGCCATAAATGGTGGGGGAAAATGGAACCAAGTTTTAGTTATGTTGGCAGTATGTCGCTCTTGAACATGGCACTTGTTTGCATTCATGTCGGGTTGAGGACATCTCATTTCGTCACTTTTGCCTCCATGGGTTTGGGTAATCTCTTTTGACCTCTCATCTGCTCTTTGCCACATCATCATGACCTCAGATTTTTTGATGTCAAAAACTGCCAAATCCAGTGTCGTGTCATTGATATGTTCAAGAGAAGTTTTCCTCTGCAGTTCTCAACCTCCCTTTGATTCTCTGTTGGTCCTAATTCACTATTATCATGTTCCTCTGTCTCGTATCGATGATGTGGGAAACATTATGGCCCACCTTCGATCAGATCACTTCCTGTTGACTTCAGCTCATTATCCAGGAATTTGATCTAGAGACTCCCTTTTGGTACCTTAGAGCCTGCATGCCTTAATGACAGGTTTTTCGCATTCGACGCAAGGTCCACGTCATTGGCCTTCGATTGGGTGATTATACGGATGTTCAACACCAGATCACTATTCACATTAAGTGGATTATACCGATTTTACCTTGAGAGCCATTGTCATTATTTGTGTTTTCTCTCGTGCCTGTTAACATCTTTCATCATTGGCTGGTAATCAGGTGATTTTCTTGCATGTTTGACTTCAGCTCATATATTCGCATGCTTGAATTTGTACTTGTTCGGGTCGAGATGGAGCATAAGACTCTGGGTTTTGTCTAATAAAATCCAGGCTGTGGATTTTTGTAGATTATCATGACTTATGGCATGACTCTTTTGATTGGATGAATGTGACCATACCTGAGTCTATTTGTTGATCCTTACTGCTGGATTGCTGTGTCCATACCTCGGATCTCAGTTTTATGTACTCTATTATGGACGGCTGTGCCCATACCACATGTTCATGTATCAGAGATATCAGTTGTATTTGTAATTGCAATTTTTCCAACATCGGTGTTTGGTTCAAACACGTTTTCATAAAGAATTTCGCCCCTCCCTCTCCCTCATACCTCATGCTTTAGGGGGCATTTGTTACACAACATTTTGTCACTGTCCTTGCAATCCCCATCTTTCCCATTGGAGGGTAATTTTTGTGATCAATAAGCAGTGTCATGCCTTGCAAAGACCATCATTGTATCCCTTTACATGAGAGTAATATTCCTTCTGTTGACAATTCCCTTAGCAAAGATTCAAAAACCCTTGTTTTTACCTTGGCGTGAGTAGTCAGTTATGCCCTCATGCCGAAGAGGAAGATTAACATTGGGCCCCGCACTAGTTGGTGCTCTGTCTCAATTAGCCACCCGCGCCGAGCTGTTTATGGAATGTTTTTTAAAAATAGAGGCGAAGATTCCACTCCAACAAATTCGAGGATGAGTCATTGGGAGTGGTTGAACTGACTAAACCACAGACTCCATCCTTTAGTTTATGGTTTCCACATCTTATGGGAACCTCCTAAAGGATAGGCCTCCCTCCCACCTTTGTAGGGACCCTAACCTCCTCCTTTTCCTCTATAAAAAGAAGCTATCTCTCTTTGCATAAGCTAGCTAAACATGGAGAATTGAGTATACTATAGCTGAATTATTGAAGAGATAGAATAAGAAGGAAATTCATTGAGAGAGCTTGAGTCCATGCCTTCATCCCGTCTGAATCCCTTGATGAGCATGTGAGATGCACTTCGGCTGAACCCTGCTGGAGGAGACTGCAACATCAAAGCATTGGTTGTAACTCTTCCTTCTATCAATACATATACGTGACTATTTTTTGGTTTCCATTTTGTATTATGTTAGATGTTTATTGCAATATGCTTAGCCCTATTTTAATGGCTAGTAGTTATGAATGAAGTTATTATGTCGTATGGTGTTCTTGTTTGTTGTTCTATGTGCAGGTATCTGAGCATGACTATAGAAGGATTGTGACTTGCCAAGGCAGGAGCGAGAGGCCACCACCACTATAGCCACGATGACAGCATTGGATTCCTGGTAGGTCGATCTACCATTTCCTCTTTTCATTCAGTAATTAGGAATCAACACCCTAGCATGTATCTTTGTTTCTAGACCCACTCTAGGGCTAAAGGGATCATCTCTGTCCGCAGAGAGGATTTACCTGCTTAACACATATCATAGCCAAGAAACCACTTGCATGTGCTATGCATGCCAAAACTAGCAAGGAAATCATACATGAAACTCAGTACCTGAAAGAAAAACCCGATGTAGTTGTTGATCCCATTGTCCTCTTACGCTTTCCTGCTTTTCCTTTGCCTTCTTGATTCAAATCCAAAGTATGCCACACTCCTCCAAGAGTGCTCCAAGAAAACTATGTGCCCAAGAGTATGAAAGAGAGAGTGAAAAAAATGAGAATGCGAAAGGACTGAACTGAAAAAGGTTAACTCTAAAAAAAAACTGTGAACTGGTCCTTAGAAGCCCTTTTATCAATGAGGCCTCTATTTTCTTCATTTTCCATTATTTTACATCAATTTCCTCCTCACATGCAACCTATGACCTTTCACCTCCATTTTCTCCTAATTTCCATTATTTTCATAAATAAAATGCCAATAAATTCCCCATGCCAATTTCCAAATACTTTTCCATTTCCTTTTCCAATTTCCATAGCCATTAATTAATCACAATTCATCCCTGTCACTATGTTTTTTCCCAACATTCAACTTGGAATACGTGTCCCATGACCTTGGTTATTATTTTGGATTTATTAACTTTATTGCATTGATTTTTGACCAAAGTTGTTACAAAAGGGACATGAAGCTTTATGGTAGGATTGTGTGTAGGTTGAGAGAAAAATAAAGGAAAAGTATAAGATCAACAGTTGGGACAAAATGGTTTTGAAACTAAAGGTAAGTTTTTTCCTAAAGACTACCAATTTTCTTTGTTTAGACAATGCAAAATCTTAGGCAAATATTAATTTTTGTGAGATAATACATAGAATAATTCTATAAGGTGAATATAAGGGAAAATTATGCAGAAGGTGTTGTAGAAAATATCTCTAGGTATATAAATGGTCTTAGGTTGGACATTAGGATGAAATAGGTGTGTTGTCTCCTAAAACTATAGAAGAAGCATACCATATTGCCTTGAAAGCTAAGGAGAAGCTCATGAGGAAGTAGGATGGCAGGAGTACGATCCATGTGGATATTGGTGGCCAGCCGCTTATTCCATTTGGACTCCCAACATTGTTTTCCATCAATTTCCTATTTTTCAGCACACTTTCCATTTTCAACAATTTTCTATTTTTGGCAATTTTTGGATCCTTAACTTTTGGAGTCGTTTTGAGCCCCTAAATGACATTTTTTGGAGAAACAAGAAAACATGGATCAAGATGCATGTTTTTAATTGAAAGTTGTTTCCCCCCAACATACCTTTCTAATGGGTTATTGTTGAGTCTCAAAAGTGTTTTCCATATTCATACATATTTCCATTATGTCATAACCATTTAGCTCTTATTTCATAGCCATTTGACCTAAAACCCTACATCAAGTAACCATTTTCATAAATATATGGGTTAGGATCCTTGTCTTCCAAAGTTATTTATTTTATGTATTTAAAGTGAATTTATGATTAGAAACTAGAAAATTAATATAGTTTCATATATCTATATATGTGTTATGAGTTTTGTGACATGTGTAGGTCAAAAGGAGACTTCTAGAAGACCCTTATGTGGCACTCTAAGGCCAAATTCGAATTTGGTTGGAGAAGATTATGGGATCAAGACGATATGTGTCTCACTTCCTTGTTGTGTTGAAACTCTAAGAGGATATGTGTCTCATTCCTCAAAGTTGTGTTGAAACTCTAGAAAGACATGTGTCTTATCATTTCCTATTTTGATTGTAACTCTAGAGATGGAGGGAGAGATTCATGGACTCCCATTAATGAGATAACTCCTCATATTTTGTATAAATAGGAGAAGCTTTATCCTATCAGGGGTAGTGAAAAAATAGTGAAAAATAGGAGAAGGAGAGAAAGGAATAGAGAGTCTTTTGTAACAAAGCTTAAGATGGAATGGGATGTAGATTTGTGAGTTTTTCAATAAAGAAGTTCCTTGATGGTGTTTTGATTACAATTTTAAGGAGCTGAAGAAGGATTACACCAAATTGGTAGCAGAGGACCCCTGCTATTCAAGGAGGTTTTGCATGTTTTTTAGATAAGTTGCTTTCAATTCTGTTTTGTCATATTTCCTTACTTAGATTGCTTTCTGAAATCATAGCGCATTTGCACATAGTTTTACAATGACTAATGACATGGAATCAGTCTTGTCCTTCTGCTGATTTATTTTTCTTAGCTTTTAATTCCAGCACTGTTTTATTTATTTCAGTTTTGTACATTTGTTTTATTAGTTAGATTAGATATTAAATTACTCATGTCATTATCAGTTACCTCCGAAAGCCATAGCGAGACTAATGGTGAGGGATTGAAGTATGAGTGTGTAGTTTGATATTAGTTTATTTTTATGCAAGTTAGATATTAAATTGCTCATGTCATTATCAGTTACCTCCGAAAGCCATAGCGAGACTAATGGTGAGGGATTGAAGTATGAGAGTGTAGTTTGATATTAGTTTATTTTTCTGCAAGTTAGATATTAAATTGCTCATGTCATTATCAATTACCTCCGAAAGCCATAGCGAGACTAATGGTGAGGGATTGAAGTATGAGTGTGTAGTTTGATATTAGTTTATTTTTCTGCAAGTTAGATATTAAATTGCTCATGTCATTATCAGCTACCTCCGAAAGCCATAGCGAGACTAATGGTGAGGGATTGAAGTATGAATGTGTAGTTTGATATTAGTTTATTTTCTTTCTGCAAATTAGATATCAGATTGCTCAAGTTGTTTATGATTACCTCCGAAAGCCATAGCGAGACTAATGGTGAGGGGTCAGAATATGAGTTGATGTAATTTGGTTTTAGCTTTACTTTGCTTGCAATTCTTGGATTTCTTTGAGCACAATTTCTTTTGTATTTAGACAGCAGCAAGGGTAATGGGTTTCATGATCAATAGTTCACTATTTGTTTGACTAGTATAGTGGCACATTTTCATTTTATTTTAGGAATTAATTTTGTCATTGCATATTTTAAAACCCTTTTGAAGTTTGAAGTTTGGGAAATCATTATAAAGGACATCATTGCCTTGAACATTTATATCCATACTTGTCTTTTAGAATTTCCATCTCACATTAGGAAACCAACCAAGATAAAAACCCCTAAGATTAAAAAAAAAAAAAAAACCAAAAACGACAAAAGGTAAGAGATAGGTTATCTTGCACATATAGTGCGCCACACTTCGTCAGCTTACGAATCTCGGATTGAAAAATTAATGTAGCAATTTAGGACACACTAAATTGACCCAAACATTTTGGCGCCATTGCCGGGGAAGTGTAACTAGGTAGCATTATTTCTTACATCTAAAAAAAAAATAATAATTCTTGAGTATGCTCTCCTCCTGCACTTTATGTGATCTGGAGGATCAGAAAAAATGATTGTTATGTAAAAAAAAAATTAATAATTCTTGAGTATGCTCTCCTTCTGCACTTTGTGTGATCTGGAGGATCAGGAAAAAAGAATTGTTATGTAAAAAAAAAAAGAGAAAGAGAAAAAAAAAGGAGACAAAATAAACTTCATCATTTCAATTGATTCAATAAAAAAAAATAAAAAATAAAAATTGTTTTCATGAAAAACTTTGATTTCAATAAATTGTTTTGTTTAATGAATATATATGTGTATTTTTAAATTTTTTGAAAATATAACATACATAATTTTATTAAACAAATCAATTATAAAAAAATGATGAAAAAAAATATATAAAAAATGAAAATTGAATTGTTTTGTTACTAAAATATATATATGTATATTTTTAAATTTTTAAAAATATACATATAATCATTTTGTTTAGTAAAATATATATGTGTATTTTTAATTTTTTTTAAAAATATAACATGTAGTTTTATTAACAAAAACAAATAAAAAACAACAAAAACAAAACATGAAATTTTTTTTGTTCAAAATAAATCAAAAACAAAACATCCAAGCCAGCCTTGCTGATCATGTTATCCAGCCTGTCATATCCTCATTCTTGATGCTCATTAAAGATGAAGATAGACATGTGAGGCGCGCAGCTGTTTCAGTGTTGAGTACAACAGCTCACAATAAGCCATTACCACCTCTTCTATATGAACAGACTGTTGTCAAGCAAGAACTAATAAGGACAGTCGATCTTGGCCCTTTCAAGCACACTGTTGATGATGGGCTGGAACTGAGAAAAACAGCTTTTGAGTGCGTGGATACATTGCTTGATAATTGCCTCGATCAGATTAATCCTTCATCTTTCATTATTCCCTATCTTCAATCAGGTTCAAATGATCATTATGATGTGAAAATTCCATGCCACCTCATACTTTCAAAGCTTGCGGATAAGTGTGCTTCTGCAGTTCTGGCAGTTCTTGATTCATTGGTAGAGCCCTTAGAAAAGACAATCATTCACAAACCAAAGCACAATGCTGTGAAGCAAGAAGTAGATCGCAATGAAGATATGATTCGAAGTGTACTTCGTGCAATTGTTTCTCTCAATCGTATTAGTGGCAGTGAATGCAGTGCTAAATTCAAAATTTACTAGCAGAGAGGAAAGCCAAAGGAAACGAAAATTTGCTCAGAAACTACAGCCAAACTGAATTCATAATCATTTAACAAATCCGTGATTTAGAGAGACCGTTCTTTAGGAAGCCAAGTTGGTTTTGAATTGAAATCAATTGATTGATACATGTGGCAATCAACAAACTGATCGTGTTCATTCCCTATCTTATAGTATATTTGACACGTTCAAGCATGGTCGGAGGAAAACTAAAGAGCGAATTTCACAGAGTAAGAAACCGAAACATGGGTTTTTCCGGGAACGGGGGCAGTTAGATAACCCAGAAATCGGTTTACGAAATTCGTGGCGGTCTGGGAGAATTTTTCGGTTCTTTGAAGCCCATTTTTGCCTGCCGCGTGAGAAAAAACGGTTTTCTGTTTGCACAGTGGAGAGTTTGAACGGCACTCTGCATTGATTTCACCCATAATCCGAGGCAGAAGAATTTTAATTGAAATCAAAGACTCTCGTGGCATTAAATCCACATTCCACTGCCCACTGATGCCAAATCTTCACCTGCACTGATCCACCAGCAACGCAACCACTCTCATCTTCAATCGCATTTCACCTCTTCGTTGGCAGATGAGAGCATTGACTTCGGATATTTGAAAAGCATCATAGCTACCACTCCATGCTGGTAATAGCGCAAGATCAAGGCGCTGAAAGCTTACAGATTTGAGGTGTGAGTATACAACGCAAAGCCAAATCGACATTGGTGCTCATTTGTAGAGCGAAAAAAAAACTTGGACATCAAAAACTTGGAGACATTATGGAGAATGGCATTCATGTTTTTAGTTTTTATTTAATTTCCTTATTTAATAAATTGTTTTGTTTAATAAAATTATATATTAATATGTATTTTTTTTAAAATGTAACATATATAATATTTCAAACAAAAAAAAAATGTATTTTTCAATTTTGTTATTTAAAAAAAAATAAAAATTGCATTTCTCTTTTTCAATTTTGTTATTAAAATATATATATATATATATATATATATATATATATATATATATATATTTCTCTTTTTCAATTTTGTCTTGATTAATTAAAAAAAATAAATAAAAAAAAATCAATAATTTTGAATCAATGAAATGAATAAGTTATTTACTCACTTTTCTGAAGGTATTGATTAATTTTGGACTGATGATGAAAGATGAATGACTAACTTTTTATTCAAGATTTTTTTTTAGCTACAGAAACCATCGACATTCTGCAGCTAAAGTCCAATTCCGCAGCTGTTCTCCAATTTCGCAGTAGAAAAAACCTCATTGTTCAAATCAGCCTAACTTTCTCATACAAAATCAGATTTTGATGATTCAAGTATCGTTGGAAAGGTCTCAACAAGATCTACACAGTGAGAAATCTATCATTAGAGTTTGAAGTAGTAAATAATGAAATAAATTTTTGAAAAGAAGCAACATTCAAATTGAGGCACTAATTCCAAAATAGGTATAAATTCTTTTGATTTTTCCTTTGAGAACTTGTTTCATTAATACAAATTCTTGGTTTTGTGTGTAAATATCATAACTAGAGAGACTAATCACCTCTCTCCTTTGATAATCCTACATTCCATTGCAGAAGAAGTATTAGTTTTTTTTGCAGGTTCTAGGAGGAAGGACAAATGACTACAAGAGAATGGTGTCTCTCTAAGAGACCAATTTGTTTCATAAGAGGATGATCAACAACAAAGAGAAAATATGTTGATGCAAAATCAAATTCAAACACTTGAAAAACTTTCAAATACTATTGTCTCCATCACATCCATACCTCATAATAAACCATTCACCTTATTTCACTTCATATTTTCCATTTACATTCACATCCACTTTCCATTTATTTTGGTCCATTCATAACCACAAATAAAAACAAGAGGCTCATTCATATGCTTATTGCCCATTGCCATTTCTACTCCCCATTGCAGTCTTCCATTTTTATCTTCCATTTCTTGTCATTTTCATTACGCAAATAAGCCACCTTCCAATCACAAATTATTGAGTCCATAGTCCCTTGAGTCTAAGTTCTTTGTAAAAACACCTTGAGGCTTGCATGCCTTAATGGCAAGTTCTCATGCTGAAAAACAATGGGAATACATTAATGTCCCTTGTTCGTCAGATCTTCTAGGTGACTCGACATCGGCAAAATCATTCGTACCTAGCAAGATGTGTTTAGGCATCTTGACTCTCGTTGTCATCAATGGTGAGAGTTCTCGTGTTGACTAGTGGCATCCATTAATGGCCACTAAGTCAAAAACTTCCTACTATGTTCGACATCAGAACATCTTTTCACATAGTAGGAATTGTGTCAATGAATTTTGAAGACATGAAAATTATTATCTTCAGCATTTTGGAGTAGATTCAACAAGTTTTAGTAGGAGCAATAAAAAGTCATCTTATCTCTTTATCCATGACTCCTCTTCTTCAGCCACTTGAAGAAGAATATGATCAGACTTTTGTAGCCACCACACATACAACTCACATCCACATTTAAGGTAAGTGAAGGTATGTTTCTAATTTTGAGTCATGTAATTCATTAGTATGCTAAAATTGCTTTGAAAAAATTCCTCACTCCCTTTTTCACATTGTCATATCTTTAGTTGGGGGAAGGGACATCATTTCATATCCACATGTCATACACTATCACACATTTTCATTTCATTTCCACCCACATATACTTCCCAACCAACTATTGTTGCAACATGATCAAAGATTATATGCCTTGCAAATGATCAATTCATTGATGAAGTAATTGATTCTAAATGTTTTCATGAACTTTGATGAAACAAAGAAAATAAAGCATTATTACACAAGAACCATTGCTCAAAAAAACCAGTTGTCACACAAGAACCAACCATAAAAATATGTTGCAATCAAATGTATTATACTTTGCCAAAAGAAAATATTATAAAGCAAAGTTTGGAACAAATCAATACGACTCAAAATTTATAAAAGATCAACTGATGAAAAAAGGAATCATTGCAATAGTTGCATGAAGACATGCAACAACTTCAGTTGGGAGGTATGTTGAGTCTTAAAAGTGTTTTCCATATTCATACATATTCTCATTATTTCATTACCATTTAGCTCTCATTTCATAACTATCTGACCTAAAACCCTACATCAAATAACCATTTTCATAAATACATGGGTGAGGATCCTTGTCTTCCAATGTTATTTATTTTATGTGTTTAAAGTGAATTTATGATTAGACACTAGAAAATTAACATAGTGTCATATATCTATATATGTGTTATGAGTTTTGTGACGTGTAGGTCAAAAGGAAGCTTCTAAAAGACCTTTATGTGGCCTCTCATAACCAAATTTGAATTTGAGTGGAGAAGATTATAGGATCAAGAGGATATGTGTCTCACTTCCTTGTTGTATTGAAACTCTAAGAGGATATGTGTCTCATCTCTCAGTTGTGTTGAAACTCTAGAAAGACATGTGTCTTATTATTTCCTATTTTGATTGTAACTCTAGAGATGGAGGGAGAGATTCATGGACTCCCATTAATGAGATGACTCCTCATATTCTGTATAAATAGGAGAAGCTTTCTCTTATCATAGGTAATGAGGAAGTAATGAAAAAGTAGGAATAGAGAAGTCTTCTGTAACAAAGCTTAAGATGAAATGGGATGTAGATTTGTGAGTTTTTCAATAAAGAAGTTCCTTGATGGTGTTTTGATTACAATTTTAAGGAGCTGAAGAAGGATTACACGAAATTGGTAGTAGAGGGCCCCTGCGATTCAAGGAGGTTTTGCATGTTTTCTAGATAAGTTGCTTTCAATTTTGTTTTGTCATATTCCTTACTTAGATTGCTTTCTGAAATCATAGCTTTTAGCATAATTTTTCATGGCAGCCCGAGCATTTGCATATAGTTTTACAATTACTAATGACATGGAATCAGTCTTGTCCTTCTGCTGATTTATTTTTCTTAGCTTTTAATTCCAGCATTGTTTTATTTATTTCAGTTTTGTACATTTTCTTTATTAGTTAGATTAGATATTAAATTACTCATGTCATTATTAGTTACCTGCGAAAACCATAGCGAGACTAATGGTGAGGGATTGAAGTATGAGTGTGTAGTTTGATATTAGTTTATTTCTCTGCAAGTTAGATATTAAATTGCTCATGTCATTATCAGTTACCTCCGAAAGCCATAGCGAGACTAATGGTGAGGAATTGAAGTATGAGTGTGTAATTTGATATTAGTTTATTTTTGCCAAGTTGGATATTAAATTGCTCATGTCATTATCAATTACCTAAGAAAGCCATAGCGAGACTAATGGTGAGGGATTGATATGAGTGTGTAGTTATGTATTAGTTTATTTTTACGCAAGTTAGATATTAAATTGCTCATGTCATTATCAGTTACTTCCGAAAACCATAGCGAGACTAATGGTGAGGGATTGAAGTATGAGTGTGTAATTTGATATTAGTTTATTTTTCTGCAAATTAGATATCAGATTGCTCAAGTTGTTTATTATTACCTCCGAAAGCCATAGCGAGACTAATGGTGAGGGGTCAGAATATGAGTTGATGTAATTTGATTTTAGCTTTACTTTGCTTGCAATTCTTGGATTTCTTTGAGCAAAATTTCTTTTGTATTTAGACAGCAGCAAGGGTAATGGGTTTCATGATCAATAGTTCACTGTTTGTTTGACTAGTATAGTGGCACATTTTCATTTTCTTTTAGGAATTAATTTTTTCATTGCATGTTTTAAAACCCTTTTGAAGTTTGAAGTTTGGGAAATCATTATAAAGGACATCATTTCCTTGAACATTTATATCCATACTTGTCTTTTAGAATTTTCATCTCACATTAGGAAACCAACCAAGATAAAAACCCCCAAGATAAAAAAAAAAAAAAAAAAACAAAAACGACAAAAAGTATGAGATAGGTTATCTTGCACATATAGTGCGCCACACTTCGTCAGCTTACGAATCCCGGATTGACAAATTAATGTAGCAATTTAGGACACACTAAATTGACCAAACAGTTATCGTGCACACTAAATGGAGAATGTATGCCAAAGTTACTACCTTGGGAAGTTGACATTCCAACTAACCCCATCGAGACCCATAATGTTTGGCACTTCATCTCCTATGGTTATGTTTTTGGATGATGAAGGTTTCTCATTATTTATTTATGATAAAAAGGCCTTTGAGCCTCATTGTAACACAATTCAAATGGCATGTAGTTGTCACATCATTTCGTTCCTTCATAAATTTGGATCTAGGTAAGAATTATGTCGAAGGAAGAGGACATCAATCACATAGAGGAAGATCTACAACACAAAGAGATGGAGCTAGTAACTCATGTCATCAGGGACAATTAGAAGGTGACCCTTGAGGTAGAAGAGCCTTTCATAAAAGAAGAGGTAGAGGAAGAGGAAGAGAGTTTATATGCTACAAGTGTTGCAAGATGGGACATATATCATTTGAGTGCCCAGAGAATGAAGGTACAAATTAGAGAAATGCTATTGTTGCTCAAACAAAAGAAGGAGAGGTGAAAGCACAAGAAGAATAGAATGTAACTGAGACAAGGGAGTCCTTATTACTAAATAAGGTGTTGTTGAAGCCTAGAAAAAAAATCACTAAGCCAAGTCAGAGGAAATATTTATTTAGGAATGGTTGTAAAGTCAAAGGAAAGTGTTGCAAGGTGGTTAGTGATAGTGGAAACATAGATAACTTAGTGTCCACAGAAGTGGTGGAAATTTTTTTTTGAATAAATTTAAACATCAAGTGTCTTATAAAGTATCATGGCTTCAAAAGGGTCATCAATTGTTAGTGAATGAACAACGTGAATTGGAGTTGCTTGTGGTCAGCTACAGAGAAAAAATCTTCTGTGATGTCATGCCAATGGATGTGTGCCACAATTTTTTGGGCAAGCCATGGCAGTTCAACATAGATTTCATACATGATGAAAAGAGGAATGCTTACATGTTTCAAAAATTTAGGATAAATCATACATTGGTACCATAGGAGGAAGTTACAACAAAAATAACAACCCAAGGGCATTGTTGTTGAGTGGAAAGGAGTTTTGGCAGTAGGTTGAAGAAAATTAGGTAAATTTCTCTTTAGTGTACAAATCTAGAGTAATACTTCCAATTACTACAATTGTAGACTTATATATTGAAAACAAGGAATTGTTGAATGAGTATAGTGATATTATTGTTGATGAATTGCATATTGAATTTCAACTTGTAAGAAGCATAAGTCATCATATTAATTTGATAATTGGAGCAAACTACCAAACAAGGTTGCATATAGAATAAGTCATCAAGAAAATGAAGAAATTCGAAGCAAGTTTAGGAGATGAGGGACCGAATAAAGAGAGTCTGAGTCTAAGTGTTGTGCCAACATTGTTGATCCCAAAAAAATATGGTGGATGGAGAATGTGCACAGACTCAAGATCCATTAATAAGAAGATCACAATGAGGTACATTTTTCATTTAGCTCATATAGATTATTTATTAGATTGTTTAAGCGGCACTAAATATTTCTCTAAGATATGAAAAGTGGATATAATCACATCAGAATTAGAGAAGGAGATTAGTGGAAGGAAACCTTTAAAACTAACGATGAATTGTATGAGTGGCTAGTTATGCCATTTGGTTTGTCTAATGCACCTAGCATTTTTTTGACGCTAATGACTGGGGTGTTAAATAAATTTATAGGAAAGTTTGTGATTGTGTATCTAGATGATATTTTGGTTTATAATTAGTCTAGAGAGGAGCATTTGAGGCATTTGGGGTATGCCCTAAGAAGTTGCAGCAAGAAAAGTTATTAATTAACTTGAAGAAATGTTCATTTTTTAAATAAGAACTTTTTTATTTAGGTTTTGTTATATTTGGAGACAATTTAAAAATGGATCCTGAGAAAGTAAGGGAAATCATAGAGTGGCCTTATCCCAGGAATATATTAGAAGTCAAAAGTTTCCATGGGTTGGCTAGTTTCTACAAAAAAATCATTAGGAATTGTAGGATAAATGGTCCAATCATATAAAATATAAAAATAGATAAACAACCATTCTAGTGGACTTCGGAAGTAGAGAAAGGATTCTGATTTCTAAAGAAAATGATTACAGAGCAACCTATATTAGTGTTGTTGGATTTCAATAAACCCTTCCAAGTGAAATTTGATACAAGTAGTGAAGCAATTGGGGTTGTGTTAAGTCGGGAGGAGAAACCCATAACATATTCAAGTGATAAGTTGAGTGAGGCAAATAAGAAGTAATCATCTTATGATAAAGAATTGTATGTCGGTGTACAAGCATTAAATAAATGGAGACATTACTTAATGTCTAGAGAATTTGTTTTGTATTCATATAATCATGCTTTACAATACATAATGCAACAACCAAAATTGAGCTAGAAACATGCTCAATGGGTAGAATTCTTACAAGGTTTTAATTTTGTAATAAAACACATCAATGATGAAGCTAACAAAATTGCATATGCCTTAAGTAGAAGAAGTAAAAAAGAGGTACTGTTTTGATGTTTTTGAAAGAAATGTATGAGGATGATGCATATTTCAAAGAGATTTTTGAGGCATGTAAAAATACAGTAATTAGGACAAGAGTAAGTGGATAGAAAGTATGTTTAAGAATGGTTTACTGTTCAAAAACAATAAAATCTATATTACAAAGTGTTCTATGAGAGAAAATTTAATCAAGGAGAAACATATTGGAGGACTAGCTGGACATTTTGGATAGAACAAAACATATGAGAAACTCAATCGTTTTTATTTTTGGCCTAGAACGAGGACTAGTGTGCAATGTGGGATTTTCCAATATGCCAAAGGAAAGAGTTAGAATACAGGATTCTACACACCATTACCAATCCCAAACATAAATTGGGATTTAGTAAGCATGGATTTTGTATTAGGTGTGCCTATAACACAAAAAGGTAATGATTCAATCTTTGTAGTGCTTGAAATTTTTTCCAATATGGCACATTTTATTCCATGTTTCAAAACAAGTGATGCTACTAATATTGCAAAAATTCTTTTCAAAGAAGTAGTAAGGTTGCATGGGTTACCCAAAAGTATCATATCAAATAGAGATACTAGGCTTCTTGGAAATTTTTGGAGGACTCTATGGAAGAAGCTTGGAACGTACTTGAGCTTTAATTCAACTTACCATCCTCAAATAGATTGGCAAACATAAATTTTTAATAGATCCTTGGGAAATATCTTAAGGATTTTGGTTGGAGAACATCCCAAAAGATGGGATTAAGTGCTTGCTTAGGAAAATTTTACATATAATGATTCTCCAAATAGAATCACAGGTCAATTTAATTTCAAATTGTATATGGAATACATCCAAGGGGAGTTCATGAGCTTTAAAATTTGGGAAAAGTTGAGAATATGAGTTCAAAGGGTCAATATTTTTCCAAATCCATGCTAGAAATACACGAACAGGTAAAACATAAATTACATGAAAGCGATCTCAAGTACAAAATAAGACTAGATCTAAAAAGGAGAGAACAAAAAATTTGAAGTATGTGATTTGGTCTTGGCTCATATGAGGAAAGAAAGATTTCCTAAGTGTGAGTAAAACAAGATGAAACTGAAGAAAAAAGGACCTCGCAGAATCCTAAGAAAGTTTTTAGCTAATGCTTATGAAATAGAGTTGTCTAGGGATTGGTATCTCTCCTATCTTCAATGTTGCATATTTGTACAAGTACCAAGAAAATGAAGCAACCAAGATAGCATATGACATTGGAAAACAACAAATTTAGTGAAAAATTAGTTGCCAACAATAAATCCTTTACAACCTGAGAATATTTTGGATAAGGGAGTGGTTAAGAGAACAAGGGGAAAAGAGTAATATGAGTAATTATTCAAGTGGAAGAACCATCCAATAATAAATTCTACTTGGATGATTGTTGCATTATTACCGAAAAGTGGTGGCATAGTTGAATACCTTATGGACAGGAGCCCATGAAGAGTTTTGTTCCTTAGTAGTTTGATGCAAGAGCATCAGTCAAAATTTGTGTTGACCTCTATAAGGTCAAAGAAACCTTTTTACTAAAGGAGTTGGTTCCCTGAAGTTTGAATATATATATATATATTAATTTTTATTATTGTTTTATTTGTTTATTTATTTATTTTTATTTTGTTTTTATTTATTTATTTTATTTATTATTTTTCTTTTTATATATTATTTTATTTTATATTTATATTTATTTATTTATTTTATTTTTTATTTATATTTTATTTTTATTTATTTATTATTTTTTTTAAAATTTAATTAATTAATTAATTATTATTATTATTTATTTTATTTTATTTTATTTTATTATTTTTATTTTTATTTTTATTTTATTTTTTATTTTTATTTTTATTTTATTTATTTATTTTATTTTATTTATTTTTATTTTTTTTCTTCAGTGTATTAGATTGAATAAAATTTGAATTTGAGGTTATCCTCTTATTGCCATGTAATCGGTCTACTTTTACTGAGTTTATAAGTTTTACCCAATAAGGCTCAAAATATTTTCTTAAGCTCAATTTGGCTTATTTGATCGAATTTTTGTGGATATAAATGATGATGAAAATGTATTTACGATATAATTTGAGTCAATGGAAAGTTGGATTTCATGTGTATATCTAAGTTACAAAAGTTGATAATTAGTTTCAGTGTGTAAACCTCATAATCCCCAAGAAAATTTGTTTCAATTATCTTGGTCGACAATATGTGGAATTTACTTATGCTAATATGTCGTTTAATGCTCTTTATACTTGGTGCAAGTGAGCTTGAAGTTGTTTGAATCCTTTGTATGATTGAGAGGATAAGGTTTAAACAATTTTTTCTCCATATTTTCCCTTATATTGGGTCGAAACCCTATTATAAACCCTTCAAGTAATTGTAACCATCAATCACTTGAGTTCTAGCTGCCGATTAATGAGTATATGTTCATGGATTAATTGGTAAGGAAGAGATTTAAGCATCCCCTTAATCAAAGGGTCGGTATCAAGTCTTGGAGCTGAGTAAGAAAAGATGGTTTAAGATTAATACACATAAGTGAAGCGCAAGTGTGTTAAATTTTATTTAATATGCCTTATTAAAGGAGTGGCTTGTTTTTTCAGTGAGTACATAGAGAAGGTGCTTATATGTGGCACTAGTTTGTGGTCATTAAGGGTTAATATGACCATGAGAAGGAGGTCATCCAATAAACTGAATTTACACAGAGAAATTAGTTTACGTAGAGAACAATCACAGATGACATGAGAAGAAGAAATCAAATATTTTAAGTTTGTATTCCAAGATTTTTTTTTAATCTTTTAGGTCAACATCAAGTTCATAAACCTTAGTCCTTCATATAGTGCCCTTAAATCTCCAAGAAAGTTCCTTAAACTCCTCTTACCCACCTTTAAACCCCAAGAATACTCCTAAACTCCTCTTGCATACCTCAAATCTCTTTTGCACACTTGTAGTTGATCCTCTTGCTTGTATTCCATTCAAATGTGCTCATCTATCCTTTATTTATTGTGTTTCCAAGTTCAATTATGGGGCAGACTTGTAAAAATTGGTTGAGATGACATGTACCTTCGGGCTAGGTTGACTTAACATAATATTTCGTATCTCTTCATACCTTTGGAGTTAAAGAGAATTCCATATTCCATTGAAACTTTATTGGAATAATATTTTCAACCATATATTATATGCTCCCATTTGAGCTAGGTCTATATAATAAAGAGGCCTTCAAAGATAGAGTATCCAAATTAAAAGTCAAAATAAAATATTTCCAACAATATCCATCACGCAATATTTATCTTGGACACCTATACTCTCCCCCTATATTTTACATTAGTGACAACGATATTTCTAAAAATATTATAATACTCCCATTGTCTACAACTCTCCTTGTATTTTCAATTCTTCCTGTTTTTACATCTTCTTCCCTTTTGACATTAATGGAAAAGGGTTGCTCCCCCTAGGCTTGTGCTTCCCTTTAATGATGAGATGAGATGGATATCACTTTGTCTAATATATTCAAATGTTTCTTTAAGAATAGGTTTGTATTTCAAAAATTTTCCTTGGTGGTAATGTTTTTCAACTTGAAACTTTGTTCGACTTCCTATTCTCTTAGGATGTGATACTTGATGGGAATATGTTACATCCTTGAGTGCATAATACGATTAATGTTGATTAAACTTGTGTTGTCGTAGATGATTGAGATTGGTTGATCACGTTCTACCTTGATATGCTAATCAATATCGAACCGATGACCATCACATTATAAGTGTAATGATCTAACCTTTGAGCTAAATAAACTCGATGAAATATAACTCAATGTCTACTTCATCTAGAGAATTTCTTGCAACATGTTATTAATACAATATATTTGGCTTTTGATGTGGATATATAGATTGAAGTTTGCTTCTTATTCAACCATCATACTAGACACATTCCTCGAATGAATGATCCTCCACTTGCAATTTTATTGTTATCAATGCTTCTTTCCCAATTTGCATCTATATATGATGTTAGAGTGAAATCATTCCTTCTTGAATACCACAAGCCAAAGTCTAATGTTCCCTTCATATATTTGGATATTATTTTTTCTTCTTGCACTGTATCCCTTTGGTGAAATTTGAAATCTTGCAAACAATCCTACTACTTACATGATGTCTAGCCTTGATGTTGTGACATATAGTAGGTTTCCGATCGTTAAGTTGTACAATGTTTGATTTGTTTCGATGGATTCATCATATTTTCTCAATTTACATTATGTGATCATGGGTGTAATAATAGATGCACAATATTCCATTCCAAGTTTCTTCAGCATCTCCTTGATGTATTTGATCAAAGAAATGAATATGGCTTTACTAGATTGAGAAATTTTCAAACCTATAAAGAATGAAAACTCTCCAAGTATGGACATCTCAAAAATTTTCTACATTTCTTCTACAAAATTTTGGCTCATTTTGTTAGCATTACTTTCAAAAATTATATCATCCACATAAACCATGATGATTAACACATTTTCATTTTCTATTTGATGTAAAGATGGTTGTCTACAAATCTTCTTTTGAAACCTTGTTGTTGTATACATTTTTCAAGTATTGAATACCAAGCTCTCGGAGCTTGCTTTAGTCCATAGAGTGATTTCTTCAATCTACATACATGTTATTTGTTTTTTGACAATTGAAATCCTTTTGGTTTTCTTCTTCTAGATTTAAATTTAGAATGGTTGACTTGACATCCATTTGATAGACTTTGAATTTCTTGGAACATGCAAATGCCAAAAAAAATTTGATTTCTTTTATTCTTATAACTGGAGCAAAGGTTTCTTCAAAGTCGATACACTCAACTTGAACATACTCTTTATGGACAAATATTTCTTTATTTCTTGCTACTTTTCCATCTTCATTCAACTTGTTGTTGAAGACCCATATAATTCCAATCATATTCTTGTCTTTTGGTTCGGGAAAAGGTTCCCATGTCTCATTCTTCTTAATATGACTAAATTATTCTTCTATAGCATTAACCTAATGCTTATCTTCATTAGCTTGTGTAAAATTCTTGGGCTATATTTTAGATACCAAAGAAATGTTTGCTTATTTTGGTGTACCTACCAATCCTCTTCTAGTATGAACTCTTTTATCTATATCACAAAAAATCTGATTTTTTAGATGATATGTTTGGACAAATCTTGATGGTGTATTTGGATATTAGCATTCTATTTCTTCTTGTTATTTATTTTCTTCTTCCTCTTCTTCTTTATTCTCATTCTCTATATGTTATCTTCTTTGGATCTTCATTTGTTTGCGAAGTTTATTTTGAGGTATTTCTTCATCCAATATTACATCAAAACTTTCTACAACCTTGTGCAGTCTTTTGTTGCATCATTTGTAGGCCTTGCCTCTAGATGCATAGTCAAGAAAGATACCTTCATCTAATCTAGAATCAAACTTGCCTAAATTATCTTCATTTATCTTATTTATATAGCACTTTCTCCCAAATACTTTGAAGTATTTAATTGTATCAAATATACCTTTCCATAATTCATAAGGTTTCTTGCTATTGTTCACTTTAATTTGTGTTCTATCCAAAGTGTAGATGGTCGCTTTGATTGCTTCTCTCCAAAATGTGTTTTGTAATTTGGCACCTTTCAACATTGTTATACTCATTTATTATATAGTTTTATTCTTCCTTTATACTACTCCATTTTGTTGTGGAGTGCTTGTTGCCAAAAAAAGTCTATCGATTCCAAGATTCTCACAGAATTCATCAAATTAATTAGAGGTGCACTCACCTCCTCTGTCTTATCTTAAGCACTTGATTTTTAAATTAGTGTCATTTTCAAATAGGGATTTGAAAGCTTTGAACTTCTCCAATGCTTCAAGTTTTTCTTTAAGAAATGTAATGCATGTCATTCTTGGTAATCATCAATAAGAAACATAAAATAACTCTCACATTTTAAAGTGTGTGTTCTTTCTTCCATGCAGAGTTCTATGTGTACAATCCAATGGATTTGATGTTGAGTACTCCTTTTTTTTATAACAAACTTTCATTTACTTCCCATGCTGACATGGCTTACAAATAATGTCCATAGGTTTTGATATCCTTGGCATATCTATTACTACTTGTGTTGTGTTGAATTTTACTAGATTGTAACAATTTACATGACCCATCCTTCTATGCCACAACCATATTTTGTCTACTTGTCCCATACAACAGTTTTCCCCTTTCAGTACATCAAATATGTATACATTTCTTGGGATTTGTTTGCATTTGCCACTAATATTCCTGAACCTACTTTCCTTATTTCACACCTTTATAATGAAATGTGAGGTTTTAACCTTGATCAAACATAAGAATAACACTTAGATTATTGTGTTTTAACTCTTCAACATATAATAAATTATTTTTTTAGTATTTCCATCATTAAGACTAACCATGCCTTTTCCACCCATCCTTGCAGAAGCATTATCCCCAAAGGTAACACTACCTGCTTTTTCTCACTCTTATCCATTTTCACGTGTTTAAACATCCACTATCAATGTCCCATTGACCTCCTTTGTTTTGAGGATACAATGCAAGTCCACATTATTCTTTCTATTATTCTTGCTTCATTTTCCACACCTTTGTGTATTGTTCTCTATGCCTCGTAAGAACATCTTCTTCCTTGTTTTGATTAGGAGACTTTATTATGTTGCATCTACAATCAAATATTATGTGCCCATAGTTATTGCACTTATAACATTCAGCGTTGTGATAAATTAGGGGAGAAATGTAGAAAATATAACCACGGGGTTCAATATGATCTTAGGATGTACTAAAAAAAAGATATTGAATCCCTTCTACAATTTGCGGAAACAAAACACGATCGCACAATCACATAAAGAAGTAAGAGAAAGAGACAGTCAATCACTCAACACAAGATGTATGTGGGGAAAACATGCTGCCTAAAACCATGCTATTTGTATATTGTATAAAGCCAAGGATCATGAAACAATAGAATGCTTTCTCTCACAAGATAACTCTTTCACTTTGCTAACTATCTCAGACCGATCTAGGAAAAATTAGACAAATACTTAGCCAATTCTTTGCCTCTTCTCAACCTACCTTGATGACACATTCCTTGAGGAATTAAGGCCCTATTAAACAGGAAAATCCCTTGGAATAATTGTGCAATCCTTCCTAGGCCTCCAACTAACTCTATAACTGGCATGTATAATTTTCTAATTATACAACTCATAGTTATCTTCCCTTTAACCTCTGTCTCAACTGGGTCTTCCTCAGAACTAACATGCAACAAATATTTATAGCAAATTATCAATTAACTGATTGATCACTCATTGTGAATTAAATTAGATTTAATTCACTGGACTTCTCACAAGCTCATCACTCAGTTAGAACTAGTTAAACTGATTTTAACTCAATTTCTTGAGTTAACTAATTACAAATCATGCATAGCTGCAAATGGACCCCCTTAAATCACAGAATCACTCTACATGCATCCAATCTCACCCTCAACTAGAATTTCCTAAGTTAACTCGATAATTCTGACTTATTTAACTAATACAAGTTGTTATGAGATGAAATTACAATGTCTCTTCCAATATAATTAAGGGAAAATTAAATTAGAAGCCTGTATTTGGGGTGCCATTTATTGGTGCTATTTCAACACCAATAAAGCGATTATTTGCTACCCTGGTCCCCTCTCTGTGGAATTCGAATTTTCTTCTTGCCAGTGACTTCGTAAAGATTTTTGCATCCTGCTCCTTTGTGGGAATGTAATCTAATGACATTATCCTCCTCTGAAAACAATCTATGAGATGGTGATACCAAATATCAATATTCTTGGACCTGTCATGGAATACTAGATTGGCCGAGAGTTTTATGCAACCCTTGTTATCACAATGTATCACCGTCAGATCCATCTGCTGACCAAAAAAACCAAAAAGTATCTTCCTCATCCAGATGGACTCGCATGTTGCCTGAATGGCCGCCATGTACTTTGCCTCTGCTGAAATGAGTACAACTGACCTCTATTTCCCGCTGTACCAAGAAACTGTTGCTGATCCTATGTTGAAGATGCCTCTTGATGTGCTCTTCCGGTTGGATGGACATCATACCCAATCTGCATCGATGAATCCTTGAAGCTTCACTCCCTCTATCTATCTATACCATAATCGATACTTTGTATTGCCCCTGATATATCTCAACACATGCTTCCCTTCCTTCCAAAAGAGCTTGGTCGAATTAACCATATTTTGGCTCAACTAGTTAATTGTATAGCATATGTTAGGTCGCGTGTTCACCAAATACATGAGTGAACCCACCAACTTCCTGTAAATAGTAGCATCCACTACTTCACTCAAAGTAGCATCCTCCTTCCTCTAATTTCCTGCAAGAGGAGTCTCCATGGGTTTTCTCCCCTCCATGTTGAAATTCCTTAGAAACTCCTTGGCATACTTGCCATGAGATACAAATATCTCCCCATCTATTTTCCTTATTTCCAATCCAAGAAAATAGTGCAAGGACCCCATGTCCTTCATCTCAAATTCTCTTACAAGATCATCTTTGCAAGAATTTATGAGCCACTCATCACTTGCCAGTATCACATCATCAATATAAAGTACAATAATCAAAAGCTTACCATCAAACACAATATGATATAGGTTCACATTCACTTCACTCTTCGTGAATCCCGCTGTCAATCCTGGTGTACCAAGCATGAGGTGCTTTCTTCAGCCCATACAGTGCTCTCTTGAGTTTGCACACATGTGACTCCCTGTCTAAGGTCTCAAAAAATTCCAGCTGCTCAATGTACACTTCTCCATCAATAAATCCATTTAAAAAGGTTGTATTTACATCCATATGATGTATTTGCCATCCCATCTGCGTTGAGAGTGCAAGGATGGATCTAATGGAAGAGTACCTTGCGACTGGTGCAAAGGCCTCATCATAGTTAATCCCCTCCACCTGAGAGAACCCTCTGTCTAGAAATATAGCTTTTGTGTTTCTCCACACTCCCATCTACTGCCTTCTTCACCTTGTAGACCCATAGGGATCCTACCAATGACTTCCCCACTGGTTTTGGGACAACTTCCCATGCATTTTTCCTGGTAATGGAGTCATACTCCTCAACCGTGGCATCAACCCACACTGGTTGTTGAATTGTTTCCTCAAAAGAGGATGGTTCTATATCAATACCTTTTCTCATAAGATCCATGTATCCGGTGTACTACTCTGGGGACATTCTCTGCCTATGCTATGATGTGGGTGCTCCCACATTATCTCTTGCATCCAACAATAATTTTTCAGCCTCTCAGGTGTGCTTTCTTCCATCTCTGGTGGATGGATCTATATGAGTGGTTTCTATCACTCTCTTTTCCTATGCTTGTGGATGATCCACATCCCGAGGTTCATCCTTTAGAACTAAGAGCTCCTCAACCTCATGCAACTCAAGGTTCCTCTCAAGGGACAATCACATGGCTTTGTCTTCATCAAACTTCACATCTCTTTAGACCACTATCATCTGATGTGTTGGAAAGTAAACCCAATAGTTATGAGGTGTATCAGTGTACCCCACAAATATCCCCGACTCCAATGTTGTCTCTAACTTCTTCCTGGCATATTTGGTCACATGTCAATAGATAGATGAGACAAAAAATTTAAAATATAAAACATCTAGTTTCTTAGTTGAAAAATCCTACTCCGGTGTACTCATCCCAAGTATTCGACAAGGACTTATGTTATACACAAATACTGTTGTATTGCATGCTTCCTCCCAAATATGCAACGGTAGGCCCTGATCATGCAACATAGCTCGTGCTGCTCCCACAATAGTTATGTTTTTTCTTTGTACAACCCCATTTTGTTGTGGGTTATGAGGCCCAATAAATTACCTTCGAATTCCTTCTAAGGCACAAAAGTTCTTGAATTAATTAGAGATGTATTATCCACCATTGTCGCTCCTTGGAGCCTTCACCTCCTTCCCTGTATATTTCTCGACAAGTGCCTTGAACTCACAAAACTTGGAGAACGTCTGATGTTTATTCTTCATGAATAAAATCCAACACTTTCTTGAAAAATCATCAACAAAAATCACATAATACTTGTGATTTGTTGTGGAAGCTGTTGAGAATGGTCCACACACGTCTGAGTGAACTATCTTATCAAGGATTGCCACTGCTCCGCTTTCCTTATCATGAAAGGTGGCCTTTGTATACTTCCCCACAATACACCCTTTGCATGTGTCTCTCTACATAATTGTACCCTTCGGAAGCCTTGTAGAAATCTATTGCATGATCCTCAAAGCCCTGTGGTGAAGATGGCCCAACCTACTGTGCCATAACTCATCGATGTATCGGTTCACCACCTTCTCTGCTTTACTGCTCAATGCTGCGCAGTCATTCACATCAAGTTTGTAAAGATTCTTCACCCGAACCCCAATATTTTTCACCTGCCCCATGGAATTGTGACGAAGGAACACCTTTCCTTCACTGAAAAACACATCATATCCACAATCTTCCAACATAGCAACATAAACCAAATTATTCTTTAAACTAGGTACATGCATGGCATATTTTAGTATGAGGGGTTTACCTGACTCTCTCTGGAAAGTAACTATACCAATCCTGGTAGCGTTATAACTTTCGTCATCACCCATATCAATGTGCATCTGGAGATCCTTCTCCTCCAAGATGTTGAATAATTCTTTGTTGTGGGTCATGTGGAATGAGGCTCCACTATCCAAGTACCACATAGATCCCAACATCGATGACACCATGCATTCGATGAGGGTGAATTCTAACTCAAATTGTGAAGCCAATGTTTCACCTACTGCCCCTCGTGAGGCATTCTTGTTGTTCTTATGTTGTGGAAAATTTGTGGCATAATTTCCATGCTCATGACAGTTGAAACATTTCACCTTTGAAAAGTCTCGCTTCTTTCTTGTCTTGCCGGTCTTGGATTTGGAATGAGACGGTTTCCATTTTCCTTTATTTGCCTTTCTATCCAAGCCACAATTTTCCTCATCATCAGTCTTTGATGAGGATCCATCTCTGGTGCTTTGCCAAATTTATTCTTATGCCAAATCAGACCAAAGTCACTCCCAATCTGGCAGCTTCTCCCTCCGATTAATAGAGTTATGGTAGCTATTCCAGCTCTTTGGAAGGCCTAGAAGAGCTAGGCTCACCAAATCATCCGTGGAAATAGTGACCCCAACACTTTCAAGCTCATCTCTACATTGATTGAACTTGGTCATGTATTTGTGGATCTTGTCACCCTTTTCCATTTTGATCTTCCTGAGCTTATCTTTCAGCGCCAACTTCCTGTGGTCGCTGCTATTTTGATATAAATATATCAAGCTTTCCACATTGCATATGGATTCTCTTTCCAATGGAGGCTTGAGACAATATGGTCTCGAACCCCCTCTAATAATATCCTTCTCGCTTTCACAACATTCTTCTTCCATGCATCAAGAAGTTGAGCATCTACTACTGCGGGCTGTGGGACATCAACATCTATGAAAGCCTTCAGTCTTTTGTCCTCAAGCACTGCCTCCATCCTATCCTTCCATGCAATATAATTTGAATTTCCCTCGAGTGAAAATTCCTTTCTTTAAAAATTTCATAGCCATCAGACTCACCATTTAGGATATATTCACAAAATACAGTCGCTGGGAAAAGGAGGCAGGGGAGGTGTTGCTCAAGTTTGATGCGAATTTGATAGAAAAACGAAGATTGTGGTTCAGAGGCTTGTATTCAGTTTTGAAATTGATTCATGAGTTCATAAAATTCTCAGGGACATTCCAATGCAACCCATTAGTTTCATCCTTTCAGAGATGTACCAGAGGCATGCACAACTTGGACCGTTGCGCAAGTTGTTGCGAAACTGGAGATTCACAGCAGATCTGTTGTGCATAGATAGAATTTCATTTTTTGAATAGTTTTTCACTCTAAATTTGGAAAAAGAGGAGTTTTATGACCACATCAGATATTATTTACCATTTTAATAATTTTAATTTTATTTTTTTGTACAAGTTCAATGTATTTGATTTGTAAGCAAGTTGTAAAAAATAGGTCAAAGGTATTTTCCTATTACCTAGGAAAGTGGTTTTTGTTTTGTTATTCTCATGTAATTAGTTTTATCTATTTCAGGAATAGATGAATTTATACCCCATTTGAATTAGGAATAGCATATTTTATATCATTCATGAATTTGAATGTAGAAAGGGATGGATTTAGGAGTGAATAAAGTGTATCTTTTGAAAAAATTTCAAACAGTGGAGAAGTTTTTTAAATAGTGATCAATACATCAATGCAAAGACAATTTTGTTCCAGGATTCTTGTGTCAGACATAATGGTGATGTGAAACTCTTTGTGATTGGTTTTCCCTTCTAGTTTTCACATGTACTTTTCTTCTTATTTTTTTGAAATAAAATTATGTTGCATAATTTACATTGGTACCCTGCTCATGTTTTTCAAACAATTTTGGTGTTTTTATTCTAAAGTTAGATATAAATTTCATCTGTACATGCTTTATATTTAATGGATTCTTACTTTCATTTCATCCCAACCACACTACAAAAAATTTTGTAGATCCAATATTATGCCTACCTCACCTTAGTTCAGGTTGCTCTATTGATTGTGATTGGTTAATGAACATTATTTTGACTCCATTCCCAATGGATCTCTCTTTCACCCTGTATCCACAACTTTAAAAACTTTTTCACTTTGATAATATTCATAACTAGCCTAAGATCAAAAATCATTAGGTCATCTAATTGAATGAGAAAACCTGAGTGGGAGAGCCCTCTCCAAGGATAGAAGGACTAGATTCTAGCCTAAAATTGGATTGTGGTTACCTTTGTAATCCTTTCTCAGCCTAAAGGAAATTACAGAGTGCCAACACCTTGCTAACCAACCTTTTAGCTTCATCTCTCTCATATTATTGACAAAATATCGAAGTCATATTACAATGAATGACAACCTTGGTCCACAACTAAGACTAATGCACTCATACAACATCTAATATCTATCAATCATGATTATTCTTCATCTCTTTTTCATCCTTACATCACGCTATATTTATAGGCGTATAAAATCCTAATTTTTAGTTCCTTAAATTAGTAGAGATGGTTTAATATCATTGGCTAATATCTCAAGAATATTAGGATTCCTAAGATACTTTTGGAATCTTAGGATTCCAAAAGTAGTCAATTTCCTTTTGACCACCATTAGACCATAATTCTTGATCAACTATGTATGTGTGCCCAATTGTGATCTCTTCAAATTCTCGAGCCGATTATCTACTTTTGTCAGTTGCTTGACTACCCATTGACTTTGAATAAGGTAATTTATCATGACTTAGCCATCCTTTTATTGACTTAACCATTGGCTTTTCTTCTCATTGTATTGACTCTAACCATCTTGTTAACTTGTTAGTCAAGTAGATCTTCTCTAAATAAACTTGTTGAGGCTTAATCCTAGTCATGTTACCCAACTAGTCAATCAACCGATTGAAATCCAATCGACTAAGATTACCTTCAAAGAAAACAACACCTCAACATTCTCCCACTTGTTTTCTTCTTTGCACGATTTGTTAATGTTGTGATTTTAGTGAATGAAGGCCTCTAATTCTAACTCCTCTCTACGTTTACCAACATTCACTGACTTTGTTTGGAATTCTGCAAGATTATTCATTGTGTCTATTGTCACCAACATCACATTTTTTCTTTCCATCATGTCTCTAATGAAATAGTATTGTACATCAATATGTTTTTTCAATGTATGGAATGTTGAGTTCTTTGTCAGGAAGATTGCACTCTCACTGTCACAACCTATTTTTTTATTTCTCACTGCGCAACCAAGTTGCTTCATTGCTTGGATGATTAGATGATATGTATTCAATCTCTATAATCGATAGTGCCACAATAAAATGCTACTTACTTGTCTAGCTAACAACACTACTAAACAACTTGAACACATATCTACTAGTTGACCTTATTCTATTTAAATTATTTGTCAGGCCCCAAAATTGCTTTAATTTCTACCTATAGAACTCCACCTTATATTCTGTTCTACAACTTAAAAATACCTTTATGCATGCATTTTTAGCTTCTACTAATATATCCATGAGAAATTGGGTAAAATTTTCTCATCATTAAAAAAGGGGTCAATAGATTAATTATTTTATGATTACGTGCTTATATTCATGTTATCCTAAATGCTTTTGTTGATATTTTTCATTATTATTATTTTGAGTACATTTGGTATAAGCAACAGTTAATTTTGGGATTCATGCACTAGTACAAAGTATGATTCCTGCACCAGTCTAGGAGGACCGTTGGATAAATAATTTTGGTTGGTAGTCAATGTGATCTGTTAAGATAAGATTTTCATGGAAACAAGGAAGATAATGCATGCCTTTCACTCCTAGTCTCTAGAATATCAACTATAGTTTTGGTCTCCTCCTACTAAAGATAGTCTGAGATGAAACATAATTTGAGTGAACCAATGATGTTTGTTGGAGAGTTATATTGTTAAGAGCTTGTTAGTAATGACCTCCATTTTTTTTATGTGAGAAGATGACTTGATGTGGTCGAGTATTTATTGTAAGAACTTATATATACCGAGTCATATAAAAGCATAAGTTAGTGATATTTTTGGTTACCTTGTATTCCTCTGTGTCAAATACTTGTATCGCCCTGATTTACTCTTGAGCTGGATCATTTTGTATGAGATCTCTTAAGAAGAGACTTATATTAATAAAAAGGAGCTCTAATGGCAGGTTCAAGTAATTTTCTTGTTTAATCCTGTGAATGGTTTTGCGACTTCATAAGTTAATATATATTTTTTTTCAGGGAAACGAGCTGGTTGGATAGGGCCCAACTAACCTAGCTCGTTCTCCCTTAGTTAGTCACATTGTGTGTGTTTTATATTTGCTATTGTGGTGTGTGAGTTTTTCTCAATGATTGGTACAAAGAGATATGAACTGTTATGAAACCCTGGTTAATTGAGAATCATAGAAGGTGTGTTCTTCAAAAAGAGTGATATTAATCCAGATTTGGAAGCTAGGTGTGTGCTTTGAGGATTTATTATATTGTGGTGTTTTGCCTTTGATATCATTCTTAACAGGGATTCGAACTCTAGGTGGTTAATCTTGTGTTATTTTTTCTATAAAAATATCAACAACGAAAAAGGGCTAAGAAGTTGAAGTTATGATTGAGAAACCCTAGTGACCTTGAGACTTGATTCTTTCTTGTGCAATTTGATTATTTTGTATGAATATTGGAAGAACATGTTGATACAATGTGTGCCTTGGGTGATTAAACCATTATCATAATCTTGTTGCGAATATATTTTGTTTTTTTAGTTTGGGGTTGTGGCAAAATTTTAAGGTTAATATGTTGATATTTCTTTATGTTTCTAAGCATACCATGATTGATTTGGTTTCATTCTGAAAAATATTTATGTTTTAAAGAGGACCTTTGATATCAAGAGAGTCGGGTTATAAAGTTTGTTGTCTTGTGGTTTTCCAGTGCAGGAACAAATTCCTCGATACAATTTTTGAGTGTTGAATGATTCCAAGTTGCAGATTGAGTCTTTTTATTCTAACCTTAATGCCATGGATGATAGTATCGACATTTATGTATTAATATTTGGTCTTGAAATGGATAGTAAATAAAGAAAAGTATTATATGATTAAATTTGTTTAGTTAATGACTAAAGCGAGAATGGTTTCCTTTTGTTGTTGTATGCACACGTGTGAAAAGTTTCTTGAACAAGAGTTTAGTGTTGATTTGTCATTATTCTAGCACATGATTTTATTGATAATATTTGGTTTGGGTTTGATTAGTTTTTTTTTGACAAGTTCATTTGAATGATTGAATGATTTTGGAATTAAGAAAGGCTTCCTTGGTGTACATTTTGAATGCACCAAAATAGTTGTATCTTCATTATGGAGTGTGCAAAATATTGATGATTTGAAGTAGTGCAGGAATAAGAGTGATTGAAAAGTTTGCTCAGTAAAGGAACAATTTGGTGATTTGCGTGTTTCTTTTCTTTGAGTATGTTTTTAAAGTCATCATTGAAACCTGTGTTCACTTCTATTGAAAGGAATAATTTAGCCTAAAGTATTTATTAATACTATGAAAGGAGGCCAACATCTAGAGTGATCTTGGTTATGTTGTGCAAGTAGTGCAGTAATATAAGTAAGGGGTTTTAATTTTTTATTACAGAATTTAGAAAGTTGATTGTTGGAAGAGAGATAGGCCTTGCAGAATTTGACAGGTTCTTTTGGCATTGATTGTGCTACACCTCAAAGTCTACGAGGCCCTGGTTTGGCAGGTAAGGTATTGAGATTGCTACAGGGCTTTATGGGCACCCATTCCTACAGACTTGGACAAATTCACTTAAAAACAGTGGAAAATCCTTCATACGCGACTATGCCCGTGTTTTTCCGCGTGTATACGCTAGTACAACTAGACTTTTCCGCGTATGCCATTTTAATGGTTAAAAAATATATAAAAAATCCCTAATTTCGCGCTGGGTTGATAGTTACTCAGGTAGTTCAACTACCCCAGCCCGTGGCCAACTGTTTCCAACTGCTGAAACTACTTGGAGGGACTATAAAAAGACCTCATATGTATGGCCTAAGGGAGAGAGAGAATTATTATTATTATACTATGTTGGTTCCCTATCCAAGTCTGATTCCCCGTGCCTCCTGCACTTTCCCAGTTCATTTCAGGAAACCCTTGTTTCCTTGAGATACACATCCCTTTATATGTTATCTCGTATGCACTCATTGGGAAGGAGTCTTAGCGAGGCAAGGGCTGGACGGATCCGGACGACGGTCTGCGAAGGCCTTGGAAGGATCAGGTGATCTCTCCACTTACTTTTGTACGTACTATTTTTATAATACAGAAGTATCATGCTGTTCCCGAGATAAACGTGTTAGTGTATGCTTTAATGTATGAAGAATATTTGTTATACAAGCATTCATGATGATTTATTTAATGTTTTATATGAATCTCACTAACATATAGAGTAGAAATATACTGTACAACTTGTCCTTTGTGTTGGTTTCTTCTTGTATTTCAGGTTAAGGAGGAAGGACGGTTGCAGGGAGTTTGAACTCCACGTGGATCTACTTCAAACGTAGGACCAACGGGTAAACCTCTCATTCTGCTCTATTTGGTTTTTATGAATGTGCATGATCGTGTGAGTCTCTGTTAAGTAGTACGCCCCTGCTCTGTGGAGGTTGAATCCCAACCAACCTCTAGGGTGTTAAATCCCCGAAACAGAACTGGCGACCATACTGGGGATCACATTTTTGTGATTCTCCTGTTGGGTTGTTTCAGCTCTTTGGTAGGATACCAACAGTTTTTTCTGTCTTTTACAGTCCAGTTTGCTTTCTTGCAGTCAGTCTGAAGCTTTTATACCTTTCCCAGGCTTGTACTTTTATTTTTCATTATCTTTCTTTGTATACGCAGTTTTTCTTGCACACAGTCGCGTATACCCGCGAGTTTGTGTAGAAGGATCCGCGTACACGCGGATTTCCCTCGACACAGACGCGTATACACGCCTGTTGCATAGCTGCAAGGTCGCGTATACCTAGGCTGAATTTGAAATTTCAAGATTCTGGTGTTTTTGGTCTGTTCTGGCTGTGGAGGCCTGTGTTTGCAGTGTCTTTGTACTTACTGGAGTGTGATAGAAGTGGTTTTAAGTCTTAGTTCTCTTTCGTTTGCCCGAAAACTGATCTTTTGGCGAAGTGTTCTTGTTGGTGCTAGCACTCCTGGATTGAGTTCCAAGATCGCTTTCTGAGCGTTCTTGGCTGTTCTGCTTTATCAGAACAGAGAGCTTTTGCTCACTGACTCGCTCCTGTCTTTGTGTTGTGTTTTGCATTGCGTTCTTTGCTTTGTTTTTGATTGGTTTTCTTGAGTTTCATAAGCTAGGGTTTTGTTGCATTTTTCGAAGATCTTTTCTTGTTTCTTTGGAGTTTTGTATTGCAACGAATTTGCACTATTTCTCTTGGCTGTTTGATTGAGTTTTTTAGTCTTCCGTTGCCCTTATTGATCTTGCTATCATTAGTTGTATAAGTTTTGGGGGCATAGTTGGAGTTTATGCTTCAAATTCGGTCTCATTTTGGCTTGGATTGAGATAGTTGTTCTTGGTTTTCTTGAAGCTCTTGTTTTATAAAACTGAAAAGCCCAAAAACATTTGTTTTGCTTTTTGTTCTTGCATATCAAAAACTCAAAAAACATTGTTGCTTGTTTTTGTTTTTGTTGTTGCCTTTTTCATTTTCGTTTGGCTTCATCTTTTGGGACTTTAGTGAATTTTCTTGCTTCTAGTTTCCTACTTGATTGTGAAGGGAGGTTGTCTTTTGATTTCTTCTTTTTCTTGTTGAGTATTTTGGTGTCTTATATTAAGAGTTCTTGTTTGCAAGAATTAGCTTTCTGGATATCAAAAGATTAGTTGAAACTGAAGGAGCCTTTTGGGAAATTTCACCTTGTTTCAAGGGACTTTATGCATCTTAGAATTTACATGTTAGTGGTCATTTGCATTAGGTGCATTGAATCATTTAGTTAGCTTCTTAATTTTTGTGCGTGTGAGTTGGTAATTCGAAAAGAAAAATACATTTTTAGCCTCGTAGAACTTACATAGAAATTGCTCTTCATCGAAAGACTAAGAACTGCATGTGCATGTAGTTAGGTTTTTATTAATTTCTTTTGCGTCAGAACATCATTGGTTTCAACTCCATATCCTTGTGAATTAATACAACAGCCCTTAAAATAAGCGATTAAATCTAAAATCAACTAGCAAGTTTTATTTAGAGTCAATCACCAACTAGCTAGGTTGTAGGGCCTTGGAATAGGAGAGAGGAGAGTTAACTCTCCAAGGCCGCTCAAGCAGACATAGAAGTTTACTAATTGAGCGAAATCCAACTCCGTGAAGTGGACTGGGAAAGCTCTCATCCGAGAGTCAAGCGCGAGGGGAAGTGAAGGTTAAGAAGAGGGATACCCCCCCTCCGATTAGTTGAATCTAACCTCAAGACCGTTCCGCCCAGCTTCTGATACGGATTGGTGTCCATAGTTGCTGTTCCTAGGTTCCACACAGGTGACTGCGGGGGGGAATACCCGTGGTACCTGAGACAGACGTCGCATCACTTTCAGCAGTACTTCTGGGGGGTGCCCTTGCGAAGCTTGGGTGCTTGAGCCGGCAAAGGCTGTCGTTAGGAGGTCGGCGTAACTGTTTCTGATACCTTCGCTAGTTGTTCTAGGCCCTAATCATCCCAGACTGCTTTCGGAAGGCCCTATACTTCGCTTTCCTGTATTTTGGTGTCCGGTCCTCATCACCCGGAGCGGAAATACTTGGAGGCTGTTTGCTTGCTGTTTCTCAGGGTTTTGATTTTGGTGAGTGCTCTTTGCTCCTAGCTTGCCTAGCTTTTCACTTTTCTTGAGTCTAATATAATAAATTTGTAAAAGTGGTTGATCAAGCGCCTCGACGTTCGAGGAGAGTCTGGGGGTTATCTCCCGAGAGTGCAGAGCCTTCTTCGAGAAGGCGTAGGAGCGATCTAGCAGGTGGTTTTCACCCTGTAGAGTCTGACGCTGTGGAGAGAGATCCTCCACTAAGGTCGGAAGGTTTCATTGCTGATTCCGGTGTCGGTTCCGAGAGGAGCGTTTCGCTCACCTCGAGGGTATTGTTTCCTCAGGAGGAAGATTTTCAGATAGAAGATATACCTGAGCCTGCAGCTACAGGTCCATCTCCTCTTCCTCTTAATCATCCATTTGTTATAGAGTACATCGGACCGGAGTCTGAGAGACCGCCGGATCTTCCTTATCTTTCTTATCTTTCGATGGCCACGACTGGGAACGCGGCTTCTAGCGTGAGTGCTGCGGGCATTCAGACCCCTGCTTCTGTCGAGGCAGGGGGCACTCTTGCTCTATCTTCGAGTGCTTCTAGCACTGCTATGTTTGGCTCTGGGTTCACCCCAGCATATGCTTCTCAATCTGGTCCCTTTGTTTCAGGGATGTCCATTGCTGGAAATCCCTCTTTTTCCTTTACCGCCGGTGCAGCTGGATCTACGCCCATGTCCAACATGGCTAGTGGATCAGCTTCTTATCAGGGTTTCCCCTTTGGGACTGGGCATATTCCTAGTCCCAATCCTTCTTTAGGGTCGTTTCCTTTTACGTCCCAGACCCAAAGTTTCAATCCTTGGGCTCAGGGGCCAAGTTCGACTGCTTTTATGGGGTGGAATCCTATGTTTGCAACGTCGGGGGCGGGGAATCAGTTCATCGCGAGTCATCCAGGGAATGCTTCTTTCCTTGCATCGAGTGCTTATCAGTCTTTTTCTCCTCTATCTAATGCATGGAACCCCTACCAGGGGCTTACATCTTCAGTCAATACTTCAGCGGGGGGAACTAGTCTGGGTCTTGGTAGCTCGGCGTGGGGAGGAGGTTCTTCTCAGTTTTCTACGGGTCCTTTCTGGCAGCCTGGTGCCTCATCAAATCCAGGCTATTCTTTTCAGAATGTGGGAAATCCATCCCATCAAGGATGGAATTCTCAGGCTCCGCCGCGATTACCATTTCTGGCAACGTTAAACTTGCCAGACTTGGCGAAGTTAACTAATGACCCAATTCGGTATAGTCCGGGTTGGCCTCCGGTTCCAACCAAACTTCCTTCAGACATTCCTAAGTTTGAAGGTAAGAATGGTGAAGATCCGGCAGACCATGTCACCACATTCCACTTATGGTGTTCATCCAACTCTCTGATCGACGATTCGATTAGATTGAGATTATTTCGGCGCACCTTAACTGGAAACGCCGCGAAGTGGTATATAGAGCTTACTGGGGGCAGTTTCGCCACATTTGGAGAACTGGCTGTCACTTTTCTTAACCATTTTCAGTTGCCCGTCAGATATGAGGCTGGGACCGAACTCCTGGCTAATTTTAAGCAGGATGAGGCAACTCACATTTCTGATCATATTCGGGAATGGAGGAGAAGGAAGAGGCTTATCAAAGCCCATATTCCAGGTGAGTTCCTTCTCGAGTGGTTTTTGAAATCGCTTCAGTCAGATATTTCAAAAGATGTATCCATGTCAGGGGTATATTCCGAGGAGCAGGCTATCTTTAGGGCCCAGCAGTTAGAGTTGATCTATTCTCAGTCTGGCATGCTTTACAAGTATTTTCCTAATGCTCCTCGCTCCAAATTGGATCTATCGAAACCTAAACCTGGTCCGCATGGTGACGGACTTGTCGGATCGGTCGGTAGTAGTGCAGCCAGCCTGCTTTCTCAATTGCAGCAGTTGTCTTTACAATCTGCTTCTTCTGGTCAGGCTGTGCCTGCTGATTCATCACCTTCCCAGTCTTTGTCCATTAATGCTGTCCAATCTTCTGAACCCAAAGGAAATCAACAGTCCGATGGGAAAAAGAAGGGACGTAATAACAAGAAGAAGGGCAAGAATGGGAAGGGTAATGCAAATAAGACCAACGAGCGTGTTGGTGAAGGGCAAAAGGAGAAAAAGAAAGTTAAGTTTCCGTGCAAGCTTTGTGCTGGAGACCATCTCACGCATCTTTGCCCGAAAATTCAGGATGCTCAGCGCCTGTTATCTCAGCAGGGTTCTTCTAGTTCCCAGGCTGTGCTAAAAAACCCTTTTCCCCAAGGGCAGCAATTAATTGCTGGCGCGAATCAAAATCCTGGGGCTTCCTCTGGAGGTCCTCAGGAAGGGGAAATTCCATTGAATATCTTTATGATGAGTGCTCACGTGGATATCGCTACGAGATCCCGTGATTATGGCGGAGAGGAATCTTCGAAAGCTAAGGAAGTTCCTGATGCTACTGAGCCGCTTCATATCACGAAGCCAACTGTCGAGTCTATGCCTCGGATACCGAAGGCATCCTCTAAGCGGTCAACGATTAATCCAAACATGAGGGCTACCCAGAACTACTCGATTGTAGAAGATCTGGCGCAGAGTCCTTGTGCTATGTCAGCTTTAGAGGTACTCCAGTCTTGTCCGGCTCAGCGCAGTGCTTTGCTCACTGCCATTGGAGCTATAGATCCGAAAAATTCTCTTCTGATTACCTTTGATATGAAGAATTTTAAGAAGAGACTTCCTCATCATATGGCCTTCCATATTAAATCATCGTACCGGAAGACTAATATCTTTCGCACGGTCGTTGATGAGGGTGCTTCTACTTACGTGATGTCTCTCGCATGCTGGAAGACACTAGGATCTCCCAAAGCTGTTCCATCTAGCACTATTCTTACTGCATTCGATGGCCATTCTCATAGGCCCCATGGTATTGTCCCGGCTTTGCCCATCTGTGTTGGGGGCAAAACCGTTAACATAGAGGTTGAGGTAGTAGATGCAGCCTTGGACTACAACCTTCTGTTGGGGAGAAACTGGATATATGATATGGATGCCATTGCATCTTCACTATTTCGAATAGTATGTTTCCCCCACGAAGGGAGGATAGTTACGGTGGATCAACTGGACTGTCCTCCTGTAGACCTGGATGCGCCTCCTGACTCATCTGTCCCTAAGTTGGACAATACTAAGGCACCTATCGAGAATCTTGGAGTTGGAATGTATTCTTCCCTGATGGGATCTTTTGATCTTCCTCCTCCTAAGGTGTCTATCAATGCTATTTCATCCTCCAAGGCTCCCCTTCGAAGGGAGTTCTTTCGAACTCATTATTTTTCGGACCCTTGGACCTTACCTTCCCCAACTGCCACTTTGGAGGAAGGGCAAGTGGGTGGAATGGCATTCCCGATTTCTGCAGCTGAGATTGCATATCAGTCTGTTGTTGACACTGCAGAGTCTGATCCAGCTCCTCTTTCGCCGGAAGAGTTGGACGGTGATGTGGCTCCGGCTTGGACGCTTACTTCTTCTTCTGCCCAGGATTGTCTAGATACCACTCTTCCATCTGAAGAGGCCATCCTGGAAGCAATGACAGGTATAGAGAGACCGTGGGATGACTTACATCATCGGTCTTACTTCCTACCTGACTTGAGCGAAGTCGAAGCTAGTTTTCCAAGTCCTCAGTCTCCTGGACCTGTTCACCCAGTCTTGAGCCCCTTAGCACCAGCACAGGTTTATGCTGAAGGGAACATGGCTGTGATCTCTCCGACTATCCCGGTGAACATCTCCAGGAATCCCAACATTATTGAAAACGTTTTCATTGGAGCTGAATGTTCCCGTGAAGAAGTTCAAATCTATACCGAGCTCTTCAAAGAGTATAGGAATGTTTTTGCTTGGTCTTATGAGGAAATGCCTGGCATAGACCCATCTATCGTCCAGCATGAGATCAAGACGTATGAAAACGCTAAGCCAGTCAGGCAAAAACTTCGTCCGGTTAATCCTAGGAAGGCAGCAGCTATCAAAGCTGAAGTTGAAAAGCTGCTTAAGGCGGGATTCATTTTCCCGGTTCCTCTGACTGAATGGGTTTCAAACCCCGTTCCGGTTGATAAAAAGCAAGGAACAATTCGAGTGTGCATCGATTTCAGAGACCTGAATAAGGCGTGTCCTAAAGATAATTACCCCACACCGTTCATTGATCAGATTATTGACGAGTGTGCCGGTAACGAGATTTTCTCCTTCATGGACGGTTTCTCTGGTTATAATCAAATTACTATCCGTCCAGAAGGTCAACATAAGACCGCATTTATTTGTCCCTGGGGTACGTTTGCATATAAGAAAATGCCTTTTGGTCTTAAAAATGCTGGAGCTACCTTTCAGCGGGCCATGTCTTACGCCTTCCACGACATCAAGAAAATTATCGAGGCATACTTAGATGATCTAGCTGCTCATTCTCGAAAGAGGATGGATCATCCGGGACACCTCCGGCAAATATTTGAGAGATGTCGTTTTTATAAAATTCGTTTGAATCCAAACAAGTGCGTTTTCGCGGTAACATCCGGTCGGTTGTTGGGATTTATCGTGTCTAATGAAGGGATAAGGGTAGATCCCTTCAAGGTTGAGGCAATACTTCGGTTGCCTCCCCCGTCTTCAATCCGTCAACTTCAAAGTCTCCAAGGGAAGTCTAACTTTCTTCGGAGGTTTATCGTTAACTATGCTGAGATTACAAAGGGATATATGAGGCTGTTGAAGAAAGGAGTTCCTTTTCTTTGGGACGACTACGCTCAACGCTCATTCGATGCCTTGAAAAAGGCATTGACCTCTGCTCCTTTGCTGAGTCCACCCGATTATAGCAGAGATTTTCTTTTGTATCTGGCTACAACAGAATCTACCATTGGTATGGTTCTGGTTCAGGAGGATGATGCTCTGGCTGAGCATGTTATTTACTACCTTAGTCGAGGGCTGGTAGGACCTGAACTGCGATACACCCCGATAGAAAAGTTAGCCTTAGCAGCAGTCCATGCTGTGCAGCGACTCCGGCATTACATTATTCTTCGCAAAACTTATGTCTTGGCAGCTGCCAATCCATTTCAGTTTGTCCTCAGCAGGCGAGTGATTGGGGGCAAATATAATAGGTGGATTGTGATTTTACAAGAATTTGATCTCGAGTTCATGTCTGCCAAATCCAAGAAGTCATTAGTCTTTGCGGAATTGATCTCCGAGTTGCCTTGTGGAGAGGAGATGATCTATGATGAGTCCTTTCCAGACGAACACTTGTTTCTGATCTCTCCACAAGATCCTTGGTATGGGGACATCATTGTATATCTCCAGACTGCGAATTTTCCCTCTTCTTTTTCGAAAGATGAGCGTCGTAAGCTGCGTCACTTAGCTAAAAGTTATCTGATTATAGGTGATGCTTTGTACCGTCGAGGGGTTGATTCAATCCTAAGACGCTGCTTAACTTTCGAAGAAGCTGAGGCTGTGCTTAATGATTCTCACGGTGGAGCTTGTTGGGGGTCATTTATCAGGGCTTGCTACAGCCCAAAAGATTTTGCGCGCTGGCTACTTCTGGCCCTCGATTTTCAAAGATTGTATTGAATCGGTCAAGAAGTTTCATCCTTGTCAAGTGTATACTCGAAAAATGCGCGCTCATCCAGCTCCGCTTTTTCCAGTCGTTACTGTCGGCCCCTTTACAAAGTGGGGTATGGATTATACTACTTGTAACCCGCCTTCGGCAAAAGGTCACAAGTACATTATCGTAGCAGTAGACTACTTTACGAAGTGGGTCGAAGCTATGCCTACTTTTGGGAACGATGGTGAGGCTGCAGCTCTTTTCTTCTTCAACCAAGTCATTGCTCGTTTCGGTATACCTAGAGAGATTGTCACTGACCATGGCAGTCACTTTCAGAACAGTATGATGGCTGAGTTGGCTCTTAAATTGGGTTTCCGGCAGGAGCATTCATCTCCATATTATCCTCAGGCCAATGGCCAGGTGGAAGCCGTGAATAAGTCCTTGAAGACAATTCTTCAACGGACGATTGATAAACATAGATCCAACTGGCACATTATGCTATATCCTGCACTCTGGGCATACAGGACGTCAGTCAAAACTGCAACTGGCTTTACTCCGTTTCAGTTAGTCCACGGGGTGGAATCCGTATTTCCCATTGAATGCGAGATTCCTTCCCTTAAATTAGCTGTTGAGCTTCTTCCTGACACTTCTAGTCTGGCAGAGCGGCTTCTTCATCTGGAACATCTTGATGAGCAGCGTCGAGATGCAGCCACGTTGAATGAAGCCCATAAAAATCGAGTCAAAGTTCAGTACGATAAGGCGGTTAAGCCTAGGGTCTTTTCCGAAGGCGACCTTGTTTTGGTCTATGCCCAAGAGAAAGATGCCTTGGGGGCAGGAAAGTTTAAATCGATGTGGTATGGCCCCTATATCGTCAAGAAGGTCCTTAAGAAAGGAGCGTATACCTTGGTTGACTTCGAAGGAAACGAGTTGCCGGAGCCCCGAAATGGGCTCTATTTGAAGAAGTATTATGCCTAGGCTTTGGCCTGGAATTTTGCTTTGTATATAGTAGTTTTTTGCTTTGTACATATCTGTTTGATTTTCGATTTTTGATGAGATGGTGATGTTTTTGATCTGCTTTGGCAGGTTGTGTTGATGTCATGAGTCATTATGGTTTCGCCGATGGTGCTAGTAGACACACCCGGAACTTAGCTTCCGCGGCTTAGGTGCTTCATTATCCTTCCGGTCAGCTGTTGGTATCAAGAGGAGTCTGCATTGGTCCTGCTTCCAATAACGTAGCAGAATACACTGCAGTCATTCATCTACTCTCGGAGGCAATATCTTTGGGTGTTGATTCGTTGGTATTTTTCTTGGACTCCCAGCTGGTGGTGTCGTAGTTGAACAACACTTATCGGGTACGAGATCCATTTTTATTACGATTGTTCTTGAGGGTACGTTTGTTACAAAGGTCATTTCAATTTTTAACATTCATTCATATCCCTCGAGCTGACAATTGGTTTGCTGACTCATTAGCTAATCAAGCTTTAGATTGGCATATTAATCATTCAATACAATAAAATCTAAATCATCAAAAACATCATACTTTTGATACATTTATCACATCACATCAAAATATCGCTGTATATATATCATCGGTATGTCAAAAAACTTCACAAAATTTTGGATCCATCAATGCCGTACAAAACTTGGGCTTATGCCCCATCATGTTCAGTCTCAAAAAATATACAGTCATCTACTATGAAAATCTGTCTAATCCTGAGGACCCTGCCCAGTGTTCCTATAGAACATCACTGCAGTGGCCACACGGCGGAACAGTCTAACCCAGTCCCGGGGTACTCCTACAACCCGTCTCTGGACGGCTTCTGGTAAGTCCTCCACAACAGCCAGAGGGATTTGGCGGGTTAGTCCCTCCAAGTTTCTCTGCACGGCCTGGAGGGTTCTGTCAGAATCCGCTGTCTCTGCTTCACCTCTGCGGCGCTTGTGACGTGCTAGGCCCTCAGGACGCACTGGTCCAACATCCGAAACATGATCATTTTTATTTGTCAGTCATTATGAATCCAATCCAAAAACATGTTTGTTTTTCATTTTTCATACATATTTGAAAAATCCAAAAAAAAATCATATAAGTTAAAATTTTTGAAAAAACTTACCGACTGCTCCCCATGCTGCACCGGGTGGAAGTACTAGATCTGGATCTCCTCGGAAATCCATCCCGGCATAGGGATAGTCATCTACTGCGATGATCTGTTCTCTCCACCATAAGAAGAACTCATCATCCCAAGTAGTTCGGGGTACCTCGCTGCCCCCCAGTCTCTTCATCATGTCTGCCCAACGGGCAATTCTTGGGTCCCGAGGGCTGCTGATAGTTGAGATGACTTTGGGTCTCAAAGCTGGAACTCTCTCTCGAAGAATGTAGTCAAAATGGTTCCATAGCCAAAGTGTTTTGTATGTGTTTTGCGAATGGAGGTCAGTTGTTGTTTCATGTTCAGTAGCAGGGCAGTGCACCAATCATACACATGAATTAAGCACTCTACAGCTATGCTCATGTGCGCCCTGGACTCCTGATGCAGTGAGGCAGATCCTGCCACTCTGCCGATGGTGAACAGGAGGATCTTCATGTGCAAGTCCCTGATATCTCTGATTGCAATCTGTGTGCCTACTTTCTTGGAATCTTCTATGCAATAGAGTTGGACATAGTCCTCCACGGTTAACCCTCCCAGGGGCCTTCCGTGCAGATCCACTGGGTCTCCCCTTCTGGAGAGTCCAGTGATGAAGTATATATCTTCCACCTCTATGCGTAGTGGCATTTGATCAATGATGAAACAATCCCGATCCGGTTCCCAATAATTTACCAGCATTTCAAGCAATCTCACATTACTTTTCATATTGGGCATTTTGAAAAATTTGAATAATCCACAGTTTCGGAGGACGTTTTGTGCTGCGCGGTCTTCCATGACCTCTTGGTCCACTGCACTATGCTCGCGTTCCCTCCATGAAATTGTCATCCTGAAGAAATTCATTAAAATTTGCATTAGAAACTCATTTTTAAAATTCGGACTTGCGCATACGCTAGTTTCGCTGTGCACAGTCGCGTGTACACACGGCTTTCCTTCTTTGAACCCGCGTATGCGCAGGTACGCGTTTTTTAATAAGGGTTTCCAGGTAAAAATCCACTTAATTTTAAATTTTAAACGGACAAAATGAATCAACAGGATGAATAAGGAGCCTACCTGAAGTTTCGCTGAATTCCGACGGTCGGTTGTTGCGGGTTTGACGAAACAAGTTTTTAGCTCCAGAGCTCTTTTTCCAAATCAGCTATGCAATAATGAACCATTTGAGAGGTAATTTGTGTATTTATGGCTAAAGAATTGAAAATTTTCGCAAAAATTTCCTTGTGCTTATTTTTTCGATCTGTCTTATGCTGTATAACTCGATTGCTTGGAAGTGCCCAGTTTGGTATATTTCAGGTACATTTTGACATTTTCGAGATTTTTCCCGGTTTTTGGCCCATGTGTTCGGACTCTTCACGGCAGGTATATGATCTTCACTGGCATATAGGTTAGGGAATCACTTTCCGTTGCATCTTGCATTCTAGCCTCCATACTGATCACTTGCCTTAGGGTCGATCCAATCAGGTCATGAGTATTATACCATTTTCACTCGCCGATTTTTAAATCATGACTTGATGGTAGAGCCTTCCTTTACATGGGCTTCCTAGTTAGTTCCTCGCTATCACTTGTTGCCCATGCTGATTTTTATGTAGGCTCAGGAGTCCTCTTTAGTCCCGCCATGTCTTTCGTGTTGAAGCTTCATTCTTTTCCTTCATCACTTATCATTTTTCTGGCTTATACCCTAGAGGCTCCCTGGTGTCGTTAAGTTGTATTACTGCATTGCATATTGGCTACTTGTTTATCCTGGCCTTTAGCCGGCTTCATTTGGACTCGATGTTTAAGCCAACTTTTGACCTTGACTTTTGTACAAGTTAACCATTGCATGCACTTAGCTATCACGACTTGACACCTTTGTACCCATGGATGGAACGTTCCTCTGAGTATCACTGACCAGTTTTCGCCACCTTGCATTGAGCATAGGATTGTTCCAAACCCCGGAACTAGTGCATCTGCTTTTTTTGATACTCGTTCTATCCATTGTATCATAGCATTCTTTTATTCTTTTTCAGGCTTATTATGAAAAAGACAAAAAAAAAATTAAATATAACAAAAAGAGCGGGAACGGGATGTATCTTCGTTATTTTGATGGCAGTACAGAGTCAGTTTTGTCGCCCTTGAACAAAGCACATATACTTATATATATTTCCTTCATTTTGGATGGTTCTAGTTTGACCTAGGTTCAGCCTTTACCATGTTTCACTTGTCAGTTCTCCTCCGGTTGGTTATCTCTTCCAATCATATGGAGAGTTTGTTTTGCCTCCTGCAAGACAGACTTATACAGTGTCACTTTTTACTGCCATGGTCATCACAGAGTCGTGCTTTTGTTCAAGGGAAGTCTAGCATGAGTCGGCCATTCTGCGGTGTCTCTTGACTCATTATTCAGTCGGCCTTCCCGGTCTTGTCAGTATCATGTTCTATCACATCAGATGTTTTGGTCTTCTGCTCGTGCTGGTTTGAGAAGGTCCCCATTGACTTCTTGCCGGCGGGTTTGTCTCCTATCGACTACGACACATTGCTCTGAGAGAAAACCTAGAGCCGCACCTTGGGCCTATTTCCATTATTGATAGGTGACCTCGTGCTCGGCATTTGATCATCATCATGGGTCTTTGACTGAGTGGTTTCCCCTGTGTTCGACGTCAGCACACATTATCACACTTGGGATTCGTGCAGTACCTTGATTTCCATTTGACCCTATCGGTGGATTTCTCGCCTCTGTGTCGGCTTTCATTATTGGTTGGTTCAGAGGGTTTCTTCCGTGCGCTAGCTTCATCTTGTGCACGTCGGAAACGTACTTCGGTTTTGGTTCCATCACTCTCCTTCGTCCGATTCCTTCCAAATCTTGGCTTGCGGGTTACACTCGCGCTGGACTGATGTGGGATGCCTTAATGCCTTCCTTCCAGCAGATCTTTTCCCATCGACTCCGACTCATTGCTCTGGGAACAAGATCTAGAGTCTTTGGTCAGTACCTTAGGGTTTGCAGTCATCAGTGGCAGACTCTTCGCTATCGACAGTGGGGATTCATTATTGCCTCCTGATTGGTAGATTCTTTCAAGTGTTCGACTTCAACTCATTCATTCACACTTGTCAGATTGTACTGGGGCACCTTGACACTCATTATCATTATTGGTGGGTCGTCTCGCGTTGGTTAACGGGAAACATCATTGCCCGGTAATCCAACGATTTCTCACATGGTCGACTTCAGCTCATTTATTCCCAGTGTGTAGAATTGTGCCGTTGTGATCGGTGAAGACCTTGGGTTGCATCGGCATTTCTCGGATCACTGTTGACAGTTCTTTCAGTTTCTGCCAGTGTTGCCGTCCACCCTTATATGTTGCAGTTCAGCACAGCAGCATCTTATATGTTGATCCCCGAGTTGCGTGATTGTACCGTTTGATCCGCCTCTTATGATCCGGTACTTGGAGATTCAGTTACTTGATCAGATATCCAGTTGCACTATCTTTGATCAGCTTTCTATATGTGATACTTGGACATTGATACAGACTTGTCTTTCCGGGCCCTGCTCAGATGATTCACTATGTACTTTCAGTTCAGTTATACTTGTATACATGTTGGATCTATTCAGTACTTTTTCTATATATGATGTATTTTTTACTGAGCATGGGTATGCCCGCCTCAGCATGTGTTGACTCTCTGATTTCTTTCATTGGTTTTTGGCAGGCTGAAATCTGGTGAAGTCCTCTCTTGTTCTTGCGAAGTTCTTTCTATGTGCATAATACATTTCGGCCATCATGTACCCCTTATGACCTCATATATTAGGGGGCATCTGTTATAGCATCATTTCTCACCTTGACATGATTCATGATTGCTACATGGCTTTATGGGCACCCATTCCTACAGACTTGGACAAATTCACTTAAAAGCAGTGGAAAATCCTTCATACGCGACTATGCCCGTGTTTTTCCGCGTGTATACGCTAGTACAGCTAGACTTTTCCGCGTATGCCATTTTAATGATTAAAAAATATATAAAAATCCCTAATTTCACGCTGGGTTGATAGTTACTCAGGTAGTTCAACTACCCCAGCCCGTGGCCAACTGTTTCCAACTGCTGAAACTACTTGGAGGGACTATAAAAGGACCTCATATGTATGGCCTAAAGGGGAGAGAGAATTATTATTATTATACTCTGTTGGTTCCCTATCCAAGTCTGATTCCCCGTGCCTCCTGCACTTTCCCAGTTCATTTCGGGAAACCCTTGTTTCCTTGAGATACACATCCCTTTATATGTTATCTCGTATGCACTCATTTGGAAGGAGTCTTAGCGAGGCAAGGGCTAGACGGATCCGGACGACGGTCTGCGAAGGCCTTGGAAGGATCAGGTGATCTCTCCACTTACTTTTGTACGTACTATTTTTATAATACAGAAGTATCATGCTGTTCCCGAAGTAAACGTGTTAGTGTATGCTTTAATATATGAAGAATATTTGTTATACAAGCATTTATGATGATTTATTTAATGTTTTATATGAATCTCGCTAACATATAGAGTAGAAATATACTGTACAACTTGTCCTTTGTGCTGGTTTCTTCTTGTATTTCAGGTGAAAGAGGAAGGACGGTTGCAGGGAGTCTGAACTCCACGTGGATCTACTTCAAATGTAGGACCAACGGGTAAACCTCTCGTTCTGCTCTATTTCGTTTTCATGACTGTGCATGATCGTGTGAGTCTCTGTTAAATAGTACGCCCCTGCTCTGTGGAGGTTGAATCCCAACCAACCTCTAGGGTGTTAAATCCCCGAAACAAATAC
>CM076574.1:144314280-144460039 GCA_034641835.2 Pinus albicaulis | reverse complement strand
AACATATCATATCAAAAATACATAGCAGAATAACTTCAACATAACATAACTCGGATATTTGGTGAGCAATTCACCCCTCCTGGGCTACGTCTGCTGGACCAAGCCTCCCAAGTTGGCTTGTCCTCTTGTATTAAAATGCTCCAAATTGCTAATACAAGTTTAAAATTGCCTCAATAAGAAAATATTACTGTAAATAAAGATTCAGAAGACATGAAAATGCTAAAAATGCCTTTCCATATACACTAAACAGTTAAACATTACCAAATATAGTGCCTTCTTCAACAAGGCCCTGATGAATCTTTGAACTCCTCTTCATATTTTCGAGCTATATAAGTCCTCAAACAGTCTTGAAACCCATTCCATTAGGTTTAGAAGGTATAAAATAGTCAAAAATGGTTTTTGGTTCACCTCAAACAGTGAGGTACAACTCAATACAACTCCATTTCCCCAATGGCCCTAGTGGCTCTCCAAGATTCCTTGAAGAAAAAAATGGTTTTATAACACCTCTAATACCTTTGGAACCTGTCCCAAACACTCCATAATTCTCATAATAGTCAAAATTGTCTAAAATTTCATCCCATTTGGATCAATATTAAAGAAGTTATGGCCAAAACAAATTTTCTGCCCAATGTCACTTAAAAAACTCCACTAAAAATGGAGCAACTGAAGTTAGCTCCAGTTAGATTCGGAAAATCCGCCAAAGATGACGCGCCCACCAAAATTTCCACCAACCTCCTAACCGTGACATTTAATGTCGGGCGGGGTGGTCACATGACCCCCCGTCGAAACCGTTAGAACAAAATCCATTAGCAAAAATTGTTTTTAAAACTGTGGCATTAAACGCTAACTTAGCGCTGATCACATAGTTCTAATTGTCGGCATTTTAAACTGTTATGTGGGAAATTAATACTTCGTCCCCTGGTTTTTGGCTATGGGTCATATGATATGGGGGGGCTGCCCCCCATTTGCCGCCACCCATAATTTATTTAAACTTTAAATAGATCCGACACTCCACACAGTTTAAGAAACACTTGTGGCCAGGTTGGTCAGGTGTCTTTGCACGCGAAGGAAGGTCCAGGGTTCGAAACCCACGGACTCATAATTTTTTTTCCAAATACCACATTCTATCTGGCCTGGGCCACGTGGCGGCCTTCAAGCCTGGCACGTGGCGGCCTTCAAGCCTGCCACGTGGCAACCTCCGATTGGCCACCAAAAACCAAAGTCAACCCATTGACCAATAAGAACTTGCAATTTTTTTGCATATGATAGGCTGAATGGAATATTCCAAGGAATATTCCAAGGAATATTCCTTGGATTTTTATTTATTATTATTATTATTATTATTTTTCAAAATTTTCCATTTTGAAAAGTCAAACCTAGTCAACTCAGTTTTTGGAGTTCACTGAGAACTTCAAACCTGAATAAATTTCACATACGATGTCAGATTTGAGTGTCGTTCATGGTGCTGGAATCACAGCAACAAGGCTTATCCGATCGTTCAGGTTGCAAATTATTTCAAACACTTTCAATTTTGAGCTTTTTCCATAGCTCGGACTTGAGCTCTTGATCAATCTCTCAACAGGAAAAGTATAAAGGAAGGTTTGAGGGTTAGTTGGAGAAGACACACACGGAGAAAAACACTTGAGCTAAGTCGAAATTGTGGGGCATGGTTTTCTAAGAGTTTCAGAGTGAGATTTTAGTGCAGAGAGGGGCCATTTGGCAGTGGGACTTATGTCCAAGGCCGAGAATACATTGTAGAGAGACAATGCAACACCACGAAGAGACAACACAACACCTAGGAGGGTGACACAGAGCCCGAGAGAGGTGACACAGTCACTAAAGAGGCAATGTTGGGGTTTCTTTGAGGCAAATCAAACATCAATTCAATAGTTTGATTTCTGAGCCAGGAAGGCTCATGAGGAGGGTGACGCGGCTGTTAGAGGGGATGACACAGTCTCAGCTCAGAGTTGGGAGCAGCTGCTGCTGCGCAGCACTAGGGACAACGCAATCACCTGTGACATTTGATCATTCTGTTGTTGGATTAGCCAAAATATTAGTCTCTAGAGAGAGGAAATTTTTATTTTTAATTTAATTTATTTTTATTTTTGTCTATTGGGTGAGCCAAATTTGGGTTTTTCCAGGGATGTTTATTCCAAAAATAAGTGCGTCCTTTATGTGATTGTCTCATCTAATTTTTCAGTACTTGATATGTATATTGGTGTAGGCTGCAATGTATTTGCATTAATGTTTACTGGAGGATCCTGTCAATAACTTGTTAATTGAAGAACACAAGTAGGAAATGAAAATCAGTTAAAGTGCAGTAGGATTTCTGGTTGTTAGATTCATAAATTTTCACAGATTATGTGGTGGCATCTCTATTACCAAAGGTGATGAGGTGAAGTAATATGGAAATATCAACCAAAGATGAATTGTCAATAACGGGTCAATCGATTGATAAAGATAAGACGTTAGAGATGCAGTAAATTAGGGCATTACTAAATATATTGTAAATTGTTAAGTAAATCTGTGTCTAATTAACAATTAACATAAGGTATAACTTCTTCAAATGAAGGAGGGGATGTGTATTTAGCTTCAAGAAGTACATTGTTAAATCACAAGGCATGGTTGATAGATTCATGAGCAACTTATCATATGACACCTCACAAGGAGTGGTTCTATGAATATGAAGAAAATTATGGAGGTGATTTCTATCTGAGGAGGAATTAACAACTAGGATAGTTAGTTGAGGTCTAGTTTCACTAGCATTAAAGGAAATCAGAGTTAAGCATTACTAGGGGTACCACATATCCTGAGTTTATCTAAGAATGAAATATTTATCAGTCGAATGAGTCATGCAGATGTGCATATTTTATTTGTGAAGAATTGATCTAAGATTATTCGTAGTATAAAGGTGTTTATGATAGGTGTTTGGATTGGGACATTTTACAAGTTTTCAAGGCATATCAACCCAAGAGGTTGCAATATTACAGTCATTCCTAAAACTGACAAGTCAACCTCTTATTTAGCTGAGAAAATGATGTTGTGCCATCAGAGGACGAGACATATTAGAGAGAGAGGACTTTGAGCTATGGAAATCAAAGGTATGATCAAAAGGCTTACCTAGTAACTCTCTGGAAGTCTATTTATATGCGATTTACATTTATGGAAAACAAAATTGTGTTAGATTCCTATATGGAACTACAAGGGAAAATGGAATCTAGAGCTTGTTCATAGTGATGTATTTTGGCCATTACCAGTACAATTTCTTGGTGAATCTATATACCATGTTTCCTTCAATGATGATTTCTCCATGATAATATGGTTCTATTTCTTGAGGAAAAAGTCTAAGGTTTTTGATAAATTTCAGTAGTTAAAGACTTTTTCGGAGAATCATAAAATTAGGAAGGTAAATATTTTAAGAACTAACAATGGAGGAGAATTCTTTGGTAAATATTTTGATCAATTCTATGGATAGAATATGATATTATGCCAAATGAATACTTCATACACTCCTCGGTAGAATGGAGTTGTTGAAAGAATGAATAGGACGTTGATGGTCAAGGCGAGCAAAAAGCTAAGTAGTGCGAGATTATTGTTAGGCCAAGAAGAAGGTACGTTTCACCCCATATTTACCACGATTTATCATGTACTTTTATATATTTTCCCTTCATCTTAGCAATAAAGTAAAGGAAAATAATGCAAAAGAAAGGCAGAGTGGACTAATGATAAAAGGAGTGTTTAATAACGTAAAAACTGATTTGTCACTGTCTTTATTGATAGGGAAGCAAAACTGCCAAACTACTGACCGGATGACCAAAGGATAGCCGACAAGAAAGGCGAATAGAATCATATCGGCTCCTATGAATCAGCAGAAGATGTAGAGGCACGCCCATGCCTGGAGTGCTCAGTCGATAGCCACGAAGTAGCAGGGTCTCATAATGAGAAAGATTCGTTACTACTTTTGAATTCGCCTTTAAACTATAAAAGGCCAAAGATGAACAAGATGGGGGGACGGTAATATAATCTTCCTATAATAAACGTATTCAGACAAAATCGTTAAGTTTGTACTAATGTATTGCTCTGCAGATTAATGAATAATTTGGCGTTTTTGGAGTAAACAACCTCTGAGTATTCCTTAGTAGTAGGCTCCTAGTGGCTTTGGGCCTAGGCCTGGGGTTTCTCCTGCTACTTCTTTGCTATACATTTATTTACAAAATTTGCATTTCTAGTTATCTATTGTGTTTCATAATATATCATTTAATTGGTTATTTGCAAGTGTGAGATGTTATATCTTCCTCTTCACTAGGCTATTTTACCATTCATGTCCTCTTATCTGAAATCAATGCTTTTACAATAGTTAGACTAGTTTCAGCACGGTTGTTGTTCAATTCTGCATATAGTTAACGTTTGGATCTTTTCATCATAATTATGAGCGTTTGGTTGATGTTTATTTCAGAAGGATGTTATTAGTTGATTAAAAGAGAATTCCATTTCAAAATCTACAATAATTGATTGCAGTTCAATTTATTAGAATTTTTGTTCAATTCATTAAGGTAGCTGCTCAATTCATCAAAGCATGCGGTTCAATTGCAATTTATTCTTTTCAGTCTTGAGTAGTTATTTCTACATGAGCCTAGAACAGAGTTAGCTCCTTTGAATAGTTCGAAACATTTCATAATTCACTTCCAGGTTGGTTTGATTGAACTTCGAGAATTAGACAATCTTCCTTATGACGATTTATAGTTGTTAACCTCTGATGTCACTTGCATATATTTTTCTTAAACTTTTGAAATAACAAGAATTCCCCTGGGTAGATAATTAATGAGAAGAATTAAGGTTACCTTTAAACAGTCACCTTTATGACCGAACATTTTGGCGCCGTTTCCGGGGAGAATTTTTAAGAGTGATGCCCTTTATTTCTTTTTCCTTTTGTTGTGAAAGAATTGGGTATTGAAAACAAGAGGTAAGAACCTATGTACCAGCAACCAAAATGCTTGCTCTCTAGTACAAGTAAAAAACCCAGAGCTTGGATCCCATGAGAGAGTGGTTGAGACAAAGACACCCAATATCCTAGATTGGGGAAGTGTTGTAAGGCTTCCTCCAAGTCCACTCTCTAATTCCACTCAAATTATTCCCCCAGAACAAGAAATATCTGAATATTATTGGCATATCTTTTATCAAATGGAAAACAACCAAAACCAGAGGCAGACATCAACAATGGAGTATCCCATTGTTGATCCGACCACAAATTCCCCTATGAAAGCCATTCCATTACAAAACATCCCCACCTTCCATGAGCTGACCTCGGAAGATCCGGATGCATTATTATTTGAATTTGATGTCTTATGCAGGGAACATGAATACACCACTGACCCTCAGAAACTGAAATTATTTCCCTCTACTTTGAAGGGGAAAACATTACGTTGGTTTATGGGGCTTGATGGAGGAACTATTAATAGTTGGGATCAGATGAAAAACTCTTTTCTTAAAAAATATCAAGACTACTGTTGGACTCGAGAACTAAAAGATGAAATCTTCAATATGTCTACAAGAGACAACGAGACATTAGAATAATATGTTAAAATATTTCAATATAATTTGCAAAGATCTCCATATACTACACTGTCCAAAGATATCTTAAAAGCAACAATGATTAAGGGAATAAAAGAAGAATGGGTCAAAACACTTAATATAACGGGAAAAGGGGACATCTATCAAGAAGAATATGATGACATTATCGCATTATGCATCGGGTGTTCTCGAGGTAGTATGCAAAGTAGGCCAACTGGGCAAGACTCAGCTACAAGGAATTATAAACAGTCTAGTGGCAACATGATTAGAGTAGAAGTCGGTAATATTTTAGAAGATTTTAAAACCGATATCTTGGGCACCCTCACAACGTAGGTATATTTCCTACAAGTCGAGCAGAAGAAAGCTACAATAGAACAGAACTTGGCTGTCTTTTTTCCACGTTGTCGGAAGAGGAAAAACCAGAGGGAATGTCCATTAGACATGGTCTAGACATGCGCTATTTGTACCAAGGACCACGCCACTGACCATTTCCCTTCACTTTCGGGGTTGATAACAGTTTTTAAAGAGGCAGAAGAAGAGACAGAACCAGTCTATCTAATGAATCAACATCGACAGTGGCAAGCACGACCAGGTATGCCACAAGACCTGCCTCAGTTCTTTTCTTCTCCACAATTTAATCAACAGAACCCTGCAACAACATGGAAGATCCAATCACCTTTTTCTGCCTGGCCATCCCAATAATTTTCCATGCCTCCTTGGCCACCACAACCCTCTTAAGGTAATAATTGGTCAAGTTTTCCTCGTTCTCCCCCTTACTGGCAAAACAATCCATATCAATCCCAGTGGCCTGCCTCTACTTCACAGAATAAAAATTGATCTCAAAACTGGCAGCGACCCCTGGGAATGACCAATTTACCGATGGAGATAGGGGATCAAAATCAACCTAGATCACCAGCTCCATACCCATTACAACACAATCCTCAGCCTATCATGCATCCTCAACTTCTAGTTCAACCCAATCTTAATCCCAATAACAGACCAGTTCAGCTAATCTAGATTGTCGAAAATCCAAAACCTGAAACTGAATAGAAGCAATGCAATGAACTTAGGTTGAGATCGAGACGTGTTATTTCACCTGAAGAAGATACGACTCTACCACAACTTGAGTCTGAAATTCCGACATCACCTAAACAATCAACTATGAAAAAAACAAAGATAGAGCAGGGGAGGAACAAAATTGACCAAAAAGACCCTGAAAACCTTATTATTTCCTCCCCTCCATTCCCTAAGAGGTTAACATTGCCTAAACCAATAGTCTCTTCAGATTTTGATCTCCTAGGGGAATTAAAAAAAATTTGCATTAAAATTCCTCTTTTGCAGGCTATAGAAGACATTCCTATCTATGCCAAGACAATTAAAGAGCTATGCGAAAAATAACGAGTAAGGAAAGCAAAAATTGTACCAACTATTCATTTAGTGGGAGGATTGTCAGACTTACTCTTGGGTAAAGAAACACCAGTAAAATATGAGGATCTAGGGAATCCCATAGTTACTGTACAAATCTCTGGTCACTCCTTTTCAAATACATTAGTTGATTTTGGGGCGGGCATTAACATATTGACTGCAGAAACTTGCGAGAAGTTAGGTATAACAACATTAGAACCTAAATCTACCTTGCTGGAACTTGCTGAAAAATCTGTTATCAAACGAGAAGGAATATTATAGAACATCGTGGTTTCAGTGGACTCATGGGAGTATCCGACAAAATTTTTAGTTATTAATCCAAAAATTTGGTTAGATGGACACCCCCTGATACTGGGACGACCTTGGTTAGCAACAACCGATGCTTACATAGGCTGTCGGATAGGCAGCATGACCATTTCTAGAGGTGATGCCATAGAAAATATTGTCATATACCCACCTGCCAAACCATGTCTTTCCACTGTAAATATTCACAAACAGCCACATACATACTGGGAATAAAACATCCGTTCACCACTGACAATAGTTGAAGTGCTCAAATTCAAAGATCAAACTGAAGATGATGTAATCAATAACTTCATGAATTAGCCATCTGCTTCTAAAAATTTAAAATTCCAAATGTTAAAAGCAGTTTTTGATAATGAAGCATAGGAAGACCCCTTGGCAGACATTGATAATCAGCACATACCCACGACTGTTGTTTGAAACAACATACCAATTGAAATTCAACCAGGAAAGGTTTTAAATATCAATGGCAGTCTGAATAGTAACCAACAACAAAAGCTCATTAAGGTTTTACAGAAATATAAGGGAGAATTTGCTTGGTACTACCCATACATGAAGGGTATAGATCCTCAGCTATGCACACATCACATTTATACTGACAAGGATGCTCGACCTATTCGGTAGCCTCAGCGGAGGTTAAACCTACATCTGAAAGACATTGTAAAAGATGAATTGCAAAAGCTGCTTGATGTAAAGTTCATTTATCCTATTTTAGATAGAAAATGGGTCTCTCCTTTAGTATTTGTTACTAAGAAGAATGAGAAGTGGAAAATATGTGTGGATTACAGAGAACTGAATAAAGAAACATAGAAAAACTACTTCCCCCTCCCTTTTATTGATCAGTTCCTTGATAAATTAGCAGGAAAGCGGTTCTTCTCTTTCCTTTATGGTTTTAGTGATTACAATCAAATCCAGATAGTCCCTGAAGACCAGGATAAAACGACCTTTACTTGCACATGGGGTACATTTTCCTTTAGGGTATTACCGTTCGGGTTATGAAATGCCCCAAAAATGTTTCAAAGAGCCATACTCAGCATTTTTTATGATTGAATAAATGAAGGAATCGAAATTTACATGGACGAATTTACTCCATATGGAGATGATTTTGATCAAGCACTGCAAACACTAGAAAAAGTGTTGGAACGATGTATTGCTACCAGATTGTGTTTGAGCAATGAAAAATGTCACATGATAGTGACTGAAGGAGTATTCCTAGGGCACTACATCTATGCAGCTAGAATATAGGTAGATCCGACAAAGATAGAGGTAATTATTTTATTAGCCACACCTTATACTCAGATAATGGTACGTAGTTTCCTTGGGTATGCAGGGCACTACCGTAGGTTTATAAAGAATTTCTCCCAAATTGTTGTGGCCTTGTATGCATTAACTGGAAATGTTGAATTCCATTGGTCTGATAAATGTGACATTGCTTTTTCAGATTTGAAGAAACTGATCTCAACTGCACTAATATTACACAGCCCCAATTGGGAGCTGCCCTTTCACATTTCCTCAGATGCATCCGACACAGCGATAGGGGAAATTCTCGGTCAAGAAGTTGAAAAAAAATCCTATGCTATTTACTATATCAACAAGAATCTCACTCATGTCGAATTAAACTATACAACAACCGAAAACGAGTTCTTGACTGTCATTTATGCTATTAATAAATTTAGACATTATATAACCGGCTATCAAATATTATTATATACTGATCACTCCGCCATTAGATACTTAGCCAATAAACCTATTAAAAATGGAATATTGACTCGTTGGTTGTTTCTTTTACATGAGTTTGAAATAACTATCAAGGATCACCCAGTGAAGGAGAACGTAGTTGCAGATTTCATGTCTAGAGTTCCAAAGTCAGATGACCTTGATGAGAATTTTTTCGCTGTAGCAGTAAAAACACCATGGTATGCAGATGTAGCGAATTATCTCGCAGTCGGAAAGCTGCCAAGACACCTGACATCAAACGAACCAAAGCTGATTGTTTAGCATAGTGCTAGATTCTCCCGGATCGGTGGATATATTTTTCATATAGGAGCTGATATGCATATACACAGATGCATCTGAGAAGATGAGATTTATGATATCCTAATGGCCTATCATGATGAACCATGTGGTGGCCATTTTGCAGATCGCAGGACGAGGCACAAAGTATTGCAAATGGGTTATTATTGGCCTACAATTTTTAAAGATGCCTAGAAATATGTCCAAGCTTGCGATAGTTTCCAAAGAATGGGCCGCCCTGGCCAATCTGAAGAAATGCCATTACAACCACAATTATTAGTGGAACCTTTCAAACGGTGGGCACTAGAATTTTTTGGACCATTCAACTTGCCATCAAATTAGAAGACCTACATACTGGTTGCCACAGATTATGTGACGAAGTGGGTAGAAAAAATGGCTTTATCAAGAGCTACAGAAGAATCTGTGATCAATTTTCTTTTTGATCTATTTGTGCAGTATGGATTACCTAGGGAAGTGATAACTTATGGAGGGGCACAGTTTGTGGGGAATAAAATTATGGCCACTCTGAAGAACCACCATGTCACCCATACAGTCACCTCTCCCTACCACCCGTAGGTGAGCGAGCAGGTTGAAAGCACCAACAAAGTCCTTGAGGAAATTCTCACTAAAACAGCCTCAACACATTGTCGATATTGGGCTACTAGACTACCAGAGGCCTTGTGGGCTTACTGCACAACATGGAGAAACACCACTGTATATTCTCCGTACCATCTGGTATTTGGAAGGGAAACAATTTTTCCTATTGAATTCAAAATAAATACTCTAAGAACAGCCCAGGAAGTGGGCCTGGATTTGACGGAGGCCCAGGCTAGAAGACTCCAACAAATAAATGAATTAGATGAAGCACATATACTTGCTCTGCAACGCACTGCAATTATTCAACAACAATGAGCTAAGTGGCATGGCAACCTCATAAAAAAGAAGACATTCTAGAAAGGAGATTGGGCACTCCTCTATGACTCCAGATTCCAATACTTCTCGGGTAAGCTACAAACAAGGTGGTTCGGTCCATACGAAATTCAGGAAGTACACATCAATGATACCATTACCTTGACTACGATAAATGGATTTGGCTCTGACTTCCATGTCAATGGACACCGGGTGCGCCTCTATCATAAACCACTTACAAAAGAGTCTTTCTGCCAGCAGGTGCATGATGATCCCACCATCCAAATTTTAGCTGCAGGGGGTGATGGCCCCGTAGCTTTAAGTTCATGAGAATTTGTTATTTCCTCTTGTAAATATTGTATATATGTTTCCTGCAATTTATAGTTTTTCTCATTGTTTTACATTCCATCTCTTCTTCATGCTCACAACTGCATTCTTTTTCTCTTATCCTTTCTTTTGTATGTTTTGATGTTCAAACCTTTGAACGGTTGCTGTTCAATCCAATTGAACAACTACTGTTCAATGGATTTGAATAGCTGCTGTTCAATTCAATTGAACAACTGCGTTTTTGTGTGTTTATTTTTTGTTGTTCAAATCTTTGAACGAATGTTGTTGAATCCAATTGAACAGTTGTTGTTCAATCTAATTGAACAACTGATGTTCGATTCAATTGAATGGTCATGTTTTTGTGTGTTTATTTTTTCTATTCAAACCTTTGAACGACTGTTGTTCAATCGAATTGAACAACTTTTGTTCAATCGAATTGAATAACTATTGTTCGATTCAATTGAACGGTCGTGTTTTTGTGTGTTTATTTGTTTGCTATTCAAACCTTTGAACAACTGTTGTTCAATCCAATTGAACAACTGCTGTTCAATTGAATTGAACAACTACTGTTCAATTCAATTGAACAACTACTGTTCAATTCAATTGAACAACTGTGTTTTTGCGTGATTTTGTTTTTTGATGATCAATCAATTGAACAACTGTTGTCCAATCCAATTGAGAAATTTTTATTCAATCGAATGGAATGGTTGATTTATTTTCTGAGCATGTTTTTTTCTTACTTTTGATGATCTCTTATAGAATATCCACTTCCTCTTTACACATCCTTTCCATAAAATCCATTTTTGGAAAGGAATTTGCACCTAATGAGGAGAAAAGCAGTGATATTACTGATATTGTGATCCTTTGAAATTTTTATGGAAATCTCTACTCCAGAAGTTGACATGGTTTATCTATGTAATGAAGGGTTGGACATCTCCTGTTCAAACATATTATCACACAATTCATTTCCATAGTCTTATGCTGGTATATCTTTTTACACTCTCAAGTAGTAATTCTCCTTGACATGAGGATATAGGAATGAATATTATTAATTGTATTGGCATTGTTTTTACTTCTCACACCATCCATAACTCTTAAGGAGTTAATGAGCCTCCCTCCATGTATAAATAAAAATAAAATATTATGTCTATGTGCAAATTTTTAAGAGAGAATAGGGGGTCTCATCACGAGCCAACCTACCATGATCATAAGGGTTTAACAGGTGACATTCCCACAATGGCCAACACACCAGGGTAGTGACCTTCTCGATAGCTCAAACTGCTTGAAGGACAGGAGGTCTCATCACGATCTGTCCTGATCACTTTGTTACAATCCCATTGGATGGAACTATGACTATCTAGCCACCACACCAGCACAGTGATCTCTCCATAAAACAAGCAAAATGGCTACTTTTCAAAAGGAAAAATATTATGTCTATGTGCAACTTTTTAAGAGAGAATAAGGGGTCTCATCACGAGCCAACCTACCATGATAATAAGGGTTTAATAGGCGACATTCCCACAATGGCCAATACACCAGGGTAGTGACCTTCTCGACAACTCAAACTACTTGAAGGACAGGAGGTCTCATCATGAGCCGATATGATCACTCTGTTACAATCCCCGTGAATGGCACTATGACTATATAGCCACCACACCATCATAATTATCTCTCCATAAAATAAGGAAAATGTCTACTTTTAAATAGAGGATTCTGGCTCATTTTTGGGTTAAAATAGCAACCCTGTCAAGGCTATGAAAGCCTGCTGGCAGCAGTGGCTCTGCTTGTGGTATGGAAGTATTTTTCTAAAAATATCCAATTACTTTTATATGCCCTATTTCCTATTGATCCATTCCCAAAATAAATGCATTACTTGAATAAGTGTTATCACTACCTGCTTGCATAATTAACCATGAGTGAATTATCTTTTCATGTTTGAATTAAGGGATGTCAACACCAATCATAATCTGTCACTTGTCATGCTTCCATCATGCTACACCGTCAAAATAGGAAATCCTATCATAATAATTTCTACTCCACTTTTCTCCCATTCTTCGGTCATTTCCACCTGATGTACATTTGTGATGATTATCAACTTTTGACCTTTGTCCCGTATGCATTCATGATTGTTGCAATCTTTCCTCTTTTCTTGAGCTTCAAGGCCATGGATTCCATTCTCTCGTACATTTGCGATGATTACCAATTTTTGACCTTTTCCTAGTGTGCATTAATGATTGTTGCAATCTTTCTGCTTCAGTTGAGCTTAAGGTCGTGGAATCCCTTGTCGCGATGGAGGGGGTACAAATATCCATAATGAATAAGCATGCAAATTACCCATGCAACTTCCTTCAGATACGCTGATGGGGCTAAAAGATCATTGCATTTATGATATGGGGTTGCATTTTTATCATGTATGGTTAAAAAAAAATGTATGCAGTGTTTTGTTTTAACCAACACGGTCAAAAGAAACACAGACAGAAGAAGAAACCAATTCGGATAACACATTAGCCATGGGGGGGAATTCTCTCCGCAATGAACCCACAACCTTCCAAGTCTTAGAATTAGCTCGCACCATTCTCCAGCAAGTTGTATGGATTCCATATTGACACAGACTACAAGGGTTTAACACAGAGATAGCAGTTGAATTCCTGCAAAACCCGTGGGAAGGGCATACCATAGTCATAGGAAGAATCAAACTGTTTGCTGAGGGAATCATCGTTGAGGTCTTCGGATTACCAATAGAAGGAGAAAGATGGACTGAAAAACATGTCCTTCTACAAGAAGCAATCTCAGTGTACTAGGACCCAGGCGAACCATTAGAACATAAAGGGAAGGGTATTAACCCCGTGTCCTTGCAGTAGCCTTGGAAAAAATTGGAAATTTTCATTCAAAGATATATCACATGCGACAAATGCCACGATGTGGTAAAGTCTCGCCAACTTAAACTATTAGTTATTCTCAAGCGAAAAATTTCCATTAACTTGCCCTTTTTCCTAAATTTTGTATTGCACAATACTGTTGTTCGAATTAGAAAAGCCAAAAACCCCCAAGAAGTTGTCAGCCACCATGGCTTGATTAAATTGATCATCATTCATGAGCTAGGAAAACGTCAGATAACTTGGGATATCTTTGCTAATCCTGCCCTGCCTGCCCCTAAAGAAAACCTTGTCAGAGCAGAGATTGAACTCCCTAGAAAAACCATACCCAAGAGAGCTAGAGGGAAGAGGGCCTATGTTTCGACCTCAGAGCCAAGGAAATGAATACGGTCTGAAAGGTTGCAACTACGGCAAGACGCCTCTCAATTTCCAGATGAGGCGGGACCATCCCATACACCACCTTAAAGCCCTCAAAATATGTCCTTACAAGACTACGAAGAAGAAATGGCTCAAGTACTTGAGAAAATGAGAGAATATCGTGAAATTGGATGCCCATATGAACAATCTAAGGAGCAGAGGGACCTGTTGAATCAGTATATCACTGCTAGCAGCTATGGCCACACTGAAATCCTACCTCACAATGATGAATTGCAGGCTTTGAGGGTTTTATCTCCTCTGATAATGAATGGGTGAGTAGGGAAGACTGGATAGAAGGAATATCTAAATCTGGAAACCAGTCAGGAGACAATGATCCATTAGAAAAAAACACAAGCATTGAGACAGTTCCCCTGACGCCTAAAGGAAATATTATTTCACCCAGTTAGAACGTTAATGTTGAAATAACCTCTTAGATGCTTGAAGAAAACACCATTTCTTATAACCTTAGAATTGGCACAACCATTTCTGAAACCGAAGCCACTGCTCGTCCTTCTCCTGCCAAAAATTTTCAAAAATAAAAATAAGCTGAGATTAAGTTCAGGAAAATGAGTAGGAAGTGCAAGAAATTGGGAAAAATGATAAAACAACTAAGGAAATAGTTGGAAGAAACAAACAAGGCTTGGAAGTCTAAGAAGGAATTGGCTACCGTGGTTACCCAAACAGATTTTGTTACCCAAACAGTAGATACTGCTGAAATTTCTGTACATGTTGATTTAATATACAATGTTGAAGCCTCTGTATAGACTAATTTAATAGATATTGTTGAAGTCCCTATACAGACATATCTAATGGACAATGCTGAAGCCTATGTACAGGTCGATTTAATAGATACCACTGAAGTTTCTGTACAGACTGAGTTAATGAATAAGGTTGAAAGCTCTGTACAAACAGAGTTGATACACACTGATGAAGCCTCTGTGCAGACTAATCTAGAACTTACAGAAGATAAGGGGACTCAAATAGAGGTGACATCTAGCTACACTCCCCTAGTAGAAAAGGATACCAATCAGAAGTTGCGCAACGAATTAATTCAAGTCCAACATCAATTGGCCCAGTGCAAAAAGGAAGTAGTACCCTTACATGAACATCAGGCACTACATCAGGACCTTTCTGCAACTGAGAACGAAACCTTTGCCCAACTCAGGGAAGAAAGGAAAAAAGTGAAGAAAGCACATGATCAAGTGGAAGAAGCTAAGAAGAAAACTAGTATGGCTTGTTCTCTTTACTCAGATGTATTGAATTGCAAGGCACCAACCACTAATTATGCTTTATTCTTAGTGGAACGATATTTATTATTGAAAATCAAGGTTGTCAGGGTAGGGAAGCCTACTTCTCTTAAAACAATTGAGGAATTTGTTCAGTGTTGCAATGAGCAGGAAGAGCAGGTCCAACATCTTTTGTGTGAATTATATTTACACAATTTCTTTCTAGAGGAGGATAGGGACAGTAACCCTAGCCCCTTCATAGGGGAAATTCAGTTCCAGGATTTTATGTCTTTTGCCAAGAACCAAACTAGGTGGGCTAAGGCCTACGACACCTTACAGAAAAGAGAGCATGGCCTAGACCTATGGGTCAGAGGGGAACCTACTAAACCCATGTACCTATTTACCCAACATAAGAAATTCATGCAGCGGAAAGGAGTGATATGCAAATTGGGATCTATTCACAGGATATTGTGCAGAATGGGTGGACATACTTCCAGGACATTCAGGAAGAAGCATTGGCAGCATCCAAACAGAGATGGCTAACCTCTACAAACAATGTGAAGAACATAGAGCCATTTGGGTACAGGAACTTCAAAGTTGCTGCTTCCAGGCTCCTTCTGTACAAAAACCTAATTCTGAACATGGGTCCTACATGGTTAGGGTTCAGATATAGATGCCCCATCATCTGGTACCCTCTGGAAGACTATCATCATGATTATGAGTTACCATAGGGCCACGCAAACTCAACATTTGCAAATATTAAACAAATACATGGCTTCAGACTTTACAAAGAAGAGGTATACCCTACATATTATTTAACCAGCTACACATCGACCATTTGTTTGCACGAGGACCTAAAAAAAGCTAAGCAGGGGTGTATGTTGGGCCAAGAAGAAGGTATGTTTCACCCCATATTTACCATGATTTTTCATGTACTTTTATATATTTTCCCTTCATCTTAGCAATAAGTTAAAGGAAAATAATGCAAAAGCAAGGTAGAGTGGACTAATGACAAAAGGAGTGTTTAATGACGTAAGGAAGGCAAACGAAGGACAACCGACAAGGAAGGCGAATGGAATCATATCAGCTCCTATGAATCAGCGGAAGATGTAGAGGCACGCCCACGCTTGAAGTTATCAGTCGATGGCCATGAAGCAGCAGGGTCCCATAATGAGAAAGATTCGTTACTACTTTTGAATTCGCCTTTAAACTATAAAAGGCCGAATATGAACAAGAAAGAGGACGGTAATATAATATTCCTGTAATAAACTTATTTGGAAAGAATCGTCAAATTTGTACTAATGTATTTCTCTGTGGATTAATGAATAATTTGGCGTTTTTGGAATAAACAACCTCTAAGTATTCCTTAGCAGTAGGCTCCTAGTGGCTTTGGGCCCAACCCTGGGGGTTCTACTGCTACTTCTGTGCTATACATTTATTTACAGAATTTGTGTTTCCAGTTATCTATTGTGTTTCATAATATATTGTTTAATTGGTTAATTGTGAGCATGAGATGTTATATATTCCTCTTCACTAGACTATTTTACCATTCATGTCCTCTTATCTGGAATCAATGTTTTTACAATTGTTAGATTAGTTTCAACATGGTTGTTGTTCAATTCTGCATATAGTTAACGTTTGGATCTTTTCATCATAATTATGAGAATTTGGTTGATGTTTAATTCGGAAGGATGTTATTAGTTTATTAAAAGAGAATTCCATTGCAAAATCCAGAGTAATTAATTATTGTTGAATTTATTAGAATTTTTGTTCAATTCATAAAGGTAGATGTTCAATTCATCAAGCGTGTTGTTCAATTGAAATTTATTCTTTTCAGTGTTGAGTAGTTATTTCTGCATAAGCTTAGAACAGAATTAGCTCCTTTGAATGGTTCAAAACATTTCATAATTCACTTCCAGGTTGGTTTGATTGAACTTCGAGAATTAGACAATCTTCCTTATGACGATTTAGAGTAGTTAACCTTCGATGTCACTTGCATATATTTTGCTTACACTCTTGAAATAACAAGACCTTCCCTGGGTTGATAATTAATTAGAAGCATTAAGGTTAACTTTAAATAGTCACCTTTATGACCCAAAAATTATCACAAGAATTTTTCATAGAGACATTCAACATTGTGTGTTATCTGGAAAATAGGTCCCCATCATAAACGTTGGTTAAAACAATTCCACATGAAGTATGATTTGATAAAAATCCATCACTCATGTTGAAAAGTGTAACTAGGTTCGATCTTCATAATGATATGTGTAATTGTTATTTTATGTAAAGAATAAAAACAAAATTATTATTGTAATGCTTGTCTCATGGGTTTTGTTATCACTCTCCCCAACTTCCCAAGGTTGACAGTAGGATTGGAGAAAGATAGCCCTACCCGGACTAGAGAGGGGTCTCTCTTTGTCACTTTAAGCAGTGAAATGAATGGCTGAGTATCTAATGATTTTAGGCTAGGTATGTAAGCTTAATAAATATAATTTGTTTGATGTTTTTAATTTTGGATAGAAAACTCAGTGAATGGACTATATATAAGGTTTTTAGGTTTGAACTTCAAGGTGAACCTGTAGAGAATGTGTGAGGAAAGATAGGTAGTTTGACATCGTATCAATCAATTATTGAGTATAGGATGAAAATGGAGGAGAGTTTGAATGAGCACTCAGGTGAATTCATTTAGTTTAGAAGCAAATAAACATACTATGGTGAATCTTGTCTAAAACAGAGCATGCATAAACATGAATTATGCTCTCGAAATTACAAGATAAACATATATGAATAAGTAGACATGGTATTAAGCATAAAATGATAAACATACATGAGAAACATAGATGATCCAAGGCATACCACAAGTATCTCAACACAACTCCTACAAATTTGTCTCTGATTTCATTCTACGAGTTGATTACAAGAGCTCCACTACAATATGAGACTATCCAACCCCAAAAAAGACTAAAGAGAGTATTATTATAGAAAATATGGACTATGACACCTCATCAGGTCTAAATCCCATCCAAAATGGATCATAAATGCAAAATATGAGTCATTTCCTAGTTTCTAGGGAGGTTAGAAACCATTCCCTGAAATTTAGCTATAAAATAGGAGTGTTTTTCCCTTACATTAACTACATATTCCATCATGATATGAGGCAAAAAAAAAACCCAGTGACTCTAATGAAAACTCATATGAAAACATTTCCTCGAATTTGTGAAGGTTTCTGAGCTTGACAAGTGTCCCGAGGAATCCAATGTTGATTTGTGACATTTCTGACATAAGAGTAAAAACAATTTGCAGAAGTGTAACAGAAATTTGGAGGCACTTTTATGAGTCCAAATCCACTTTTGAAAGAATGGTCAACTAGCCCTATGCGTCTAGTTTCCATAACATCTTGAATATTTCAAAATGGACCACGGGAAGGCCTTCAAAAATTCATTCTCCCAGGGGCGCTCAAAAGCATAATAGAGGGTCCAAAAAGGAGGTAGAAACATGAAAAAAGAGTGGTTTTGAGATTTTTCTCCCAAATTATAGATTTTCCTGCCATGAGGGTTCTTGATCTGTGATGTACTCATCAAAATACATCCATCCATGTAAATAAATCATCATTTGGATGCCTCCAAAATAAGTGTAACGAAATTTCGTTACCCTTCTGCAATGAGAAATTTCTAGAATTATGCAAAAAGTCATATAAAATAACCACATTGATAAAAAAATCTCAAAATTGGTTCTATGGCACCTTTGAGATATGGGCTACATAGCTAAAGAATCTTTAGCCAATAATTCCAAGCTATCCTTCTCTTTGAGCTTTATTTGTGCATCTTTAAACATTTTCTTCACTTGTTTCAGCCTTATTTGAGAAATGGTGTTCTTGGTGCGATAGTGGTTTTCCATGTGTCTTTGTAGCTTGTTATCCCTTTTAGAATTCTTCAAAATATTCTCCAAATGTTCATTAAATCTTGATAACCAAAGCTCTATGTCTTCATTGATCTCCATGGTAATAAGCTCATCAAAGGTAAAATCTTCATATTGATGAATTGACTGTCTTTATCTCTCCAACACCCTTTTGAGGCCTCTTGTTTTTGGTCTTCTTGTTTTTGTTTCAGCCTCCATGTCCTGCATTTGGTAAAAAATAATAATCTTCTTGCCTTTACCTCTGTTTCCCTCCATGTCTGATTTGTACTTGCTTTGTAGGAGCTGATTCACTTGCAATTGAAAATTTTCTTGCTGAAGGAAAGTAATTTGGGATTGGGAAATGGAGAAGGCCTCTTTCAATTATGTTATTTATTTATATTTCTCTTTGATGATTTCTTCAATTGATATCACCTCCACCTGATCTAATAGCTCAGCTTCCAATGGCACTGACTCACTATACTGATGGAAAAAATGATGCTTCTCTATCTCACATTGTTCAACAATGGTGCTAGTGTAAGAAAACTCCTGGTAGACTTAGGCACAAATACTTGTCTCTTCCCCCTCTCATATGTGTGAGAAAATTCCACAACCCTATGAACATATAAAGGCCAAGTAGGCATGATAGAAGATCCAACCTCCATTGGTTGTGTTGATGATGCAATAGGCAAGGCAGAAAGGCAGATGGTAAGCGCTGCTCACAATATCTCCAAGAAGTTTTCCCAAGTCATGTTTATGGAGGAAAAGTGATGCAACATAATGTGCTTGATTAGGCCCTAATGAAAAATACTAGTGTAATGATCTTCTCTAATACTCTAAACCTTCTCATCCATCTTAATTAGGCTCCTGTACAAATAGTGTGGCAAATCAAGCGTTTTGACAACAGTGAAATGCATCAAAAGCATGATGTGATACCTATACAACCTGGAGAATCTTCCTTCACATGTGAAGTAATTCATTATGAAAATCATCAGAGGAGAATAGTTGTTTCTGAGGTGTTTTAAAGGAAAACTATATTATAACTCCTCTCTAGCATGAGGCTTGAGGAATTTCTTGTACTTTTCAATGTCTAAATCCATACCCTTGAACCATTGTTTTCCATGAGAAGGGATACCTGTAGCTGAAGCAATTAGGTAAAATGATAGGCTTATCTCCATACCTGCAAGAGTAACATTTCCCATACTCTAGCTTGTTGCAAATAGGTTGGACAACTAAATATTATAGCCCTCTTCCATGAGCCTTTCACAAAATATCGAACATTGAGCTCTTTCAAAACATCTACTGGCCAATGGAGAAGCATTAATTTCATGCATGGTGAAGGGATCTAGCATGACGTGGCACCCTCCCTTGAAGCTCTTCTTGTCACTTTCCATTGTGTTTGTCACTGGAATTATGAAAACCCTAGGGTGTTAATGAAATGAGTGAATGAATGGAAATCTGCAAAAACAAAGTGTATGAAAGTGTGAGTTTGGTGGATGAAATGAAGGGTATTGAAGCTTAGAAAAATTCTAGAAAAAACTGAGTAGGTTGTGTTGTGTGTTAGCTTCAAGTTTTTAGTGAAATTATGGAAAATAAGTGTGAGGAAGGTGTCAAAATTCCTAAAACACGGGAAATTCCCAAATTTTACTGTGAGAATAGCTTGTGCAATAGTAAGGTAAGTTGGTAAGATGAAATGGGGGTCATGGGGTTAAGTAAAAATCCTAATAAAAAATTAGTGAAGAGTATGGCATCTTAGCTCTGGAGTGAAAGTGGAATGAGGGAAAATGGATAATTGTAGGGTGGTAAAAAGCTAAAAACACAAGAAATTCTCAATTTAGACTATGAGAATAACTAGTGTAAAAGTGTTTGTAGGTTAAGAAGGAGAAATAAGGGTCATGGAGATAATAAAAAATTCTAATAAAAATTTAGTGAAGAGTATGGCATCTTAGCTCCACAGTGAAAGTGCAATGAGGGAAAATGGATGAGTGTAGGGTAGAAAGGTCTAGCAAACACACCAAATTCCCAAGGTTTTCACTGTGAGAATAACTAGAATTAGGGTTTGTTTGCATTTGACATGTTAGGGGTAGTGGTGTAGATGATTGGAGTGTGGGCATAATACATATGGGATGCATGAATTAGGGTTTAGATGATGGGGTTAGGGTTTAGGTAAGTGGGTAGGTTAGGGTTTTACAGTTTTTATTTTTATTATTTTTATATGTATGACAGTGAATAGTATGGAGAAAACATAAGTGACATGAATTGTTTTAAACCTTCAAAATTCGACCAAAAGATGCATTAGGATGGAGACTTACCTTGTATGGAGGCTATATAAAGGTAATGGAGGCGAGATTTGAATTGATTTGAAGGTTATACAAGCTTAAATGCTGAAAAATTCTTCTTTACAGAAGCGTAACATGCAGCTACATGAGCGTAACACTTGAGGGAGAAGCATAACAAGGGCTCACAGAAACGTAAAAGGGAATTGCCAAAAATCTACGAAAATAGTGCTTAAATATGGATCCATATCTCACTAACCATAACGTGTTTTTCCAAACTGAGAGAGGTTTTTGTTCTTTGGAATGCTATGAACAAAAAATCTTCCTCCATTTTTCCAACATAATTTCCCATTAGCTCATAATCCAAGTTTGAATTTGATCACTCAAAATTTGCAGAAGTGTGGCGCACTCTAAGAAGAAACTTAGTGCCAACTTTGAGAGGGGGTTTCAAGGCCTTCCCAGAGGATTTTAGAGCTGCAAGTTGTATGGTTGGAAATATTAGGATGTATACTACATAATGGAATCATCAAGCACTGCAAACCCCTGCTCCAAACCCCTGAAAATTTAATATGAAGATAACATGTCAAAAAGTGAAAAAATGACCTGGAGCAACTGTATTTTGAGGATTTATCTCAACCATAACACGTGCATAAACTAAAGGAGGTTTTTTTTCTTTGGCCTATTATTGATAAAACAATGCTTTCACGTTTTTAAAATTCATCTCCATTATTCAAAAACTGATTTTGAAGCCAAAATGTCCCTATGCGCAATGTAAACCGTGGCTTGATCATGAAGCTCTAAAAATGATGCCATGAGTCTGAGTTGGCTCAAAATTGGAATGGTGACATCCCTTATGGACCTTCTTCTCACCCTCCATGATTTTTTTAATCGAGGAAAACCCTAGCTTGATGAAGTGGATAGGGAAGGTGGAAAATTTGGAAAAAAGGGGATAGTGGTAGAGTGGTTTTAGTGACAGAAATGAAGTGGAAGGAAGTTAGGGAAAAATCCCTAAAAATTTGGGGACGTAGGGTGGTCAGTTGGCTATAGGATACAAGAGGAATTTTTGGGAATGGGCATGTGAAAGGTGCCCAAAATGTCAAAACACAAGGTTTCACTAGTTTTTCTGCCAAAATGTAGTGAAAATTAGGGTTTTAATGAAATTGATGGAAAAGAGGGTTTTGAATGATAAGAGATGTTAGGGTATGGTGTATGAAGGTTATATTAAGGTTTTATATGGTAATATTAGGGTTTTATCAGCTGAAACAAGCAAAAGGTGAAAACACCAAAAGCGCAGTACCTGTGCAACACATAGTGGAGGTAACCTAATGAAGGAAACCACTCATTTGTTGATAAATTTTGATTTGTGAGAGGTATGGAGGGTGTCCAATTACTGTTTATGAAGTGTATTAACATTTTTGTAGTGTTTTTGAACCTTGGAGAACTGATTTGGAGCTCAAACACCAGCTGCGCAACATACCCATAAGCGTAGCACAGGTAGTGTTGGCACAAATTTGCTTATTTTTCTTCAACCCATGGCTGTGGAGTATGATGGTGAGAAGAAAGGATATATTCACTTATTTTCCTATCTTTTCTAACTCCCTATGCAAATGACTTGTATGGTGAAAATTAGAATTTGTCCACTTTCTTTTATGACATAATTTACTCTTATGGTGGCGAAACAAATGAGACCTAGACTCTAACCTAAATGAAGGTGTTGTGAATGACCTCAAACCCTAGATGATTTATGGATGACATGACCTATGAAATGATGCTTACCATGAATGGAGTGAAGGGAGCAGCATTTTAGACCTAGACATATTCAATGAACAAAATTTTATTTGAGAACTGACTTGAAACATGAAATTTTGACCTAGGACCAATAAAAAGTAAACTAAAAGAGCATATTTGATCACTTAACGTATTGACACTAACAGGTTTCATGAGCAAGAAATATTATTTTTAGTATGACTCCCATTGTGAGTCCTTAGTATTTTTCATAAAGTCAAATTGAGTCAATGTCATGCATGAAGGGCCCTTCTTGGGCAATTTACATTTTGTATGAGTCATTAAATAAGTATGAAAGCCCTCCAAGGCAAGAACAAGACCTCTCCTTCAACTTTGATACAATATGGAGTAAATAGCCTACTCAAAGAGACATTTCAGTTGACCCTATCTCAAGTGGGGTAATTATGAGGCTCCAACCTTTATAAATAGGGTAGCTCGACCTTATTTCAGATCAACAATTTTCCATCAAGATTTGAAGTTAGCTAATCTAAAAACACACGGGATTGATTGTTTGCCTTTTATGTGAATTAATGATGGAGATTGAATTATTAGAGTGCCTTAACCATAAACTTGAGAATTGAAAAATAAGCATGAAAAACAGCAATAAAAGACGCAAATACAAAAAACATTGATGACGGAGTTCATCCCTCCTGGACTACATCTCCGGGTCTGCTTCCAATGGGTGTCTGTTGTATTAGGAATGATCGAAAAGGCTCTTTACATAAATTTTCACCATTCTAGACTGTGCACGTAGGAACCAATGGCTACTGTCAAAATTAATTCCTCGACCTTTTCTCTCCAACGCAACTCTCTTTTCTAAAAAAGGCCCAACGATGGCTAATTTACGCCCAAAAAGGAATTTGCACGCAAAAACATTACATAGCTTGCAAAATTACTATATAAATTCTTTGCTCATGGCGCAATGGAATTTCTTTTTATAAGGTCACGGGCAGGTCCCAAGGTCAAAACTGTGGACCTCCTGAACTTGATTGGCATATATGGCATTTAGTTGTAATACATGGCGCATTTCATATGGCATAATTTAAAAACATTATAGCAAAGTTTAACTTTGATGCATCGCATTAATACAAAAAATATCATGTATATATATATATATATCTTAACCATAATTGGCGGTGGTATTACGTTGAAACCCATGGCATATGATATGCCATAACTCTATTGCCACATAATCGTTATGCTCCGTGCTGTTTGGATGCCACATCAATACTTTTTTCCATGGTATTTAATGAGACCTCCGCCATATAAGAAATTTTGTTAGCGACAATAACCGTAGCTTTGGTTGGCGAGGCCGCTGGATGTGGCGGGCTCCGCCAACCCTACCCCCACTTGCCACATTTTAAAGCAATAAATACAAAATGAACCCAATGTAATACAAAGCTAAAAAGGTGGTGTAGTAGTAAAGATTTTTCAATGTGTTGGCAAAGGTCGTGGGTTAAACCTCGAACCTGCCCATCTGAATGACATTTGACCTATACCTACTTTTACTTTAACCACCTGCATTGACTTTTACCTGCCACTTGTCATGATATGAGATTTCCACTTGGCCTGTTCAGGCCACTTTTTTGCATATTGGAGGAAAACTTAAACAGGTGTTTTCTCACTCATATGAAGGTCATTTTTGAAACTGAATATAATTTCAAAATCAACGCGACGAGCTCTTCAACTTGGAACTGATTTTGCAAGCATCTAAGACTGTAAAATTCAGAGCATTTTGAGGATCCTCCTGGATCATTCCTCTCCACTGGAAGCTTTTGGACCACAAAAATTTTGGTTTTAAGTAGACATGAGGTGATGGTATAGATCCCTCACCCTTATGATCTCCATCCACCTTGCTTTGCTTGGTTTCATGCCTTTGATTCCCACTTGAAGATAATCAACATATCCACACCTGGAAGTGTGTACCTTCCTGTCTAAGATGGTATCTTCTTGTAACTCAGTCATACCTTCAGGTGCAATGTCATCTACAGTTGGAATTTGAACATTTTCCTCTGGATCCATGACCATAGGAGGTTCATACAACTCCAAATTTTCAACATTTACAACTGAATATATGTGCATGTATGGAGGAAAATTCAACCATAATGCATTGTGCCCAATCTTTTGAACAATTATAAAAGGACCATACCTGATCGGTTTCAACTTTTTACCTTCAAATTTCAACCTTTATTTGCTTATGTGTAGGCATACTTTATCACCAACCTAAAATTAATGATCCACCCGATGCTTGTCATGATGCATCTCGTTCTTGACCTGACTTTTCTCCAATTGATCTTGCACTGCTTCATGAATCTTATGGATTTTTTTAATGAAATTGATTGCTTTGTCGACATGTCCATATCCATCCTCCTGAGCTTCTTCACCAAACATGAAGTTCATTGGTTATTTTGGAAAGTACCCAAAACATGTCTCAAAATGAGATCTAGTAGTAGAAGAATGCACGTCCCAGTTGTAAGCATATTGGACATAGTGTAAGGATTCATCCTACAACTTATGATGTTTGATGCAATAACCTTTGAGAATACGTTCCATTGTTTTTTTCACCACCTCTATTTTCCCTTCATTTTGTGGATGAAAAGTTGTGCTCTCTTTCAACTTATTGTCCATGAGTCCCCACAAAGTGGACCAAAACTCTCCCATGAAACGAGAGTCCCGATATGAAATGATAGAAGTAGGAAAACTGAAATGAACCCATACATTTGAAAAGAACAACTGTGAAACCTGTTCAACAGTTATTTTCTTTCTAGATGGAACAAGAATACACATTTTTCTAAATCGATCAACCAAAAAATACAAATAATCATTCCCTTTTCTAGACATTTGAAGTCCTCCTACAAAATCCATAGATACATTGTCCCATGGTTGAGAAGGAACTGGAAGTGGCATATATAAACCTAACTTTCTATAATTTGGTTTGCTTGTCAAACACATGACACAACCTTTGATGTACTTAGTAATTGTTTCATTCATTTGAGGCCAATAGAAATACCTTTGTAACTGTCCCATTGTCTTACCTACAACAAAATGCCCTGAAACATGAGAAGAATGTGCTTCCTTGATCACATGCGCTCTTTCTCCCTCGTTATGAAAAACTTGCCAAGATGGTACAATAATCTATCATTAAAATGATAATTCACTTCTTCCAGCCAAGCATCATGAGTTAGTGATTCATAAATAGCTTTGAAATCATAATCTTGAGCATATTGTTCAATGTAACTTTCATGTGCTAAAAAACTGTTTTGTAGAATAACTGAAGCATTCAAAGACGGTCTTGATAACATATCAACTACTTTATTAGTGGTACCTTTCTTATATTTGATTACTAAGTGGAATTGCTGCAAATAACCCATCCATATATAATGTCGAGACTACTGCAACTTAGTTTGATATTGAAGATACTAAAGTGGCTAATGATTTGTATGAATCACTTTTTCTTTTCCCATTAAATAATGTTTCCATTTTTTAACACTTTCCACTAATGCATATAATTGTTTATCATATGTTCGATAGTTAGCAACTGTCTTAGAAAATGTTTCTGAATGAAAACAAATAGGCTTTCCTTTCTGCAATAACACTGCACCCATTTCATACCCACTAGCATTAATTTATATTTCAAATGGTTGTTGAAGGTATGATAAAGCTAATATTGGAGCTGAATTTTTTTTTTGTTTAAAGTGTCAAATGATTTTTTTTGTTTTCCTCCCCACTAGAAATAAACTTTAGAACTTGTTAAAGCATGAAGTGGTGATGCAATAAAAGAGAAATGAGACATAAAGTTCCTCCAATACTGAACTACACCCAAGAAACTTCTAACTTCTATCACATTCTGTGGTCTTGGCCACTTAACAATCACATCAATTTTAGTTGGATCTATTTTTAGGTGACCACCTCTAACTATGTAACCAAGATAATCTAAGAATTTTTTTCCAAATTCACACTTGGAAAGTTTGAGATACGATTTCTCTCTTTGCAACACATTAAAAACTTGTTTAACATGCTTTACATGTTCTTCCAAACTTGAATTTAAAATAATAATATTATCGAGATAGAATATGAAAAACTTATCAATAAAAGGAAAAAAAACATCATTCATCACTCTCATAAAAGTTGTTGGAGCATTGCATAAACCAAACAACATAACCAACCATTCATAAAGCCCCTGTCTAGTCTTAAATGCAATTTTCCATATATCATCTCTGCAATACGAATATGATGATAACCATTTATTAAATCTAGTTTTGTAAAGTAAACAACATTCTTTAACTGATCAAGAAAATCATATATTCTTGGAAGAGGATACATGTTCTTAATGGTGATTTTGTTTAAGACTCTAAAATCAACACACATTCTCCATGTCCTGTATTTCTTAGGTACTAATATGATCAATGATCCACATGGAGAAGAACTAGGTCGAATGAATCCTTTATTAACCAATTCCTAAATTTGTTTTTTAATTTCTTCATTTTCTATGACCAACATACGATACATTCCAATGTTCAAAAGAGGAGCATCATATTGTAATTGAATCTCATGTTGTATTTCTCATTTTGGAGGTAATTTTTTTGGTTATTTAAACAATTTTGTATAAGAATACACTATTTAAACCATTTTTTCCTTACACTGAGAATCACATCCTTGAAAAGCATCATACTTATCTTTAGGTTGTTCTTTAACAAACACGAGAACATAATTTTTACCTGAACTTATGAGTCTTTTCATTTGACTAGCATTGATTAAATCCAAGTTTATCTTAATTTTGTGTACCGTGATAGCATATTCAATTCCATATTTAAAGATATGATACTTATGCTCCTTTCTATAAAATATGGCATCTCGATCATAAAGATATGGACTACCTAACACAACTCCACATATATCCAAAGGAATCACATATAAATCAACTTCATCAACAAAATTAGCTATGATTGTAAACCTTAATCGACATTGTTTTGTGACATGCATCTAAGTGTTTTCCTTTAACCATCCTAAAGGGTAAGGTTTTGGATGATTCTTAGTTTCCAATCCCAATTTCCTTACTAATTTATCAGATATTAAGTTTGCTTGTGATCCACTATAAAATAATGTGTCAATATTAGTATGATTGAATATTATCCTTATGTGAAACAATTCGATTCTCTTATTTTCCTCAACCACATTATTATATTTTGAAGAAGATGCAAAAAAATTAGTACTAGAACTAGATTCAGAAGGATTACCTGTCAGACCCACAGTAGTTATCTTATTTTCGTCACTGGAGTCAGATCCAAAATCTTGTTGGATTGCAGAATTAACTTTCATTTCATCCTTCTTCTTAAGGAACTTCTTTGGTTTAAGTTCAGGATGAAGCTTCCAACATTTGGAGTCATCATGTCCAACCCTCTGACAATGAGTACAAGTAGGTAGTTCTCCTTCCTTCTTAGTTGTTGCCAATTTCTCCCCCTTTTATTTGTTCTTCCCTTTTCCTTCTTTGAAATCCTTGTTTTTAGAATTTTTAAATGGTTTCTCTGAAAGGTTTGACTGAAACAATCCGCCACCTAATTCAACATGAATGGATTGCACACATACTTCATAAAATCAAGTTGGATGAAACATAAGCAATGTATGTTGCAAATAAGAATGTAAACTTCCAATATACTTTAACAAAGTTTCTTGTGTGTTTAATGGAATGTTGAGTGCTAATGCCTTTTTCCTGAATTCTCGTGTAAACTATTACACACTTTTTCATTTACCTTTCCTTAAAAGCTACCAATCCATTATAGCTTATTGTGTAGATCCTAAAGGATAGAAGTTATTTCTAAGAGCTTTAAAAAAATTAGACCATGAAGAGATAATTTTTCCTTTATGTTTCAAATATGATTGAGTTTTAATTTCCCACCAAATCAAAGTTATTCACCCCATTCTAAGTGTAGCTAACTGATTTTTTTCAGATTCAAAAAACAAAATTCTTAATTCTACAATATACTTCAAGTTTCTTTATCTAGTTATCTAACTTTTCAGCATTCATTTCACCATCATATATCAAAAATTCAAGCTTAACATCAAGCTTCAATACAGGAGATTTCTTTTTCTTCTTTGAGTCTCACTCTGAATATGAACTATACTTTTAAGAGAATAAAGAAGAAGAAGTTGAAGATGGAGAAGTAGGATATCCATTACCATTAGCTTTTTCCTTGCCCTTTTTCTTCTTCGCGCCTTTAGAAGATGAAATTGCATCTATAGCCTTCTAGTCTTCATAAAGTTCTGAAATCATCCGTTGCATATTAAGGAACATTTGTTGAAATTTATCCTTGCTCTTTGTCTCATGAGCTTCTCCTTCGTTTTCACCTACCATCGTTTGAGCGACTTTCCTCTTTCCAATCTTTGAATTTGTATCCTCAAGTTTCCCTTCTCCACGTCACAGCTTGGATCTAGTCAATATTCATACTGGAAAATATCCTACTTATACATGATGAACCTGCTCTGATACCAAAATATGATCTGAAAACACACATGATTGACTATTTGCGCAATCTCACCGAACATTAACTAAGGTTTCCTTTTAGGTGAATGAGTGAGGGAAATTGAATTATTAGAGTGCCTTAAACATAAAATTGAGAAATGGAAAAAAATAAAATAAAATAAATAAATAAAAAATAAAAAATAAAAAATAAAAAATAAAAAAAATAAAAAATAAAAATTGATGAAGAAGTTCATCCCTCCTGGACTACGTCTCTGGGTCCACTTCCAATTGGTGTTTGTTGTATTATGAATGCTCAAAAAGGCTCTTTACATAAATTTTCTCCATTCTGGACTGTGCACGCAGGCACCAATGGCTAGTGTCAAAATGAAGGCCTCGACCTCTTCTCTCCAACGCAACTCTATGTTCTAAAAAATGCCCAAGGATGGCCAAGTTATCCCCAAAAAGGCATTTGCACGCGCAAATATTACATAGCTTGCAGACTCACTATACAAATCCTCTGCTGATGGCATAATGGCATTTATTTTTATAAGGCCACAGGCAGGTCCTGGGGTTAAACCCGTGAACCTCGCGAACTTGATTGGCATATATGGCATTTAGCTGTAGTAAATCGCACATTTCATATGGCATAGTTTAAAAATGTTATAACAAAGTTTAAATTTGGCACATCACATTAATACCTAGCATATCGTATCAATGTTTTGGGTTGGCATTATATGTGTGTATATATATATATATATCTTAACCATAATCGGCGATGGCATCACATTGAAACCTGTGGCATATGACATGCCATAAATTTGTTGCCACGTAAAGTTATGCTTCGCGTTGTTTGGATGCCACCTCCATTGCCACATAAATACTCTGCGCCATGTTATTTAATGAGACCTCCGCTATATAAGAATTGTTGTTAACACCGATAACCATAGCTTTGGGTTGGCGGGGCCGCCGGATGTGGCGGGCTCCGCCAACCCTACCCCCGCTTGCCAAATTTTAAAACAATAAATACAAAATGCGCCCAATGTAATACAAAGCTAGAGTGATGGTGTAGTGGCAAATATTTTTCAATGTGTTGGTAGAGGTCGCGGGTTAGACCCTGACCCTACCCATTTGATTGACCTTTGACCTGTACCTACGTTGAATTTGACCACCTATGTTGACTTTGACCTACCACTTGTCATGATATGAGATTGCCACTTGGCCTGCTCAGGCCAATTTTTTGCCAATTGGAGGAAAACTTCAGCAGGTGTTTTCTCACTCATACGGAGGCCATTTTCGAAACCGAATATACTGTCAGAATCAGCACGAGCATCTCTTCAACTTGGCGCTAATTTTTCAAGCATATGAGACTGGAAAATTATGATAATTTTGAGGATCCTCTTGGATCATTAGCAAGTGGTGCAAAGGTCATTAAAAGGGAGTATTATAGTGAGAAAAAGGAAGGGAAGGAAGAGTGAAATTATTAGCTTTGTGTTGGGTCTATTTTAAGGGCTGAAATTATCCACATGTGTGAGGAATATTTATTGTCCAAATTTCAGAAAGGTGCCAAAGTATCAAAGTCATATTTGGGGGTAAAATAAATAGAAATTAAAGGTGATATTCAAGCTGAGTTCAAGGAGAAGAAGTCTCCTTATATACCAACGGAAAAAAATGATCTAAGGTGGTCCATATTCATGAGCTAGGGTTTCTAATCTAGGGCCAAAAGTTGCAGGTCTGCCCCTAGGAACCGAAACTATGAGAGATAGTTGAGAAGGAAGAATAATTTGGAAGTGTGTCTATCATTGAAAAGGAAGAAGTAACTCATAAGGGGAACCTATGTCTTGGTCTTAGAGTGGAAATTAGGTCAAGGGTATTGGCATTGGTATTCGTCAATTGAATTCTCTATAAGAAGAAGAATTTGTTCGGGTTTTCCTCTCAAGTGGGAGAGGATTTAGCCCTGGTTGATCACCTATATTATGTGTCTCTTGTCTCTTTATGGTTAATGCATTGGTAGATATTTTATGAAGAAGAAAAATAATAATATAAGAAAGATAAGATTATAATCTAAGAAAGTAAAAATAATTTACAAGAAATTATCATAAGAAGAGAAATCACTTAATACTACAATTCCCTAGATTTCTCAACATGGTATCAGAGCTAAGGTGACAAATTCAAGGAAGGGAATCTTATCAAGGGACACTCAAGGAGTGAATCTCGAGAAATACATCAAAGAAAATTGAAGGATATCAAAGTGGAATCAAGATCTACAACAAAGTATCAAAACCATAAATCAAAAAAGAAGTCTACACCAGAAGGAAGTCTTGGGATCACCATCAAGGAAAAGGTAGGCCAAAATCCTAAATCTACTAAAGGTGAAGAAATCTACAAATAAAAGTATCTAGAAGTATATTCATCGAATAAAATCACATCAAGGACAAATATCACATCATCTTGAAGAAATTCAAAATCGTAGAAGTACTTCTATGATACACACTCTATCATCACCGAAGGAAATCTCATAGATTTTGAGTTGAAGTATCATAAATATTGTACATCTAAAGTAAGCTAGATCAAGGGGTGTTTTCATCATATTCAAAATTCTATAAGAAAATTTCCCTCTCATTGAAGCAAGGTCCTTCCCATTGAAGGAAACCATCAAGAAATCATCATCAACTAAGTGATCTCCCTCCTTAAGGGATCAAGGATCATTCTTGAAGAAGAAATATATCTTCATCAAAGATAAGTTGTATATCATATATATCATCATCAAATTCAAGGAAGCAACAAGTAGAAGAAGCATTTGAACAAGTAAGTATATGTCCACATCTGAATCTATCAAAATGAACTTTTGCAAGGAGATCAAAAAATTGTTTAGAGCCTAAAAATGTCTTGCATGGAATAAAAGGACAGATATGAATCTCATTGAAAATGAGGTCATGTATCATGTCAAATGATCTATCACCAAATGAGCAAAATAAGTTGCTCAAGAACTTGAAAATTTTATGAAGGGGGAAGTTAGGGCTCAATATATTCTCATTGAATCCATTAGGATACTCTCACGCCATATGTATACAAACTTGAAACTTCAAAAGAAATATACGACAAAATGGTAGAGTTGTATTGTAAGAAATGTAGGGGAAGTTATATCTCTAAGGAAAGAACTATGCAAGCTGAAGATGTAAAGGGAATATGGAATAGCCTCATACTTTATGAGGATATCTGAAATTAGGGATTAACTTCAAGAACTGGGAGAAGTAATGTATGATAGAGAAATTACCACAATAATACTAAATGAAGTGTGGGGTAAATTTACTTCAATTATTTATGGGAAGAAAGAAGCTAATCCATTCCATCAACTGTGGTCACTATTCAAGATTGAAGAAACAAGGCTAAAGGAAAAATCTGACGTGGGATCAGGTGAGAAAAAGCAGGCATATGCTGCAATGAAAAAAAGAAAGGGAAATTTTGGAAATTTTGGTCCTCCGAAAAAGAAGAAGAACATGACTAAGATTCAATCCTATGGGTGTCAGGAATATGGGAAATATAGAGGATATTTTCCTAAGCTCAATAAGGAAAATAAAAAAGGAGGAATAGAAGAAGCCCATATCATTGAGGATGTGGAGGAAGATGAAAAGAAGAAGTGCAAAAAAGAGGAAGTAAAATATCTCTACTATGATTGAGATAGTATTCCTCACCTAGTTCTTTTCGACTTCCTATTTTCAAGTTCTCTCCTTGTAAAGTATAACTATCATTAGAAGAGCATGATAGCATGCATCATGGCATCATAGAAGCATTAGAAGCAAGATCTCGAGACATCATCTTAGAGAAGCATGAAATATAGTTGAATTTGAAATCCATGGCAATCAACTATGAAGGATATATCCCTTGGGAACCTCATTGGAAACATAAGTGGCACTTATAGAAAGAAAGGGAGTCATCTAGAACAAATATCATCATACATCAGTTAAAAGGAAACATCTATTGAATGGGGATACTCGAGATCCTCAATATTCCCTGATAGAATCCTCATTAGAAGGTTCACCGATCAAGAGAGGAAGCAAGTGTTTCATAAATAATTCCAAACTCGTGTAATTCATCAGATGATGGTATAATGACATAAAAAGATAAAATAAGATCAAGGGATTAAAGCTCTTTCAATCATGGAAGTTGTTTTAGGAAGTGTGGATGACACAAAGAAAATGATGTAGGTATGCTTATATTCAATATTTAAGAGTATTTCATATGGTTGCTAGAAACATGGATGAATGCTCTACTTTGAGAGCATGGTCAAAAGGAAAAATGATCTCCTCCTCTCAAAGGATGCATGAAGGCATGGGTCACACTTTTTCTAGATGAAATCAACATAATATGTCCTCATATGTAATATGAGGTGGTTGACAACAACTGAAGGAATTATGATTGGAAATTCTTGGAAATGAAGTGTGTGAAGAAAGGAAGGAAGAGAATGTGGGATATCCAACCCTAGAAAAGACAATCAACATCCAAGGACTCATATGAAGACTCTGATGGAATCTAGAAAAATAAAGAGAGCCTTGAAAATATATATCATTTGGAGATGTGTCGATATGTATGCAGGATGATGATGCTAACTGGAAGATGTCATAATTAAAGATCATCACAACGGTAATTTTGATTTAAATTTCATTTCATATTTTTGAATGATATATGGATGGGCTTATGTAGGACTTCCTTGGAAATATCTATGGATGTATTCCACTGCTAATGACCATGTAGTAGGATGAAATATCCTTAAGGAAATTCTGCATGAAGGAAGAACAAATATGGACTAATGGATCACTTTTCGGTGAAATAAATGATGACATGGTGCAAAGATGAAAGTGATGGATGATTTATGCCTTATAAAGAAGTCCCAAAACATGAATACTCCTGAATAATGAAAAGAAGTTCATGAAATCGCAAAGGAGTAGTTATTCAAGTAGTTGGTTGTCTCGTCATCTCCATATGAGGAGCTATTGTAGGTCCCTAACTAAGAGGGAATTTGGAAACAATTTTATTACTTGGAAGAAACTTGGAAACAAAATTCCTAAGCCAAGAGGGAGCTTAGGTACTTTCCTTCTATAGGAATGAGTACATTCCTTTATTGGAATATATATGTCCTCCCTAATTAAGAGGGAGAGATAGACACATCATTATTTCCTTCACTTGGGAAGACATAATAGAGGATTGGGTAAACATCTGGCATCCGATTCTATTTGAGGATGTGATAGGGCATCCAAAACAAGAGTGGTCATAGAGGACCAATATTATTTGAGGACTGGGAATCCAATGTAATAGTAGTCCCGGTGGAACACACTTTGAGAACCCAGGTGGATTATGTTCCGAGAGAGACAATGATGAGGGTGTTTATACATCATTGGTCTCGCCAACATTATGCACTGATCTTGTGGAGTGATAGAGCTGTTAGTCAAGGCTTTGCTATGTGACAATTTTGGTTGATATGATGTTAAACATATGGGTTACCAGTCTGAATATTCTTATGAGAATTATTGATTTTGAGAATGACCAAGTACCATTATGAATACCTCCCTAGTTACGAGGGAGAGTTGAAAAGTGTAACTATATCTAGTCTTCATAATGACATGTGTAATTGTGATTTTATGTATTTGATGTAAAGAAGAAAAACAAAAATATTATTGTAATTCTTGTCTCATGGGTTTCATGAGAAAGGGATTTTATTTTTAGTATAACTCTCATTGTGAGTCCTTGGGATTGGTCATAAAATCAAATTAAGTCAATGTCATGTATGAAGGACCCTTATTGGTCATGTTACATTTTGTATGAGTCATTAAATAAGTACGAAATCCCTCTAAGACAATCAAAAGACCTCTCCTTCAAGTCAGCTAAAAGATGGAGTAAATAACCTACTCAAAGAGACATGTCAGCTCACCCTCTCCCAAGTCAGCTAATTATGAGGCTCCAACCACTATAAATAAGGCAAATCAGACTTATTTCAGAGTAACAATTTTCGGTCAAGATTTGGAGTTAGCAATTGGTGCAAAGTTCATCAAAATGGAGTCTTATTGTCAGCGAAATGAAGGGAAGGAAGAATGAAGTTCTTAGCTTTGTTTTGGGTCTGTTTTAAGGGCTGAAATTATCCACATGTGCGAGGAATATTTGTTGTCCAAACTGCAGAAAGATGTCGAAGGATATAGTCATATTTGGAGGTCAAATAAAGGATAAAGTCAAGGTGATATTCAAGCCGAGTTCAAGGGGAAGAAGTATCCTTCTAGTCCGAGGGAAAACAAGGATCTAAGATGGTCCATGCTCATGATCTAGGGTTTCTGATCTAGGGCCGAAAGTTTCAGGTCTACCCCTAGGAATTGAAACTATGAGATATAGCTGAGAAGGAGGAAAAATCATGAAGTGTGCCTATCGTTGAAAAGGAAGAAGGAACTCATCAAGGGGGCTTGTGTCTTATTCTTTGACTGGAAAGTAGGTCAATGGTCTTGGTCTTGGTCTTGGTATTCGTCAATTGAAGTCTATATAAGAATAAGAATTTGTTCGGGTTTTCCTCTCTAGTGGGAGAGGTTTTGGTCCTGGCTGGTATCCTATATTCTGTCTCTTTTCTCTTTATGGTTTATGCATTGGTATTTGTTTGATGAAGAAGAACACTAATAATCTAAGAAAGTAAAAACATTCACAAGAAGTTATCATAAGAAGAGAAATCACCTAATACTACAATGCCCTAGATTTCTCAACAACTCACACATCTCATAGTTTTTGGCTATGATGCATTTGTTCATGTTCCAAGGAAGAAGAAGACAAAAATAGATAACAAGGCAATTGTTTGGTCTAATAATTGGCATTCTTTTCACTACCATGTACTTACCTTTTCTATCACTTTCACCTTTACAACCATATAATTTTGATTCAATCGATTATATTTTTGACTAAAGTATGTCATTCTTTCATGTCACTCTAACTTATGCAGACTTTCTTGCATTTAATGAGAGGATAGTTATTTTTGGGCGAATTTACTTACAAAATGACAAGATGGATGTTTAGAAGAGGAATAAGGTTGTTAGGATTTTTCTACTCTCCTTTTCCCAGATGATGTGATGCTACTCTTCCAAGCTTTTGTGACCTTGTCACACCAAACCACTAGATCTGTTTTTATTCCAACATTGATATTATGTTTCGTGTTGATGTCTATTGCCATTTTCCAGGAGATGATATGTATGTTGCTACTCATGCAAGTAAATCAATATTGTTGTGCCAACAAGTATTTTACCACTCTTCACAAATCAATCAACTTGGTTGTAATAATTATAATCTTCTATTTTAGTTACTTGCTAAAATAGGGTGTCAATGATGGCATCACTTTTATTTCCAGCAATTTGTTTAAGAAAAGAATTTTGTTTTGAACAAACTAAGAATTGAAACATTCTCATGATTGATTTTGGTACCAATATTAGACAAGAGGAAAACATATAACACAATATCCCTTTGCGTCTTTATTGGGGGCGACACCATCATTTTCAAATTGTACATCTTGTATTTTCATTTTCAAAGCTAATGCAATCTTTTACGATTTCACGGTTTATTTATGATATGCTATTCTAGCCTGTGAGTTATGATTTACCAACTCTTTGTTAAGGAGGACAAACCCTCATCTTTAGAATGGATTGTTGTGTTTATAGAGGTATTGTAGTTGTTTTATTTTAATATACTTGCAGGTTATGGTATTTTAATTCTTGTTGCAATTTCAATTCATCATTGTTACAAATTCTTATTGATATACTACTGTTACTATTGGTTAATTTGGATTGCAAAATATTTAATACAAATTGCTCATGTGTCGGTATAGTTATTCTTGGATCAATCCTTACTAATTGTGTGTTGCTACTATTTTTCAGTTGTTGTTACTGATTTATAATCCATTTTTGATACAAAATATTAGTTATTTGTTGTTACATATAATACAATGTGTTGTGCAATTAATGAGTGGGTTTATTCCAATTGGATTGATGGTTGTGTGTGGTCTCTTTTGAATGACTTTGTGTGTGTGAGGAATTGATTTCAAGGAGTGGTATTTATTTACACTGCTAGAGTGATGAATGTTATTCTATTATGTAAGTGTGATTTCATTTCCAAATTTCAGGTCAAGATTAACTCCATGAATCTAACCGATTTTGCATTAAGATAGAACATGGATATATACATGAAGAGGGAGACTATTGGGTTTCATTACCCAGTGTATCTTCATCTTCCAATTACATTTATTTTACTATTTACATGGATTTACCTAATCCCAAAAATGATGTGTCAACATTCCCCCCCTTAATATGAAGGGATGTTGGTGAGTCCATGCATCATTCTGAATCTTTCAAACTTTTCCCTTACAAGCGTGAAGATGTCTACAATCTGCTCATTTGTGGAACAATTTCGTAGGTGGATTGTTTTGGCCTCAACATGATGTTGAATAATATGGTATTTTCTATTGATGTGCTTCGTTCAATAATGAAACTTTGGGTTCTTTTCCAACTTTATTGTAGAAGTGTTGTCAATCAAAAGAGGAGTTGAATGCACTTGTTTCTCCTGTAAAACTTCTAGGATTTTTCTTCACGCACACAATTTCCTTCGTTGCTTCAAACACTGCCCCATATTCTGCCTCAATTGTGGAATTTGCTAGAATTAATTATTTGTGTGACCTCCAAAAGACAGCTCCTGATCCAAGACTCATAACTTTACCTGAAATATATACCCTAATTTATTTATCTCCATCAAAATTTGAATCAGAGTATCCAATCAAGCTAAAGTCACCCACCTATGTATACTTGATTCCAAAGTCTTGAGTTCCCTTCATGTACTTTAGAACTCTTTTTGTAGCATACCAATGACCCTCACAAGACTTTTGAATAAACCTAGAGAGGATTCCAACAAAAAATGAAATGTCTGGTCTAGTAGTAGTCAGGTAGTTGAAACTTCCTACGAGTTGTATGTACTTTTTGCATCCTCAAATTCTTTTCCTTCAATGGATGTGAGATTCAAGTTCTGTTCCATTGGAGTAGTCAAAGCATTGCACTCAACCATGCCAAAATTGTTCAACATATATCCAATGTACTTCTTCTAAGAGAGGAATATAGACTTTGGACATTGGGTTACTTCAATACCAAGATAGTAGTGAACATATCCCAAATATGTCATTTCAAAACTTTTCCTCAATTATTTCTTTATGGATGAAATGTAGCTCTCATTCTTCCTTGTCATCAAAAGGTCATCTACATACACCACAATATATACAATTGTTTTCCCAACTTTATTGAAAAAAAAAGTTGCATCATTAAGATCACAATGTTTGAAATTGAGTTTCAGAAGATGCTTAGTTAACTTCTCGTACCAGGCTCGCGGTGCTTGCTTGAGACCATACAAGGATTTTAAAAGCTTGCATATGTTATGTTCTGGGCCCTGCACACCAAATCCTTATGGTTGGGAAATAAAATCATTCTCTTTCATATATCCATTCAGGAAAGAAATTTTTACATCCATTAATGGTAGCCCATTTTTCTATGGGGGAAAAAGTTTCCTCATAGTCGACCCCTTCCTTATGTGAAAGCTTTTTCCACAAGCCTGGCTTTATTAGTTTCAAGTGAGCCATTTGATTTATATTTTTTCTTGAAGAACCACTTGCAACCTTGGTTTCGTTACTAATGGAGGATCAACCAAATTCCAGGTGCCATTATTTATCAAAGAATCATATTCTTTCGACATTGCTTTTTTCCATTCATCAAGAGAAGTGGCTTCTTTGAAATAAGTTGGTTCAAAATCTGTAGAAAAATTTAGTTCACAATCATAAGAAATGTCCATATCAACAAGTGAATCAATATTTTCTACATCACCCCCATTATGTCCAACATTGCTTCTTGTTTGTATTTTTCCAACCTCATCAGGACGAACACTTTCAAGTGTCTTTGTCAGCCATTTTGGAGGACCTTTTTGAGATGGCCCAAATTTATATTTTGACTGAGTTGGGGCTGAATCAAGATTTAGTCTCCCAATTCTTCCAATCACATCACTCAAAGTGTCATCAATGGTTGGACATTCATGTGGGGGAGAGTGTGATTCAGAAGAAGATTCCATATATTGATCTAGTATAGGGATCCCCCCTTCAATATGTGGAATCTCATTACCAAACTCTCAAAAATACTTTGCAGTTATGAATCTATCCAAGCGATCAAGTTGCAACCCAAAAACATTATTAGTCTTGAAATATTCAAGAAATATCACATTTCTAGATATTATAAACTTCTTATTCGCTTCATCATAGAGACGACATGATTTGGATTTATTTGAATACCCCAAGAATATACATTTGTGACTGCTTGCATCGAGTTTGTTTCTTTTTTCCTTAGGTATCAAGGCATAATAGGTAGAACCAAAAGCCCTAAGATGCCTTACTAAAGGAATGTGGCCATACAATATTTCATAGCGAGTCTTGTTTTTGATAGCATTGGATGGACACCTATTCTTTATATACACAACACATAGAATTGCATTAGCCTAAAACATCAGTTTAAAATTCTTGGAAAACATCATGGAACATACCATATTTAAGATTGTCTTGTTCATTCTTTCAGATACTCCGTTATGTTGTGGATTATAGGGCACAATTTTTTGTTGTTTGATCCCATGTCGGCAAAGATAGTTTTTAAATTCATTTGACGTATATTCTTGTCCATTATCAGTACGAATAGATCCAATATGAGGTTGTTCTTCATTTCAATCCATGCATGAAATTTCGTAAATGTTTCAAATGCTTCAGACTTGTTCTTCAATAAATAAACCAACACATTATAGTGTAGCCATCAATAAATGTCATCATATATTTATTACCATTTGCAGAAGGAAAAAGCAATGGACCACACAAATCAAAATAAATGAGTTCAAGTTTTCTATGTGCTCCAGAATGAGAATTATGAAAATATTGTTTTCTTTTCTTTCCTAAGATACAATCATCGCATTGCTTAAGATTCCTAGGAATAGTAAGTAAACAACTAACACCATTTTTATTCAAGAAATGAAGGTTGTCATAGTTCAAGTGTCCAAATATAGCATGGCATAAATGACTTGATGGAAATGTAACTTCATCATAGTGAAAATTGTATGACAATTTATGTGCACGAGCAGAGGATTGTTGCAGCTTCATAATTTTATTTTTTCTATCTTAGTCATGACAAGTGAGTGACCTGGTGCTTTTCTGACCTTAACCTTGTCATCAAATATGTGAATGGAGTGTCCTTTCTGGTGGATGTGGACCAAAGACAACAAGTTTCTCCTCATCTATGGGAGGTATAGAACATCATGTAGAAGAAAGTCTGGAAGACTAGGAATTTTGAGCCTGATGGCGCCAAGCCCTGATGGCTTGAGTTTTGACTTATCTTCAAAGTATAATTCTCCATCAACATTGTCAATGAATTCTTAAAATAAATCTCTTTTGAAATTCATGTGGAAAGTTTCTCTTGAAAAGAGACCAAGCATATTTCCATGAAGCAAGTGAAGCATTGAATAACTCTTCAGTTACTGCAATGTTACAATGTTCCACAACATAATGAGTGGACTCGGGTGATTTTCCTTTCCCTTTGCCAAATGTTTTAACTTTTCCTTCATTTCTTTCCTGCTCAATTTTTTTCCAAGGAAACTTGGATATGGATGCATCATTTCCATCTCTAGTGCATCATATGCATTGAAGATCAAACATTTCTTCTTGGAAATGTCTACCCCCCATGCCTCTAAAATTATTCCTTCCTCTTCCTCTTCGACCACCTCTTCTTCTAGAAGAATATTCTGCATGATTCTTATCTTTTTGTGCAAGGCACACAACTTCTTCAGAATATTGAGGAGTTGTCTTCTTCCCCAAAAGCTTCTCTCTTTCAAAAAATTTCTTCTCAAGGGAGTCAAAGGTAATCTCATTAAGGTTTCCACTTTCTTGCAATGACTCAAGATAATGTGAATAGGTGGGATATAGTGCCTTGACATAAGCTATGAGAGGAATGTATATTTCAACACCAGTGACTTTTATGTCATACATAATGGATCTTACTTTATATGTTAAGGGAAGAGGGTCATCATTTTTCAACTCAAGATTGAAAAACTTGATCATCAATTGAAAAAATTCAATTTTAGAGTGTGATCCATACAATTCCTTCAACTTATTTAAGGCTTGAAAAGCATTTGAAAATGGAGAAATATGGTGACTCACCTCTTCATTTAATAACATTTCAATCAAGGCATAGGCCTTGTTGTTCTTGTTTCCCCAAATGGAACTCCCCTTACCTGAAGAGGTCTTTTTAAGTGCATTGTCTCATTCTCCTTCAAAAATTCCTTTCCAAAACTCATTGAAAATGAGAGTGTGTTTTATCTTCCAGGACCAAAAACGATAGTTCTCTTTTCCAGAGAGAACTACTCTCACAATAGAGATAAGTGAATGCATCATAAAATTTTAATTGGGCCCAAAATACTTGCAATAAAATTGATATGTCTCTGCAACTAATTAATTTTCATATAATTATGTCTTCAAATGCAACCTCTCATATACTATCGTATATCATATCACATATAATACCATATGTCCCCTTTATAGAAAAACTCAATTACCATACGACCCTTTGTATATATATGTATATATATACCATACCATTAATGTAATATTTTCACCATTTAAAAAACCCCATTCGGTCTTCATAAAAAAGGGATTTTTTCACCCTTTAAAAGCAATATTTGGTCTTCACAAAAATGGATAACGCGCTGCCAACACACCATGTATATGAACCACATACAACATTCATTTTTAATAAATGCAACATGTAATAGATAACATACCATGCACACATTCCAATGCTTTGTATTTAAGGTTTCGACCAACGTACGTTCCAACAGCAGCACAAAACACACCATATGCACGACTTACAAGATTGACTAACACACCACTAGGAACTACACAATGAATAACATAGATACCCATGAAACAACACAGAGAATGGATATATAGTCGATTTAATCAACACCACGAGAAACAAAGAGAAGCATTCAATGTTTGTCAAAATTTTAGGACCAACATATATAATACATATTACAGACCAACGCTCCAACACACATATAACACCAATCTTTGACCAATGCAGAAAGGAGCACGAACAAGAAGCTACACCAACAAATGTAAAATCCAAACATTCTAATGGATTGGCATACACAATACTCAACACAGAGGGATGTGCGACCACAACACCACAATTCAGAGAGATTCAACATTTAAGGAGGATACACCAGTGGAAAAATTCCATAGCATTTAGCGGACAAAGGACAAAGCAGGGAATCTATACAAATTTTCAGTCAATGGAGAGATGATTTCTGTAGCAGAGAGTGGCAGGAGTTACAACAAGAAGAAACTAAATTTGGGCATGTGCTCTGATTACATGTTAGGGTAGGAGTCACTCCACAAATATAATTGATTTTGCATAAATATGGAACATGGATATATACATGAAGAGGGATACTATTGGGTTTCATATCCCAATGTATCTTCTTCATACAATTCCATTTATTTTACTAATTACAATATTTACATGGATTTACCTAATCCCAAAGATTAGGTGTCAACTCCAACATTGTTTACAAAGTGTTATTTTTATGCAAGTAAGGGTTTGAAAGTGAAATTTTTGTGAAATTATTTCCATTTCTACAAGTGTTAAGAGTAACAAAATTTTTTTGGTTGATTAAGTGCAAAATTATTGGCAATCTTAGTTTTCAGTTTCTACCTGCATATACTATGTGTGATAACCTTGAAATAAATATACTTACACTAGTTGATCATTTATGTATGAGAAATTGATTTGTCATTGAGAAAATTAATTCACACAACATTTTGGCGTTGTTTCCAAGGAGGTTATTAAAGGTGAAATAAAATAATCAACATTTTTTATTTTATAGATGCATTATTGAACTAAGAGTGCATTAGAAGTGTTCCTAACTCTGAGCTGACAAGGCGATAATATGGGAGGTAAGAATCTACACATCACTTTGACAAACTGAAGTGGGCTCAACCTCATAAATATTTAGGAAACATAGGTTGTATGAATAAAGAAGAAGATAAATGTGGTGCCCCCAAAAAATATTGACCATGTAGGAAGAAGGGGACGTGGAGGAAGGAAAAATTAAGACTTAGGATGAGTGAAATTTATTCAGGAATTGGTCTCAAAAGAAAAGGAAAAATCACCTACCCTAAGAGTAAGTTCTCGAGAAACAAGATCCAATATATCATCCACTTTTGGAACTATTCCTCATGGGGAAAATTATCAAGGGTCATCTATGATAGGAGAAAATAGTTGGGAAACATAATATCATGAATCCTCTACCTCAGAAGCGAGTCCAAGGATATCTGAATCATATGCATTAGCAAAAGGTGAACATCATTACTTGTTATAAATATGGGGATATACAAACGAACATAATTTGGAACACTAAGAATTAATTTTGAAAAGAAAAAAGCCTCTTGATAATTCCATCTTAGACTCAGGAAGTGTTGTAAGGTAGCCTTGTCAACCATAAAAAAACATTTCACAACTAGGTGAACAATGAGTACAAGAAACTATTTTGGAGAACCCCCAAATTTTTTGGAATAATAAAATGGAAGATGACACAATTACAACCTTTGAGTTTCCTATTGGGAACATTTAGGGACAATCTCTATTGAAGAACATTCCTCTATCAACCCTCCCAAAATATTAGGGAAAACCCAACGAAGATCTAGATATTTTCTTCTTCAAATTCGATGTTTTATGCCAAAGTTATGATTACACCTCAAATTCCAAAAAACTAAAGTTGTTCCCTACTACTTTGAAGGGAGTTGCTTAAGATGGTGCATCTACTCTTCCTGGGATGACATGAAGAAAACCATTTTTCAAAAGTATCAAGATTATTGCAGGACCAGATATCAAAGGGGCAAATGTTTTAGGATTTACTAGAGGGAGAATGAGATCTTTGAATATTCTATTGAGCACCTCAATACAATTTATAGAGGTCCAAGTAAAATGATTTGGATAAAGGCATCTTAATGAAAATTTTGATCTAGGGAATGAAGGATGATTGTTTGTAAATGTTGAACCTCATGGGAAAATGGGAAATATCAAAGGAACCATATAATGAAAGAGTTGAAATTTGTTTGAGGATCTCAAGAGGATCATTAAGGAATAAAACTTTAGCACAAGATGCTTCTACTAGAATACAAAAATCAACCAATGAAGGGGTAACAACGGTGGAAATAAATAATCTATTTGAAATTTTTAAAATTGATATTAAAAATTCTATATCTTATCAATTATATATGTTACAAGTGAAGCAGAAGCAGGTTGCAGTTGAGAAATCTCTTTCAATATTCTGCTCCAACTATAGGAAGAAGTGCCCTCTTAGAGAGTGCCCACTTAATAATGTGGAATTATGTAACATCTTTGAGAAAGATCATTTTTTAGGAAACTTCCCATCATTCCAAGGTTAAAAGTGGTGTTCAAAGAATTAGGTGAAGAGACTGAGTCAACATATTTCATTGGCTTTAAGAAACCATGGTAGGATCGACCACCAACTATGGCTCAAGATACATCATCTTCATTCAATACTTGGGATAATATGTATAATACTCAATATTTTCCTCAACAATTACAATATCCTACAATCCCTTGGCAGTTTCCTAACCCTCCTCTAGTTCGGAACCTTATGCCTTGGCCCTAGTGGTCCTCTCATCCAAATTATACATTTCCATGTCCTCAAGAATGGCATGGAACCTCTTTTCCAGGACAATTTATTGTATAATCACTGTGCAACAACAACAACTGCAACTTCCTTCTAACACACCATCAAGTAAACTTCCTATTTGATCCCAACTACCTATACAAACTAACCCAAATCTAAATAGTAAGGTGGCATAACAAGTTGAAGCATACATTTTCCCACCTATTGTATCTACCTCATTTCATGTAATGAAATACACTTGCAGTCAAGGAAAATAATAAACCCAAGATTTTCTACCATTATTATAGAACACGAAGAAGAAAACTGACCTAGGGAAGAAAATCCAATCCAAGAATAATTAGATAGACAACATACTGAGACTCTTGTAATAGTTAATTCCATTGCTACTATTGAGACCATTGTAATATTTGATGTTGTTGTTACTGTTGAAACTATTGTAACAATTGATGTCATTATTACTATTGGACCTTTTGTAATAATTGATGTTGTTGTCACTACCGAAACTCCTTCAAATCCACCTTACCTAAAGAGATTGAATATAGCCAAAGATATTCCACAACCTAAGTTTCATTTTCTTAAGGAGTTAAAGAATTTGTTCATCCAAATTCCATTACTCCAAACAATCATAGATGTCATGATCTACATGAAAATAGTAAGGGAAAAGTTTGTTAAGAAACCTTATAGGAAGCCCCTAGATCCTCCCATTATCCATGTGGTGGGAAAATCACTAAGATTGATGTTGGGTGTGTTACCACAAAATCTAGCAATACTTTAAGAGGGAAACTCTACAAGACAACAAGCTAGACTAAGTGCTAACAATGGGATAATGGCCCATTGTCACCACAACCAAGGTCCCCTACTCTTTATAGGCTTTCACCAATTGAGGGGGGAAAGGGGGGGGGGAATAATATTATGGTCCTATATGTAAAGGATTAGAGGGTTAAAGACATAAAGTGATCAAGCTAGAATTCATTCTAGAGAGAGACTCAATAATGGTTCAAGGCTTCAAAGAAACAAAACACTCTCAAAGAAAAATCCCTAGAAAAGGAGGCTCAAAACCTAGGTTTTTGAGATTTTGGTAATAGGTATTCATAGGGTCAAGGAATAGGAGAAAACACTTCTTATTATATGCTTCAACAAGTACTAATCTCATACAACCTTCAAGGAAGTCCTCAAGTTGAGGGGAAACGAACTAGGGTTTCCCTCTTGGAACAACACTTAAGGAAAGAGATTCAATGGATGAAATTTAAGTGGTTGCACACCAAACTTGGAGAATAAGTAGACTAGACCTTAATCTTGATGTTTAGGCTCTAAAATCACCAAAAAACCTCCTCCCTAAAAGTTCAATGCGGGCCCTATATTTTTTCTACAGCCTTAAAAGGACCAATTTTAGGAGAGAAAAATATGGAGAAAATTTAGGATTGATCACTACTGACTTGGACTAGTGCCTTTTCCTTTAGGCACATGGAGACAAGGATGAAATAAATAAGATAAATCCTTTCTAAGGAGGCTAAAAATTGATGCCCTACGTATCAATCTTTATAATTCACCCACTTCAAATGAAAATGGATTTTAATGGAGAGATTAAAGATTTCCTCCACTAGGAACATCCATTACACGTTATACAATGATTAACATATGCAATACTCAACCATATAGCATTTCAAAATTAGTTTTTAACAATTACGACACAAAATAACATAATATATAAGCAACAATTTTATACATTAGACAATCTCAAGATATAAAATATTCAACAATAATCACTTACAAGACAACATGTAGTATATCCATCCATTATCCAAAGAAGTAGCTCCAAAGAAAATAAAAAATACTTCCAAATATCGAAATGCATCCCATAGATCTCCAATAGCCAAAATAAAAAAGTGAAAGTTCTTCTCAAGAAGTCCAATCTCAAGTATGATGATGATGATGAGAGACAAAAATGAGGTATCTTCTATTTATACATGTTCTATCAATTTTAATTTTAGCCTAAAGCCCCTCTTAGTTGTCAAATGGAGAAAAAACTAATTTTGGTTACAAGCGAACCACATAACCAATGTAAATCATAAAAATTAACCCAAAAGAGCGCTAAAATGATAATGTCATCACCGCATGGACCTCTTGGAGGCATGCATTGAGCTCCCCTGGTGCCAAGCTGAGTCAAGAGGCACCAACAATCATCCTCTAGGGGTTGGTTCCTAGATATCCATGCAAATAATCATGTGGACCCCAGTTAAGTGTTTGAGGCACAAAATGGGTCACAAGGGTTTCCTAGTGATCAAATAGCTTTGATTTGATCCATTGTTGAGGGCTTTGAGTATGGTGTTATCCCTCCCACGTCTCAACGGGTGAGACAAACCTCAAAAGGGCCTCATATAAACTGCCAAACCATGCGTACACTTCTAAGTTGTCTGGGACATGTTGGTCCAAGTGCATCATATCATGAATAATATGGGGAAAAGTGAAAACTATTGTGGCATTATAGGTGCCCATGGTGTGGAATGATGATGCTCTGCAAGTAACAAGAGTCCCATGGCTCTCAATGCTTCACCTAGAGGGTGTCATATGTTCCTCTAGTGGACTTAAGCTCTAGTTAAGTTGTCCACCCCATGATGAAACCACCTACCAATAAAACATAATTTCCATGGTTTCATCTTCACCATTAGGTACAATAATTCATTAATGCATCTAAGTGAGCCAAGCTTGTTAATCAAGGGAAAATTGAGACTTCATATGGGGATTCCATTACAAATTTGGGGCTTTGATCTCATACTAGTGTTACCTCCCTAGGTATAAGTGGTTAATAAATGACCATATTAAGTGTTCCCATCCCTTAAAGGGAAATACAGGTCCTTGGTACATCCTTCAATCAATATGTTGCATATGAATAATGATGGAATGAATGGAGACACAAGGGTCTCAAGGCCAAATTTCATGGGCCAAGGATAACAATGATGAGGGAAGTCCACATATTGGGTATACATAAGTGAGAAGTGTTAGGTCCCTATATTACAAATGCATTCTCTTATTATTGTTAGTGTATCCCCCTTATTGTTATTGTTGTACCCCTATAGTCCCCATATTTTTATTGTTGTGCCCCATAAAACCCCACTTTTGTTATTGTTGTGCCCTTAAATTATTATTGTTAGGTCGGCTAGGATAATATTGTGACCCCATGGACTCCTATATATAGAAATGAGGTTTCTTCATTTGGATCATCCAAGAATTGTTCATTTATGTAATGTAAAAGAGGCTTCCCCATCAAAGTGGTTGATTTCTAAAGCGTTGATCTCTCTTTTCTTCTATTTTTGGAGCTATTTTTTCAACATTTGGTATCAAAGCTTTGGATTCTAGGGTTTTACTGTTTCAAATAGGTCATCGTGACATTTTCTCTATAAATTTTTTCTACGAAATGTTTAAAAGCTAAAAAAAAAAAAACATTTGCGAAGAAATCTTGATGAACTTCATGTAAAAATTTCAGATTTTTGTTCGCAATATTTTTAGAGATATGATCTGTGGAAGTTAGGGGTTTTGTAGGCACCCGAATTTCATCTCAAATAGGTGACCTTGGAAAAATCGTCATAACTCTCTCTCTCAACATCAAATTGGAATTCTTTAAAAAGTGGTCGAAAGTACACATAATTTTGTTTACTGTGTATCAATTTCAGAGACGAAGGAGGAAATAGTGATATGTGGCACTTCGTACAAGTTCACTATATTGAACCACTCCATAATTAGGTCATTGCGGGAGATTAGGCATAAATTTGCCTTGAAGAATCCAAATCAGGTCAGACCTATGGATTTGGAAAGAAGATTCAGAGGGATACTAAAGAGTTGAAGATAAAATCTCGGGGATCCGAAATTCTAGAGATACATCAGGTTCAATATCGAGCTACTCAAAAGCAAGAAAAAGGTGTGTGCTTTTTTTTTTCAAATTACATATCTTATTTGAAAAATTAGTTTGAAGTGATTCCAAGGGAATATTGAAGCATAGTTATCAGTATTGGGTTCTAAAATGGCCCCTAAAAAGAATTCAATGCCCATTAAGCCCTCAGAAGGCTCTACTATGACTCATGAAGAGGAAGAAGTGCAACATGATATATCAAAATTACAAGACCAAGTGCACCAAATTTTTCTCTTGCAAAGAGCAAAAAAAAATGAAATGGAAGTTTTGAAGTAGGGCGTGGAAGCTAAGATGGATGGTTTGAAGAAAGACATGGAAGCTAAGATGGATGGTTTGAAGAATGGCATGGAAGCTAAGATAGATGGCATGGAAGCTAAGACGGATGACATGGAAGCTAAGATAGATGAAAAAATGAAAGACAACATGGAAGACATGAAGAATGATCTAAAAGCATACATGGAAGGTTTGAAAATTTTGATACAAGAAATGATTCCTAATGGTGAAAAGGTAGTACAGGAAACTTGTGATGAGAAAAAAAAATGTTAATCATGATTTCATAAACTCTAATGTTGGATTGAAGACCCACCATATTCCAAAGATCAATATGAGGAAGTTTGATGGCAAGGATCTCGTAACATGGATATTACATATGGAGCAATATTTTGATCTCCATGATGTGAAAAACACACAAAAGGTACGCATTGCAACTTTACATTTAGAACAAAATACATTTGTATGGTATCGATGGATTTTCTCTTGTATAAAAATTGTCACTTGGTCAATTTCTACAGAGGAAATAATAGCACATTATGATGATATAAAGAGAAACACCTTCTTTAGCCAATTGATAAATCTCAAACAAAAGGGTTTAATGGTGGAGCATATTTGGGACTTCCAAAAATTGAATATAAGGGTAACTGATATTCCATAGGAACACAGGATTGATGTCGTCATAGGGACTTTAAAGGATAAAATCCAACATGAAGTTCGCCTTTGGGAACCTGAATCATTGGAGAAGGCATTCAGGTTGGCAAGAAAAATTGAAAGTAAAATTATGGCAACAAATAAGCCTACCACTCACATCTATAAAGATGGAGGTGTTGCTACTCCTAGACTTCCAAAACCTACAAGGTTAACACCACAACAATTGGAATAAAAAAGAGCAAAAGACTTTTCTATAGTTGTGATAGAAAATACACTCAAGGTCATAAGTGTGTTGAGAAGAAATTATTTTACATAGATTGTGAATAGGAGGAAGAAAATGAGCAAGAAACTTCAAAATAAGAGGATATACACCATGAACCAACCCTAGAGAAAGAATAAATGAGTCCAACCATATCCTGTAATGCATTGGTAGGAATTACCACTCTTCAAACTCTCAAGATAGAGGGACATATCAAGAAGAAAAATTTAATAGTTTTGATTGATTCAGGTAGTACCCATAATTTTATTCATTGTAAGATAACCAAGGAATTGAATTGATCCCTATACCCAGCACCAGAGTGTTAAGTGATGGTTGCAAAAGGAGGGACTATAAATTGCTCTGGAAAATGCCATAATATCAAGCTAACCATTGGTTAATATGTACTGAATATTCCAATTCTTTCCATTCCAATGGGAGGTGTTGATGTCGTACTAGGAGCACAACGGTTACCATCTTTGGGGACAGTAGCTTTCAATTTTCAAGAAATTTTCTTGAAATGTTTTTTAGAAGGAAAGGAAGTTGAATTATTGGGTCTCGTAGGGAAGTTGGGAAAGATAATAAGCTCTAATGTCATGACAAAGCTTCCGAAGAATGAACAACAAGGAGTAATTTCACAATTATGCTCACTAGAAGTTCCAACATCAAAATCTTCTATTACTCCAGATCTCCAAAATGTCTTGGAAAATTATTCCAAGGTGTTTGAAACTCCCAAAGGACTCCCACCTATTTTTGATCATGATCATGCTATTCATTTGATTTCAGGAAGTGTTCCTCCAAACATAAGGCCTTACAGAAATCCTTATGTCAAAAAGAGCGAAATTGAACATATGATTGGAGTATGTTAGAGGAAGGTATAATTCAACCTAGTCAAAGTTCTTTCTCTGCTACAATAGTATTGGTGCACAAGAAGGATGGATCATGGCACATGTGTCTAGATTGTAGGGAGCTCAATAAGTTCACTATTAAAGATAAATTTCCCATTCCTATTATTGATGAATTATTGGATGAATTACAACGAGAAATTTATTTTACCAAGTTGGATCTTTATTCAGGATATCATCGAATTAGAATGAAGATTTAAGGTATTCCAAAAACAACATTTTGAACTTACAAGAATCATTATGAATTTTTGGTCATGCCTTTTTGCCTTACCAATGCACCTTTTACATTTCAAGGGTTGATGAATTCCATTTTTAAACCCTTCCTTAGAAAATTTGTGTTAGTATTTTTTGATGATATACTAATCTACAACAGGTCTTGAAAGGATCATGTTCAACATGTTGATAGGGTGCTCAAACTATTGGAGGAGAAACAATTATAATAAAAAACCTTCAAATGTTTCTTTGGAGTACAATAGGTGGAATATTTGTGTCATATTTGATCTCAGGAGGGTGTTAAGGTAGACCCTAACAAAATTCAAGCCATTAAGGAATGTAAAGTCCCCACAACCATAAATCAATTACGAGGATTTCTCAGGTTAACAGGGTATTATCGCAAGTTTGTTAAGAATTATGGGAGAATAGTAGCACCTCTAACAAAATTATTGAAGAAAGATGCATTTTCATGGACTCTTGAAGCAACTAAGGCCTTTAAACATCTTAAAGAAGCAATGTTCCTACCACCGGTCTTAGCTATGCCAGACTTCACAAAAACCTTTATTATAGAATGTGATGCCTCAGGAAATGGAATTGGTGTTGTTTTAACGCAAGAAGGAAGACCCATTGCTTTTCAAAGTCGTCCAATCAAAGGAAAGCATTTATAGAAAGCTATTTATGAGAAGGAAATTTTTTGCAATACTACATGCACTAAAGAAATGGAGACCTTACCTAATGGGAAGACACTTCAAGGTGAAAACTAACCTTGATAGTTTTAAATACTTTTTAGAACAATGACTATCTTTAGAAGAGCAACAAAAATGGGTCACAAAGATGTTGGGTTATGACTTTGAAATCACTACAAAATAGGGAAGCTAAATGTTGTTGCAAATGCACTCTCATGAAAGGATGAGGAGGTGGAAGCATTGCTTTGTGCCATTTCTATCATCCAACTAGATTGGATAACCGAATCAAGGGAGGAATGGAAGAATGATGAAGAAGTGTGGACACTCATTCAAAATTTGCAGCAAGATCCTAATACATCTGATACATTTAGTTGGAAAAATGATTCCTTGCGGTACAAAGATCGCTTATATCTTTGTAATAATTCCCAACTAAAACAAAATATTCTTTTGGAATTGAACACCTCTCCCGTAGGAGGACACTCGGGATTTTAAAAAACTTACCACAGGGTGAAGAAATATTTTTTTTGGGATGGCCTTAAATATGATATTCAAAAGTTTGTGGCAGAATATTTGGTTTGCCAGCAAAATAAAGTTGAGATAATTAATACCTCAGGTTTTCTACAACATTTTCCCATTCCAATTCAATGATGGGAGGAGGTTTAAATGGATTTTATCACATGTTTACCTAATTCCGAAGGAAAGAGTGTCATTATGGTGGTAGTTGATAGACTTACAAGTATGCACACTTTTGTGCATTATCTCATCCATTTAAATCAAGTACAATTGCTACTGCATTTATGAAAACAATTGAAAAGCTACATGGAAACCCAAATATTATTGTAACCGACAGCGATCCCATTTTCACTGGAAATTTTTGGACGGAATTATTTTCTTGTTTGGATACTCAACTAGCCCATAGCTCATCTTATCATCCTCAATCGGAGAGGCAAATTGAGATAGTGAACAAATGTTTGGAAGGATATCTTCACTGTTTTGTATCTGATAAACAAACACAATGGGTCAAGTGGTTACCTCTATCTGAATGGTGGTATAACACTTCCTTCCATACTGCAGAAAAAATGACCCTATTTATGGCACTTTATGGATATCATCCATCGTCCATCACATCATCTTTAAGATAAAAGTATAAGGTTCAAGCAGTGGCAGATCACATTGAGCATCAATAACAAGTTCTCCAACTCTTAAAGGATAACCTAAATTTGGCACAAAATCGAATGAAACAACAGGAAGATCAACATCGCAGCGAGAGAAGTTTTGATGTAGGAGACTAGGTATTTTTACAGCTACAACCATACAAACAAATGTCCCTCAAGCAAGCTAAGACATATAATAAATTATCGCCAAAGTAAAATGACACTAATAAGGTGTTGCAAAATATTGGTACTATGGCATACAAATTGGAGCTTCCTGCTTCTTCTCGAGTGCACCCAATTTTCCATGTTTCATGCTTAAAGAAGGTTATAAGTGACAAACATACAGTTCAAACAATATTTCCAGAACTTGATGAGGATACTTATCAAGATGCTCAGGAAAGTTTGCAGCAGGTTGAAGGTATTTGTACAGTTGAAAATGATGGAAGACAAGGTCTTATTTCAGATCTGCTTGCAGTAGAAGATGGTATGTAGGAAAATCAAGTTCAAATTTCATATTGTGGTAAATTCAAGCTCGTTGATTAAGATCTAGTTTCATATTGTGATGATGAAGAGTATGTTTTTCCAGATCCAATGAAGGAAAGCTCTGTTGTTGATATCACTTCGAATGAAGAAAATAAAGTTATTGACCTAAGTGTTTTCATCCCATCAGAACAAAGTCTTCAGGAGGAGGTAATCCAGTCCTTTTTTGAAAAAAAGATGAGATCTTTGTTCAAGTAAGTGAAAAATATTCTTCGCATGATTATGTGGTAAATGATAGGAATATCAGTTTTGAGTTTCAAAAACAATATGAAGTTTTTCCACTTATGATTGATGAGTGTGATAAGAAACATGACAATATAGTTGTCATGTCATATGAAGATGATCAACAATGTATTCAAATTTTGAAGGACCAACACATTGAGAACTGTCATCTAGATCTTTCTTCTCATGTTTCATGTTTAGAATTTTTATTTCAAGAAGAATTTTTCTCACATACTTGTTCATAAGTTTTTGACGACCAGGAAAACACTCATGCTAAGTTACCTTATGAAGAGAGATCAGAATCAACAAAAAAAAGGTACCTTGTTTCTTCTAGATCAGCAAGAGGTGACTTTTCATGTTTTTCAAGATCAAGTGGAAAGTTTATTTCAGTCAACAGTGAAGTTAATTATTACGGTATTCAGTGATGATGGAGATCATTGTCAGCTATTTTTTTGGCTGCCAAATTGTAAATATTTATTGTTACTTGCAGGTCGGTGGAGATGGCCAGAGGAGACGAGTCTTTTGGTTACATTGGCATTTTGATATCACTGATTGTACATATGCTTTCAAACAAACCAGAGATGGTTTTCATTAGAATTTGAAGCCTCGAGTGCTTGGTGATATTCTACCATCAATAAGTTTAGTATTTTTTTTTATTTTTATTTTTATTTATTTATTTATTTTTTATTTATTTATTTATTTATTTATTTATTTATTTTTATTTATTTATTTATTTTTTATTTTTTTTATTTTATTTTTTATTTTTTATTTTTATTTTTTTTTATTTATTTTTTATTTTTTTTTTTTGATCGGTTGTGTCATTGAGTTGTCGGTAGTTAGTCCTTCATTGCATTTCGGTTGAGTTGTTTTTTTGCGTATTGGCCGAATGGTTAGGCACTTGGTCTACGGTCTTCCAGCACCTCGAACTTACATCCCCAATAAAAATAGATGTTAGTGTCAAAATTTTCATTCGCCATCAATGATCAAAATCACTCTTTTCATATTCATATTAGGGTTTCATTCAGAAATTTTTTATCATTCCACTAGGTTATGCAAAAATTTGGTCACTGATTAGGAAATTGATATCATTACTACTCATTTCACCTCCATGGTCAATGGACATCATCATGGTCAGTTCATTCATTGTTGAACGAATCCCATAATCATCATGGTCATAATTCAACTCATTCTTCCATGTTGTGCCATCATTATTAGGTCATAGGGTCAAAATCATGAAAATTGATCATTTCACCATCAAATTCATCTTTTGAAGGATTAGTAATAGTCAAATGTCCTCAAAAATTTCAAGTTCCAAACTATCATTTCCAAGTAAGTGGTTTTGTGTTTACCATATTTGTCTCTCAATTGTGCTTGGAAAGCTCATTTCCTTCTCCTAGGGTTTTGAGGACATTTTTCTTGGTTTCATGACTTCCATGGTTAATTCATCAACAATACTTTTATCCTGATGCTCTTACGCCTTCCCCTATCCTTAATATACCTTCCTAAACACTTCCCATCACTCCTATCCCTCAAAATCATCATTTTTCCACAAGCCCTAGCCTATTGCTACAATTTGACACTTTTCTAGACTAGGCATGTGTTTTTCCCTTTTGGACCCATTCTCCTCACTCAATTCTTGAAATTCCACTTTCCCACACTATCTAACATCTATCCCTATCCCCCAAAATTTTCCCAAGAATTTATATAGCGCCCAACCCTTTCATTCCCCTCTCTCTACAAGGTAGTCCTAAATCCCTTGTTTTGCGTACACCAAACCCTAATTTCCTCTCCCACTCAGCTAGGGTTTTCTATGGAATCGGAGATATCTGAGCATAGGAGGCATAAGGGAGGTCATATCAGCAAGTATGAAATCATTTCAGCTCATAAACATCATGTCTCCATCATTTTTCAAGAATTCATTACAAGAGTCAAATAATTTGCCACTCATAGGGCCAGTTTTGCTTCAAATTATGTTTCTGACCAAACAAAGATGAATTTTATAAAAGTGAGAGAATATTTTGTGCATCGTATGCCAAGGAAGAAAAAAATTCTTCCATTTTTACAGAAGTGTCATGGTTTTGGATAAATGTCAAACATACAGTTGCTACAAGAGGTTTGTTGCACTTCTAGAGTGACCTTGGGAAAATCATTTTTTCTCCTAGATGGAGTGTCCAAATGACTTTTTTGATGAGTCAAATGATAACTAGACAAAGCGATATTTCCAATGAGCTATCTTGAGCTCAATTTGGAGCTGAGGAAGGCCTCCAAAAGTTTCTTGCAATAGCACACTGCATTTTTTCACCCTCATTCTACACTTTTTGACTAGTCTTGGGAGAATCAGTTTTTTTGACAGGTCAAATCAAGTCCGTTCTGCACACTAAAGACATATTTGGAAATTAGATAGGATAATATTTCCAATGAGATATCCTGGGCCCAATTTTGACACCGGGAAGGCCTTAAAAAGGTCTGCAAAATGGAGCTGCGCAAATGCTTCTATGAGGGCCAAATGCTTAAGAGAGGGCGCAAATGCTTAAGCAAGGGTGCAAATGACATAGTGAGGGCGCAAATGACCATTTTTGCTGATATTTTTGAAAATTTTCACTGAAATTTTGACTTTACTTCAGAAATTCATGTTTATACCTATGTAATTGATGATGGTAAATGTATTATGCTATTGATAAGTTATCTAGGGGTAGATTCATTGGGTAAAAGTTATCATTGAGTCAAATGAATCAGTTTTAATGTATTTAAGGAGGAGTCACTTGGACCTCCCTACACTCTAGGTATCAGTTCAGATGATAGTGGATCAACTCCTCAACTTAGGGATTTGACCCCTGAGGTTGGGAGAGGTTGTTTGAGGCCTATATCATGTGATTTTTAACTCATTTTCAAAGGTTGGAATCAGTTTGGTGTTAGCTTGTTGATCAATGAACTATTGTACTAATTTTTGGCCAGTTAATAAAGAAGAGTTGCAGCTATTTTTTGGGATACATGTGGTATGATGTTTATCATTGTTTTTTCTTCAGTTTCATATGTTATAATGTGTTGTATTCATGTTCATTACATCTCTATTGTATGATTTCTTTCAAGTTGATAGGCAGAAAACATGCTTGCTCATTCTCTGTTTAGGGAAAGATATCATAATTTGTCCATTTTCCTCTGTTTAGGAAGAATACATCTCCCATGCTCTTCCTAGCTTCTCATCAGTCTTAAAAACATCTCATCACAATCATCTTAAAGTGGTAATCCTTATGCCTACCTTGCCCCATTGAATCTCTGCAACCCTATCTCATTTTCCCTAACCTAGCTCCCTTGACCTAAAATATTCATCTAGTGAAGCCCAACCCAATCAAATCAAAACAAACTCTGCACCCCATATCTAGCCTAAAAACCATAATTCCTCCAGCCCTCTTAGCTGTGACATTGTGGAGAGAGCCCTCTCTGACTTGATAGGGGTAGCTACCAAGTCAAAAGTTTTTTCTATGGTTACCTCTGTTGGGATTCCTGCTTCAGCCTTGGAAATCTGGCAGAGTGATAAAATTTTGGCGCCATTGTCAGGGAGGTGAAAAGACAAATATTCCCTAGGAAAGAACGACAAAGATCATATCTGATTATTGATGATGAACAAAAATCAAGCACAAGAAGGTTGTGCATCATTCACCTAGCGACTCTAGTGTCGAAGAATCCCAAGGTTCATAATTCTCATGGCGACTCCAATCTTCAAGAACTGGTAGCCTAAAGAACTTCTTGGTGACTTCATTGTTATCAAAATGGATTCAATCGCTCGAAGGTATGCTCCCATGAGCCGAGATCACATACCAAGTTTTCTGAATCGCATACCTAGAATTGATTGGATGACATATCTTTCAAAGTTCAAAGATGTGAAAGGTAATGATGTTGCTCTTCATATGGTGAGATTTCACATGCATGTGCATATATTGAAGATTGATTTTCCTAAAGACTGCTTGATGAAGATATTCATGGCCACTCTGGAAGGTGAAGCCCAATCTTTGTATGAAAATTTTCCGCCTGCTTGTATTTATTGTTTAAAGGATTTTCATACCATGCTCTTTGAAAGGTATAAAGAATTTTTTACATCCTTAATATTAGTTCAAAACTACTGTAAACATGTTGATTGTTTTATTGAAAACCTTGAGAAATTTTATGGAGATGATGAATTCATGGATGATGAGATCATGGAAGCCCTTTATGAAAATCGATTTCAGCAGCATAAATAAATCTTAGAGGATACTTATCAAGATGCTCAGGAAAGTTTGAAACAGGCCTAAGGTCTTTGTATAGTTGAAAATGATGGAAGACAAGGTCTTATTTCATATCTGCTTGCAGCAGAAGATGGTATGCATGAAAATCAAGTTCCAATTTCATATTGTGGTAAAGTCAAGTTGGCTGATCCAGATCTAGTTTCAGATTGTGATCATGAAGGGTATGTTGTTCTGGATCCCATGAAGGAAAGCTCTATTGTTGAGATAACCTCGAATGAAGACAATAGATTTCTTGACCGAAGTGTTCTCATCCCATCAGAACAAAGTCTTCAGGAGGAGGTAATCCAGTCCTTTTCTGAAAAACAAGATGATATCTTTGTTCAAGTAAGTGAAAAATGTTCTCCGAATGATTATGTGGTAAATGATAGGAATGTCAGTTTTGAGTTTCACGAAAAATCTGAAGTTTTTCCTCTTATGATTGATGAGTGTGATAAAAAACATGAAAATCTAGTTCCCATGTCATATGAAGATGATCAACAATGTATTCAAATTGAAAAGGACCAACACATTGAGAATTTTCATTCAGATATTTCTTATCATGTTTCATTTTTAGAATTTTTTTTTCAAGAAGAAATTTGCTCACCTACTTGCTTAGAAGTTTTTGACGACTAGGAAAACACTCTTGCTGAGGTACATTGTGAAGAGAGATCAGAATCAAGAGAAAAAGGTACCTTGTTTCTTCTAGATCAGTAAGAGGTAAATTTTCATGTTTTTTAAGATCTAGTGGCAAGTTTATTGCAATCAAAAGTGAAGGTAATTATTTCAATATTCATTGATGATGGATATCATTGTCAGCTATGTTTTTGGCTGCCAAATTGTAAATATTTATTGTTGTCCAGAAAATCTGATTGGGAGAATCAATCAAGGAGGCATTTGCTTAATTGGTTACATTGGCATTTTGATATTGCCTGATTGTACATATGCTTTCAAACAGACAGGTGGTTGTCATAAGGATTTCAAGCCCTCAAGTCTCTGTGATATGCTACCATCAATAATTTTAGTAAGTTTTTTTATTTTCAGTCAGTTTCAAAGTCAGTTTGTGTCATTGAGTTGTTAGTATTTATTCGTGCTTTTTAGTTTGAGTTTTTTTTTACCGTATTGGCCAAATCTTGGGCTATGGTGTTCTTGACACCTCCAAGGAGCTTCCATCCCCAATAAGGCTGATGTTAGTGTCGGAATTTTCATTCTTCCATCATGATGGAAATCACTCTTTTCATATTCATATTAGGGTTTCATTTAGAATTTTTTTACCATTCCACTAGGTCATGAAAAAATTTGGCCATTGATTAGGATATTGAGATCATTACTACTCCTTTCACCTCCATGGTCAATGGACATCACCATGGTCAGGTCATTCCTTGTTGAAAGATTCCCATAGTCATCATGGTCATCATTCAACTCATTCTTCCATGTTGTGCCATCATTAGGTCATAGGGTCAAAACCATGAAAATTGGTCATTTCACCATCAAATTCATATTTTTAAGGAGTAGTAATAATCAAAGGTCTTCAAAAATTTGAGGTTCCAAACTGTCATTTCCAAGTAAGTGGTTTTGTGTTTACCATATTTGTCTCTCAGTTGTGCTTAGAAAGCTCATTTCCCTCTCCTAGGGTTTTGAGGACATTTTTCTTGGTTTCATGACTTCCATATCAATAAGACTTGTATCTTGATGCTCTTACAACTTTCCATATCCTTAATATACCTTGATAAACACTTCCCATCACTCCTATCCCTCAAAATCATCATTTTTCCACAAGCCCTAGCTTATTGATACACTTTGACACTTTTATTGACTAGGCTTGTGTTTTTCCCTTTTGGACCCCTTCCCCTCACTCAATCCTTGATATTCCAATCTCCCCTACTCTCTAACATCTATCCCTATCCCCAAAAATTTCCCCAAGAATTTATACAGCCCCTAACCATTCCATTCCCCTCCCTCTACAAGGTAGTCCTAAATCCCCTATTTTGCCTACACCAAACCCTAACTTCCTCTCCCACTGAGCTAGGGTTTTCTATGGAATCAGAGACATATGAGAAGAGGAGACATAAGGGAGATCATATCATCAAGTATGAAATCATTTCAGCTCATAAACCTCATGTATCCATCATTTTTCAAGAAGTCATTCCAAGAGTCAAATCATTTTCCACCCATAGGGCCAGTTTTGCTTCAAAGTATGTTTCTGATCAAACAGAGATGAATTTGATAAAATTGAGAGATTTTTCTATCCATCATAGGGCAAGTAATAAAAATTCCTTCATGCTTTACACAAGTGTCATGGTTTTGGAGAAATGTCAAAAATACAGTTGCTACAAGAGGTTTGTTGCACTTCTGGAGTGACCTTGGGAAAATCAAATTTTATCCTAGATGGAGTGTCCAAATTAATTTTTTGATCAGTAAAATGATAACTAGATAGAGAGATATTTCTAATGAGCTATATTTAGCTCAATTTGGAGTTGAGAAAGGTCTCCAAAAGTTACCTGCAACAGAACACTGCATTTTTGCACCCTCATTCTACACTTTTTTACCAGTCTTGGGAGAATAAATTTTTTGATAGGACAAATCAAGTCCATTATGAAAAATAAAGGAATATTTGGAAATGAGATAGGATAAGATTTCCAACGAGCTATCTTGGGACCCTTTTGGACACAGGGAAGACCTCCAAAAGCAGTCTGCAAAATGACACTGTGCAAATGCTTCTATGAGGGCGCAAATGCTTAAGAGAGGGCACAAATTCTTAAGAGAGGGTGAAAATACTTAAGAAAGGGCAAAAATGACACAGTGAGGGTGAAAATGACCATTTTTGCTGATATTTTTGAAACTTTTCATTGAAATTTTGACTTTACTTAAAAATTTCATGTTTCTACCTATGTAATTGATGGTGGTAAATGTAATTATGCTATGGATAAGTTACCTAGGGGTAGATTCATTAGGTAAAATTTATCATTGAGTGAAATGAATAAGTTTGAATGTATTTAGGGAGGAGTCACTTGGACTTCCCTACACTCTAGGTATCAGTTCATATTATTTTGGATCAGCTCCTCAACTTAGGGATTTGACCCCTGAGGTTGGGACAGGTTGTTTGAGGCCAATATCATGTAATTTTTTACTCATTTTCAAAGGTTGGAATTAGTTTGGATGTTAGCTTGTTGATCAAGGAACTGTTTTACTCAGTTATTCCAGTTGATAAAGAAGAGTTGCAACTTTTTTTTTGGATACACATGGTATGATGTTTATCATTGTTTTTTCTTCAGTTTCCTATGTTAGAATGTGTTGTATTCATGTTAATTACATCTATATTGTATGATTTATTTCAATTTGATAGGTAGAACACATGCTTCCTCATGCTCTGTTTAGGGAAATATATCATAATTTTTCCATTTTCCTCTATTTAGGAAGAATACATCTCCCATGCTCTTCCTAGCTCCACATCAGTCTTAAAACCATCTCATCACAATCATCTTAAAGTTGTAAGCCTTATGCCTACCTTGAACCATTGAATCTTTGCAACCCTATCTCATTTTCCCTGACCTAACTCCCTTGACCTAAAATCTTCATCTAGTGAAACCCAACCCAATAAAATCAAAACAAACTCTGCACCTCATATCTAGTCTAAAAACCCTAATTCCTTCAGCCCTCTTGGTTGTGACCTTGTGGAGAGAACCTCTCCGACTTGGTAGGGCTAGCTACCAAGTCAAAAGTTTGGTCTGTGGTTACCTCTGTTGGGATTCCTTATTCAGGCTTGGGAATCTGGCGGAGTGATAACACACCCAGTTTTCCATGTTTCATGCTTATATAAGGTTATAGGTGACAAACTTCTAGTTCAAACAATATTGCTAGAACTTGATGAGGAAGGAAAAATCATATTGGAAACTAAAGTAGTCACGGAAACAAGAACTCAACAACTACGAAATCGATCAATTCCAGAGTATCTCATCAAATGGAAGAACTTACCCATTGATGATTCCACATGGGTGGATGCGAATTTTATACAAAATCATCTAGAGCTACTCAAGCGTTGATGACAACAATTTTTTGAAGGAGAAGGGCATGTTAGGTCCCTATATTACTAGTCTAGTCCCTTATTGTTGTTGGTGTAGCCCTATTATTGTTATTTTTGTACCCCTGTAGTCCCCAAATTTTTATTATTGTGCCCCATAAAACCCTACTATTGTTAGTTTTGTGCCCTTACATTATTATTGTTAGGTCGACTAGGATTATATTGTGACCCCATGGAATCCTATATATAGAAAGGAGGTTTTTTCATTTGAATCATCCAAGAATTGTTCATTTATGTAATGTAAAGGAGGTTTCTCCTTCAAAGCAGTTTATTTCTAAGGCGTTGATCTCTCTTTCTTATATTTTTGGAGATGGTTTCTTAACAAGGAGAGAGAAATTGTGGTTACATGAGTTACCCCAACATTTGTTTTTCCATCTTCTTTATTTTCCTTTTTCTTTTTCTTAATTTTTCTTTGTATTATTGCTTGAAGCTCTAGGACATAAGAGCATGTTGTGTATGATGTGAAGCAGTTATTTCCCCCTTAAGGCGGGGAAATTCATCACCCACTAGGGGTTGGGACATGCATGGGTTCCTTTAATGATGTAAGGGGCACTCATGGGCCCTAAGAACCAGGGTGATTGCCATAATGATAAGGGGTAGAGCTCATGTTTGGATTTTTCCCATGCACTAAATTGAATTTCATGGCCATATTTTGCATTTTATGATCTTATTTTTCTTTTGTTTCTGGCTTATGGCCATGATATGCTTTAAACTTTTTTTGAGCTACATCAACCTCCAGGGAAACATTTCTAGGCTTGACCTAGATATGTGGAAAATGGGAGGGGGAGTACCAGTACCTTGAGGATCCAATGGTCGTGTGGACCTAGAGAAGTAAAATGATGAAATAGGGCTTGTAATGTGCGAAGGGGAGTGGAAAATGTGGAATGGGAAAATATGAACACGCTAGAAAAAATCATGGTTTCCCAAATAGTTCCCTTTCTAAAGCCATAGTCAAATAAGGGAGATCCCATGAGACTAGGATTAAGGATCAACCCCTAATTTTAGATGAGGGATAAAACTATGGTCAAAGTCCTTCCTTCTTCGTATTCTCCCAATAATCCATGTCGAAATTTACCAAATGAAAAACAAGCATCAACACCCAATTGTACAATGAAAAACATATCTTTTGGGTCGGATTGTGCACCTTCTAACATATGCTCTCAATAGACAAGCGAGGAAACATACAGCTGGTGCAGGGAGAAAAGATAAATTGGAAAATGAAATTAGATACAAGGTGGCTATAAGGGGTTGTTGGCTACTGGATAGAAGAAGATGTATAAGAGAAATGCTCTCCTAGGGGTACCCACTTTCAGTGGGCAACATGGTGAAACTATGCCTACCAAATATGACAATCCACGAAATATGACAATAACTATCTACATTGGAGAAATGGATTTTCCAAACACATTTGTTGATGTGGGAACTTGAATAAATTTAATGACTAGGGAAACCTTTGAGTTTCTCAGATTCAAAGTTTGAGACCAACCCTACTATACTATAACTAGCTAATAAATCCAAAATTCGACCTAAGGGGATTCTAGAAGATGTTGTGATTTCAGTGGACTCATGGGAATATGCAGTTTATTTCCTAGTGTTAATCCTAAAGCATGCCTTCAATGATACCCCTAGTTTCATATCAAGTTTTAGGATGATATATAATGTAAATACTACAAAGAACTTCATCCTCTGCCCTCCATCAAAACCAAGTGTTGATTATGAAATCCCTTTATGGGAAAATTTTTAAATAGAAGTGGATGATGGACGACCACTCCTTGTTATTTGTAAGGCCCTACATTTTAAAAATGAAAAAGAGGATGATACTATCATTTTCAGACTCTACTTCATGTGCGGGGAAGCACCATCCTTTTCATACTTTGCATCTTGTATTTTCATTTTCAGAGTTGGTGCAATATTTTATGAGTTCTTGGTTTATTCATGATCCATTGTACTAGCCTGTGAGCTGTGATTTACCAACTCCCTCCTAAGGAGGAAAGGCCCTCCTTTTTAGTAGGGACCATTGTGTCTATAGAGGTAGTGTAGTTGCTTTGTTTTAATTTACTTATAGGTTATGGTATTTTAATTGTGGTTGAAATTTCAATTGATCGTGGTTACAAATTATTGCTAATATTTTTTCATTACTTTTTGCTAAGTTGGCTTGTATAATATTTAATACAAATTACTTGTGTGTCAGTATAGCTATTCTTAGATCAATATTTACTAATTGTGTGTTGCTATTGTTGTTAAATTATTGCTAAAGATTTATAATCCACTGTTGATACATAATATTAGTTAGTTGTTGTTACATTTGATACAATGTGTTATGCTATTATTGAATGGGTTGATTCTTATTGTATTGATGGTTGTGTATGGTATTTGTTAAATGATTTTGTGTGAGTGAGGAATTGATTTCAAGGATATATATTTATTTTACCTACAAAAGTGATGAATGCTAATTTTTTTTGCATGTGTGATTTCATTTCTATAATTGTGTGCAGAGTGCCATTTTTATGCAAGTGAAGGTTTGACAATGAGACTTTTGTGAATTGCTTTTTTTTCCCGCAGGTGGGAATGGTTACAAAAACTTTTGGGTTGAGTGAGTGCCAATTTTTTGTAGAGGAAATCTTAGCAATGATTAGGAATTAGTCAATATTAGTTGTTATTTGTTTCCTACACATATTGTGTGTGATATCTATAAAATAGACTTACCCTGGTTGATAATTTATGTATTATTAATTTATTTGTTATTAAGATAATTAATTCTCCCAACAACATATAAGTGTATTTTCAGCAAATATGAGGATGGAATGAAAGTACATGAGTTGTGGGATCCAATTACAAGGAAGAAAATTTGCAATCAATGTGTGATATCCAAGGAAGTTAGGTGTACTTGTAAGACTAAAGAGACTCTAGAAAAGTAGAAAGGAAAAAAAAAAGATAATGTTCAACTTGAAGTTAAAGGAAAGTGACTCAAATGAGTCAATTGAGTCAATCAAAGAGGTGGAACAAAATAATATCATTATGAGGAGGTATGGTCAAGTAATGTAAGTACCTAAAAGGTATAGCAAACAAAATTTTCTATCTATGTTTGTGTTAACTACTACTAATGGTGAACCCAAGTTAGTTGAGGATACAATCGACTCAATATAGGGTAATTATGGGTTAAAACCATGGATGAAGAAATGGAAATTACACAATAATTAGACATGGGAATTGGTTAAGTTACTTAATGGTAGGGTTCCTATTGGTTTCAAGTGGGTGTTTAAGAAAAAAATGAATGCAATAGGTCAAGTCAAGAATAACAAGGCTCAACGCCTATAGGGCATAGAATAGACGGTGATAGGGTGTTATGTTAAGGCACTCTGTGGTATAAAGGTCATTAGTTTCAAACTTTGTGGGAAAAAATCCAATCATGCTAAGGGCTGGTATGACTTGACCTCTTGAAAATGGCAACAAGAAATGTTTAAAATGGCGCCAATAAATATTCTAATTTAATTTTACCTTGAATTAAATAAGAATAAAATTGTAATTGCACATCTCATGATAACTTGTACGAGTTAACTAAGTTAGTTTGACTTAGCTGGTTCATTTAATTCAAGTTGAGGGTCTAACTTGAGTCATGTAGAATGGTTCCTAATTTTTAGGAGCTCTGGTTGAGTTTATTTTGAGTTGTAACTAATTAATTCATTTTATCTGAGTTAAAGTCAGTGTAACTAGTTCCAACTATTGGAGGAACTAGTGGAAGGTCAAAGTGTGGAAGTGGAACTTGAACCACACTCAATGATCAACCAGATAACTGATAAATCAGCCACAAATAACTCGTGCATGTGTAAAATGAGAGATACCTAGTTGACGTTGGAGTTCAAGGGCAGTGTACTATCAGTTGAATAATTATTTGGGTTGTACAAATGGTGCATGCAGTCATAAGAAGATCCTAAAGGAACTGCACAATCCAATGGAGTAAATTCCTATTAAATAGGAGCCTAATTCCTCTTTGAACAACACAAGAAAATAGGGGTCTGGATACATAGAAAATTGGCTAAGTATTGGCCTAGGCTTGTGTAGAAAGCAGTGAGACAGATAGAGATAGTGTAGATGTTTCTCAGGCTTGATAAAAGCATTGCAATCTTCTCATATTTTCTGAATAATGAAATATATTGTTGGGTTTTTAGTTGTGGCTTTCCCCAGGAAATCATTATGAAATGTGTTGATTGGATTCTTTCTCTTGTATGATATGTGATTTCACGATCGTTTAAGTTGGTTTCCACAATCGATATATTCGATTCAAGTCTATTGTTTTAGCCAATTACAATTAGCAGTTTGAATCTACAAGGAATTTCTACATGGTATCAGAGCTGAAATCACAATATAAGAGAAGAATTCAAATTTTACCTTGCAAGTGAATCGAATTTACATAATCATTCTTCAGAGCTAGAAGGATGTCCTTCTATGGATTGAGACTCAAATATTCCCTTGAGGGTAGTTTGAATTATATTACTTGGAAAGACAGGATGGAGGAAATTTTGGAAGATAATCAATTGAAGGAATTCATAGATCATGATATCCCGGAGCCTCCAACATCTGATGCTAAAGATCTAGTAGATTGGAATAAGAGTGTAGAAAGAGCCAGGAGGATCATCCTAGAGGGTATGAAAGACCACATAGGCTTGAACTACATGGAAAAGAGACTCCCTTTGCTATTTGGAAGAATCTCAATGAGCTATTCGGAAATAACAGTGAAGCCAAGAAATTTGAACTGATGAAGATATTGAGGATTGAAGAAAAAAGGTATGAGGTAGTCTTCATATATGGGAAATCCTACCTCAATAATCTTTCTTCATGTCAAATCAAACAATTTTGTGTCAGGATCGAGAGCCTCTACACATTAGAGGAAGATGCATGCAAAACCTTGAGAAGCAAGGCAAAGATTAGAGATGTTGTGGTTGAGAGGGAGCATGATTTAGCTATCAAGAGGAAGCCTCAGACAGTTGGAAGTTTGGATGGCCAAGAGGATGATAATGAAGAGAACTAGCTAGAGACCTCCAGTAAGAGGAGAGTTCGAGCCAAGTGGGTAGAGGGAGAACATGCAACCACCATACCTCTAGGAGAGAGGTGGGGTGATTTCAAGCGATAGTCCAAAGAGTGGAGAAATTTGGGTAGGGTCCATTGAGATGTTTTTTGTCTCATGGATCGTTACCTTTCTATGGATGGGCCAAAGTATATAGTAGTAGGATGGATCAATTGCAGTTGATGCAATCAAATGCCAGAGTGACAAATTTAGAGACTAGCAATAGTCAGATACTCAGGAGCTTAATGCAGAGTTGGCAGTAGTGCAGATGGCATAATGCAGAGTCAACAACAATATGGAGTTTCAGTAGACAATGCACTAGCTAGTAGCAGTCGAGACTTGGGTGACGGATGCATTATACTAATCACAGTTGATTTAGTTCATTTTTTTTTAATGATTTTTAGTTGCAAATGTTGCAGTTGCAACAACAACATTGAGAAGTGTTGCATGTAGAACATTCCAGAGGTACTGGATCAGGATAGATGCAACTCACTTTATTTTTGAGAGGGAGTGTTGAAAATGGAAACAATAAATGTTGAAAATGACACCAAGAAAGATTTTAATTTAATTTTCCCTTGAATTAAATTAGAAGAAAATTGTAATTTCACATCTCATGAAAACTTGTAAAAGTTAACTATGTTAGTTTGACTAAGTTGGTTCAGTTAATTTGAGTTGAGGGTCTAACTTGGGTCACGTAAAGTGGTTCCTAATTTTTAGGAGCCCTAGTTGAGTTTATTTTGAGTTGTAATTAATTAATTCACTTTATCTGAGTTAAAGTCAGTTTAACTAGTTCCAACCGTTGAAGGAACTAGTGGAAGGTCAAAGTGTGGAAGTCGAACTTGAATCACACTCAGTGATCAACCAGATAACTAATAAATAAATCATAAATAACTCATGCATTTTTTATCTGAGATTTACCTAGTTGAGATTGGAGTTCAAGGGAAGTGTACTATTATTTGTATGATTATATGAGTTGTACAGATGGTGCATGCAATTAGAGGAAAATCCTAAAGGAACTGGGCAATCCAATGGAGGAAAATTCCTATTAAATAGGGGAATAATTCCTCATTAAAAAACACAAGGAAATAGGGATCTAGGCAAGAAGAAAATTGGCTAAGTATTGGCCTAGACTTGTCTAGGAAGCTGTGAGACTTGTCTAGTGCAGAGGTTTCTCGGGCTTGATAAAAGCATTATAATATTCTCATATTTTCTAACTAATGAAATATACATATAGCGAGGTTTTTAGTTATGGATTTCCGCAGAAAATCATTGTGTAATATTTTGATTAAATTATTTCTCTTGTATTCTTTGTGATTTTGTGATCATTTAAATCAGTTTCTGCAATTGGTAGAGTAGATTCAAGTCTATTGTTTTAGAAAATTACAATTTGTAGTTTGAATCTACAAGGAATTTATAAATGATTCAGGTGCAATCCTCGTGTGATTTTGATAGCTTAGATTCCCCTGGGTTAGGATACTCAAGCCATAGGTTATGCATGTTAGTCATATCAGGACTCACATAACCTAACAAAAGAAAATGAGTACACGACTCAATTGGTGGTGAAATATTATTCCCAAGTCATTGAAGTTGGTGAGATATTTCCCCCTATTGCAAGATTAACTTCAATTAGCATATTAATGTCTCTATTTTAAAAAATTGATCTATAAATTGAGAAATTTTATATAAATGCATCATTTTTGAATGGTGAGACAGAGGAATAAATCTACATGAAATAGACTATAAGTTTTATATTAAAGGGAAAGACAATTTGGTTTGCAATTTGAGGAAGTTCATTTATGTTCTAAATTAATAAAAAAGGGTGTGGTACTAGAAATTAAATATGTACATATATGGATTGGGATTTGTGAGAAGATGAGTTGATCATTATGTATATCTCAAGTCAAAAGGAAAGTGCTTCATATATGTAGTGATGTATGTCAGTGACATGTTGCTGGATGGAAACAACATGTGTGTAATAAGGGGTGTGAAGATGCAATTATCCTCCAAATTCAACATGAAATAACTTGGTGCTGCACATTTCAGTTTTGGAATGGATATTAATAAATATTGCACATTTAAGAAACTTTGTGTAATTTAGAGGAAGTACATTGAAAAAAATCTGAATCATTTCAAGATGTAATATTGTAAATCGATGATGCTACCAATTCTTGTGGGGTAAGACTAATTGTTGAACATTGTCCAAAGGCACAAAAATAAAGAGAATACATTACTCATGTTCCATATGCAAGTGTTCTAGGTAGTCTGATGTGTGCAATGGTTTGCACTCGACTGGATATTTCTCATGCAGTGCCAGTATTGAGAAAACACATCACAATACTTAGTAAAGAGCACTAATTTATTGTCTAAAAAGTATTCATGTATTTTTTTGGAACAAGTGATCATGTGATCTACTAACATGGAAGATCTAAGGATAAGAGTGAAACAATTGTAGACTAATTTTTCAATTTCGACTAGGTCGATAATGTTGGGTGTTAGAATTTTATTTTAGTCCACAACATTTACTTGTCAAACCAAGGCCTCATATACTTTGAGGCGTATCACAACCAATGACAAAAGAATATGTCAAATTTTTCAAGGCCTATCTCTATTCCAACAATCGACTTTCCAAATTCTGTAATAAAAAATGAAAACCCCTTACTTATATTCCTGCACTACTTGCACAACAACAGGAAGATATTTCTGGATGTTGGCCTCCTTTTCGAGTACTAATAAAGGATTTAGGCTAAAGTATTAATTTCAAGAAAAGTGAAAACATGTTTCAATGATGATTTGACGAACATACTCAGAGAAAAGGAACACAAAAATCACCAAATTGTTCCTGTACTGAGCAAAATTTTCAATCACTCATGTTCCTACACCACTTCAAATCATCAATATTTTTCACATTGCATAAAGAAGATAAAACTATTTTGGTGCATTCAAAATTTAAACCAAGGAAGCCTTGCTCAATTCCAAAATCACTCAATCTTTCAAATGAACTTGTCAAAAAAAAAAAAAAATCAAACCCCAACCAAATAATATCAATAAATTTTTGTGCTATAATAATGAAAAATCAACAGTAAACTCTTGTTCAAGAAACATTTCATACTTGTGCATATAACATCAAAAGGAAAAAATTCTCACTTAAATCATAACCAAACAAATTTAATAATATAATACTTTGTTTTATTTACTATTCATTTCAAGATCAGATCTGAATATGTCAATGTGGATATTATCATCCTTGGCCTTAAGGTTAGAATAAAAAGACTCAATCTTCAACTTGGAATCATTAAACACTCAAAAATTGTACCAAGGACTCTGTTCCTGCACTGAAGAACCACAAGACAACAAACTTGCTAACTCGACTCTCTTGATATCAAAGGTACTCTTTAAAACATAAATATTTTGCAGAATGAAACTAGATCATTCATGGTTTGTTTACAAACATAAAGAAATCTCAACAGATTAACCTTATAGTTTTTCCACTACCCCAAACTAAACAAACATAGTATATTCATGACAATATTATGATAATGGTTTAATCACCAAAGACACACAATGTATCAATGATTTCTTCCAATATTCATACAAAATAATCGAAATTCACAAGCATGAACAAAGTCTCAAGTTCACTAGGGTTTATCAATAATAAGATAATAATAAAAAATAACACAAGATTAACCACCTAGGAATCAAATCATGTTAAGGATGATCTCAAAGGTAAAACACAACAATATAATAAATCATAAAAGCACACACCTGGCTTACAGATTTGGATTAATATCACCCTTTTTAAAGAACACACCTTCCATGATCCTTAAATAGCCAGGGTTTCATAACAATTCATACAGTCTTTGTACTAATCATTGAGAAAAACTTGCACAACACAATAGAAAATATAAAACACACATAGTACAACTAACTAAGGGATAACAAGCTAGGTTGGATGGTCCCTATCTAACCAACTCGTTTCCATGTAAAAAAAGAGATTAACTTATGAAATGTGCTAAAACATTCACAAGATTAACACAAAAAAGATTTGAACTTGGCATTAAAGCTCCTTTTATTAATATAAGTATTCGCTTAAGACAACTGATAAAGAATTATACAAATCCAAAGGAGATCTGGGCGATACAAGTATTTGACACAAAGGAATACAAGGTAACCAACAATATTTCTAACTTAATAGGTATATATAAGTTTTTACAATAAATACTTGGCCACCTCGAGCCATCTTCTCACAGAACAAAAATGGAGGTCGTTACTCACAACCTCCTAACAATATACCTCTCCAATAAACATCATTGGTTCTCTCAAATTTTGTTTCATCTCGAACTATCTTCAATAGGAGGAGACCAAAACTATAGTTGATCTACTAGAGACTAGGAGTGAAAGGTGTGCATTATCTTTCTTGTTGTAAGGTCCCACCTTATCCACCATCAATAATATAGAGAAGTAGAGGTCACATTAATAGCCAATACCCAATTTTTTTTGTTTTGTAACATTACTAACTAATTTATCATGTAATCATGTTCCTTCTTCTATTTCAATATGATAATATCACATAATAAGTTAAGGATAACTTTCCCTTAAAACCAATTCCAAAACACAATTCCTATCAAGTTTGAAAGATGATAGCATGTGCTCTTATCATAATTCTAGATGAGCTCTAAGTAAGACTAGAAACAAGTTCCACCATAATTCGATGTGCGAACATTAAGCTAGGTCAACCTATTTGATTTCCTATATTTGGCTAAATAAGCTCCACTTATTGACCCTTGATATCATAACCACAAAAGTATAATTCTTCTATTATAAATATCACATCTCAGTGTATGGGTATTGACCCGCCTATAGAAAGGTAATTGAGGGATGAATATGCCTCTCTTCATCAGTAAATCTAATAAATATGATATGTTTGTGAAATGGAATCAAAAAATGTATTGAGCCAACAACATTTCCAAATTCATCAATTAAAATTCTCAATCCCAATTATTAAGCCAATGCTTCAATCATGAGAATTACATAATTAATGTTGCAACAAGATAAACTATTGTTACCAATTCAAAAGAATATTAGTATTCAAAAAGTGCCAAGTAAAAAAATGGACCTGCATAAATTGGGCACAAGTAGTTGTTTTCTACAGACATTGAAGCACAATAATGCACCCATGCATACATGCAGCTCAGACAAAACTTATTATGCTAATTTGCACAAAATCCTACAGAACTAGTCACTGTAAAATTGTTTCCAACAAAAAGCACCTTTTTTTTATGAAACCTTTAGATAATACAAGAAACAATTGTCTTATTCTCTATTCACACATCAACAAATTTTTAAATTCATTTTCACTTTCATACCAAAAACTTGCAGACATAGGAAGCTACACCCATTAAATTGTCTATTTACAATTTATAGTACATAAAAACTACAATAAATAATACTTTTACACTAACAATTTATATGCACAAAAATTACAGCCATTCAGAACTTTTGAGAAACATTTTGCAACCATGCCATCTACAGTCATTGAGCCCTTATGACAAACACTTTGCAAGCATGCAATCAAAATCCATTGAGACATTTTGTCAAACACTTGGCAACAATGAATTTAAGATTCTTCTTCAACCTATTTATCTCATAAAATTCAGAAATTGAAACTTTAAATGTTGGCATCTTAAAATAGGGACTAAATAATCTTAGCTTTTCATTAAAAAAAATCCAACAATAGGTGCACATAACTGACAGCATCAGTCCACCAAATTGCTCAAATTTGCGATTTGGGTTCTGAAATATAATTTTTTGGAATCAAATTAGGGGTTACAGGTCCATAAGGCACAAATACCCCCTGGTGTCTTCCTGAGTCAATACGAAACCATGCATAGATGCTTTTTGTTTTAAACTATCAAATATGTTGACTCCAAAAATTTCACTTACAAATTTTGTCAAACATATGACATGCAAGCTTGAATCTACAACTATATAAAACAAATAGCAACATTGAATTAAATTATAATTACTTATGTATAATCTAAATGCTTTGCAAAATCATTTCATCCATTGTAAGTGAATTGATGAGCTTTGAGATTACTCCAACATTATTTCCATTCAAGAATTATTCCAAACACATGGCAAGCATCCTGAACTATTGCAATACATAATGATTGAAAATTACCTCAATGATTCTCTTTGAAACTCTTGGTTGTCATCTTTTTTTTTGCATTTTTACTTGAAGGGTTGATCTAGTGAATCCTCCATGTATATTTCAGTTATGCATCCATTTCCTACTATGGTAGGTTGCAAGTTACACTTATCCATGAAGAATGATTAAAAATAATAATCACATTTCCCATCCAGGGATTTTGTCAAACACTTTTCAAAATATATTGAAACCCTTTCTAAAACATGCCTCTAATTACCTGAAAAAAAACCATAACTCATGAAATTATTACCCAATTCCTTTGGAATTTCTTAATTACTTTCATCAATATTTGGCTTTCCTTTCTCAAATGCTACAATACGAAGGTTAGTGCAATAAACTACACAAATAATATTTCCATAACATCTTGAGATCTAAACATTTATACATATAGGCCACTCTTAATCTTCATTTTCAACTAGCCAATAAGATTCCAGATAACATCAACTTAAACCAAAATTTGATGCTTACAACAATTTAAATTTCTACTTTTTGTTTTATGCTAAAGCTATATTATAGTTTTAGGAAAATGAAAATTATACCTGAAGAGATATTCAACTCCAATCACTGAGACCCCGGATGTGTGTGACACGCTTGACATGGGTGGACAGCAAAGCCCAACTCACGCGGATTGCGGAAATATACAAATAAATTTCCCACCGGTTGCAGATCCAATCATGGTTATCACCTCGCACGATCCTCGTAGAATCATCGAGCACGCAGAATGGACAGGCCTGGTGTCACTCGATTGGAACCATCACCTCACTCTTACCTCCATTAATGACCATGTTGCTTAATCAATATTGCAACCTCGCTTACCCCTTTGCGTCTGCCCATCAGCCTGAGCCTCACACACAGATCACTCATAGCCTCTCTGACATGCCTCATACACAATCTTATATATCCTCCCACTCTCAGCCCCTTCCCTCAATCATCTGTTATCTGCTGCATTTTTCTCTCCTGATTTGGAAGCTCGTTGACACCGGTCAGCTGCGTAGTCCAAGTCCTGGAGTGAAGCTGCGCAAACCTCCTTTGTCTGGTGCTTTGCATCCTGCGCACCTGCCCCCCAGCCTCTGCATTTTTTCTGGCCCTAGTGCTTCCCCTGCCGCCCCTTCCAAGTGCGCAATGGCTCCCAGGCTGCGCCAATGCACGATCCATGGTGGTCAACGAGGGGCTCTCCCAAGCCACTACCATCGCGGTGAGGACAATCACTTCGAATGGCTTGAGGGATCCTGGGCAAATTCCCCTGCTATCCATCCTTCTGGTCCTGAGCAGTGCGCAGAATCCTCAAGGAGCCCAGTGCCTAGAGGAAGAGGTGATGCGACGAGGTCCACCTCCACCTCTAACGCTCCCTCTTCGTAGAGCATCCCGGCACCCCCAAACAGCCCTGCGCAGGCAGATGAAGACTCGAATATTTGGATCATGGACTGTGACGACGTTTGGACGAAGGTTATGGATGGAGTAGACCTGGACTCTCCCATCCTCCGCGCTCCATCAAACCTCCCCATTCGCACTATTGCAGAAGTGGAAGCTGCCAAGGAAACGGCTATCGCGCAGGCCCCTACCTGTGCCATCCTCGAGGAAGCTCCCCGCTGCATTGATGACGAGGATGCGTAATGCTTGTGTTGTTTTTCAGTTTTTTTTTTTTTTTTGTTATCAGTGCCCACAGGGCCACACTATCATGTCCTCTTATTATGCTCCTAAATGTATCAGCGCTACCGCGCACACAGTAATTTTTTGCTCACAAGTTTTATCTGGGCCAACCCCATCCTCCGCGATAGCCCAGAATCAGTGTAACGAAGGCAGGGATTGGTTAAGTGCAGCTCACCAACCCTGCCTATAAATTATGTACTTTTATGTTTCTTAATTAATAGATTAGCATAACTTATGAAAAAAAAAACTCCAATCACTGAGAATATTATCCATCTTTGATCCCTTAACAACTCATTTGAACCATCTGGTTTTCCACCCAACCATATCTAGGGAGAACTTCTCCCCAAGGAACCCCAAGTTGTAAGAGCTCACAAGCACTACCAAAATATAGCAGTAGAGAGATATACAAGAAAAGTTGAGGAAGAAAAGTTTCACTTCCTCTCAATACCACTCATGGTCAACTCCATTGGGTTGAGCTACTTAGCAATTTAGGTTATCATTTGGCTACCCTCCAAGTCTCTCCCACAATATTTTTTATTTATTTTATAAATCTCTCCAACTCTTGGTATCACAATGCACCTCCCCCCTAAGTGAGAATACATGAGACACATATATAGGAGGAGAAACAAATTCTTGTCATAAAGGAGGAGTAATATTCATAACTTGTATTCCATTTAGATGAGTGTAACTCATGCCATTAAGGAGAGGTATGCATACCTTAGTTAAGGAGAGTGTAACATATGTGTTAAAGAGAGTGTAAGGGGAATCTTTTATGACATGTATTTAATGAGTGTAATAGGAATATTTCATTCTTTGATGAGTGCATAAAATAGAGTGTAATGTATTATTAAAAGAGAGAGAAAGAGTTACATAGAACCATGAGAATCATTAAGGAGAGAGGTGTCAAGTGGTTGAGGAGATATAATTCCCTTTTAATAATAATATCATAGTCTCATAAAAGATAATAATAATATTAATAATATTGAGGATGAATCCGATATTGAATTATTAGGGTTGATCAATGATAAGTTAAGTGATTTTCCTTCAAGTATACTTTTTACCCATTGATTGGAGGTGATTTACTATTTTTTGAAAGTCATACTTGAGATGCTAGATATGACTTTCTATTTTTATAAAGTCACTCCGAAATTGTCACGAATGAGATTTTATGAAGGAACTTCATCCCTAAGCTTCACATGAGTGGTACTTTTCTTCCAGAGAATAGGAATTCCACACCCCTATTGCATGCATCTTCGTGCCTTAGTAGATTGAGGACTTCGTGCCATGATCTACTCTAAAGATACAAGATTCCACTCCTTGATATTTTTAAATATTCAAGACACTGCGCCCTAAACACTTCATTATAGATCCAAGAATCTATGTCTTTATCTTTCATGGATTTAGGACTCCACACCCTAATCCTTTTATTATATATCCAAGACTCCATGTATTTATATTTCATGGATATAGGACTCTGCGCCCTAATTTCCATGGCTTCTCATCTACTCTTCCTTGAAACTCTGCGCTTCACCTTAAGGTACTGATTGTGAGCTCATTCCCATCTGATGGTTCGTTGGTAAGTTCTTCTTCTAAGACCTGCACACATCACAATCTCATAGATCAAAGGAATCAAATGAATTTCATAATTAACTTATTCACATTTTACCAAGGATTGTGCATGACTTCCACAGTCATTTTGGTTTTGGAGAAATGACTTCCGCGGTCATTTACAAATCGAGCATCCTTTTTGGCAATGACCAAGTCCCCTACCACATCATGCTTAGTAAGATATTAAGCACATATAATCGTACAAATAATGACTTATCCATAAATCATAATTAACCATATGTTCCACATAACCATTATCATCCATGGATCTATGTGTCTCAATCTTGGATCACCATCCTTGTCATACACTTACGTCCAAACTAGGATACCAAAAGAGAAAACATCGCTAATATGATCTTAACCAAAATCAGTTTATATACACACAACCATAGATATTATCATAAGAACACAAAAACCAGGTGACCCAAACCAAGTCTATAGCATATAAGCATGCACACAAGTATTCCATGCATAATATTATATCATTATATTAGAATCACCCTCTGTATGTATCATCAAAGTTATCTCACCAAGAAGGGACACTACACTTGTTTTCCACGAAAATCTTATATTAACAACTCACATTGACTAGCATCCAAACTTCTTTATCCAATGTTCCTCCTAGACTGGTGCATGAATCAAACTTTAAACTAGTGCAGGAATCCTAAAATTGATTGTTGCCTGTACCAAATGCACTCCAAAATATAATAAATGAAAAATATCAACAAAATCCTTTAGGATAACATGAATAGAAGCACATAATCATAAAAATATTAATCTATTGACCCTTTTTTAATAATGATAAGCTTTTACCCAATTTCTCATGGATATATTAGTAGAAGCTAAAAATGCTCGCATAAAGGTATTTTTAAGTTGTAGAACACAGGATAAGGTGGGGTTCTAAAGTTAGAAATTAAATAAATTATGGGGCCTGAAATATCCCCAACCCAATATTGTTGTGTCTTCTCACACAAATGTCTACTAACCTCTAAAAAAACAAAACTTGAAGCTCTTTTCTTATCATTTATGAATAGTAATATTGATCCCTAAGCTTGCATATTGATCCTTTTTCATTTTTCCTTTTGAACCTTCTAGCCCAAGTATTCATATAATCGGTGTGAATCCTCCACTTCCTCAGTTGCCCTTTCAGTCCAACCACTTATGCAACCAATTATTCATTCTTTGTTATCAATTTTTTACTTTGGGACTTCATATATCGATCCAGAACCTCCAATTATTTGATATTTTATTTCAATTTGTGGATTTGATTTTCTTAATATTCTTCATAAAAAGTGCAAGAAGAATAGAATCATATCACTCTTCTTCATTATGTTTCTAGATTCCCTTATGTTTCTTAGCTTTCTTCATCAGAAATGAAAGAGGAATAGAATCCTCTTGTTCTTCTATCTTCTGCTTCTATCTATTGGCATAGGTACCCATGGTTGCCACATCCATTGAGAGAGAAATATTACCCTTATCATATGCACGCTTCTTTTTACAAATTGACACTCTATCACTAATGATACCTTCATCTCCTTTGCTTGTAGGAGCATCTGGTGGAGGATCCTTCAGTTTTTATGATGAAACAAAGTCTTCCTATGGTGATTCTGACTCCATGACAACCTCTATGTTAGGTAAATTTCCTACTTCTGATATCTTCTTATGTTGACTTATTAACAACCCTCTTGTTAACCTGCGGGGTGGCTCAGGCACTGCAACCTTGGATAACATGGTCTTCCTTATTTTATTCCTTTTTCCTTCCAGTTACTTCTCTTCTTGAGACTGGGAATTCCTGGAATCATTTATTTTCTTTCATTTTTATTCTTGTTGTTGCTCTTTTTGAGACCGAGCAATCTTAGGGCTTGTTTTAAACCCCTAACCCTGTATGTAGGTTCTTTCTTAGATTACATGTTACTATCGATAACTTGTATGACGTTCCAAAATTGATACGATTCGAGGAATTTTTCCCAATCAGTGCCCATGTTCTTTAAATCCTCATTGACTAACATCTAAACCAATCCGTAGTGACAGAGTTTATACTCAATCTGAATTTCAAGGCTCTTCTGAACACTTCAGGACATCTTAGCTAGACTATTCAATAAAAAATATTTAAAATTGATGGACTATCCAGATTCTGAATGCATGAGAAGGCATATATGATACAAATAGGTCATTGAATACCTTCCCTCACAAGTGAGAAATTTCTACAACATGAAAAGCAAGTTTCACCATTTCTCAACTATTTCATTGGGTAGTCGTCCTTTACTAGAAATCTATACCAAGCTCCCTTCATCACTTCACCCTTCTTAAACCATTATTCTCTGGTAGTAGGTAGCTTTGTATCCAAGGAGATAAACTGCTCTGTCAATCCAATCTTTAGTGTGCCCATGTTCATCAATTTTCCATCAAAACTCTACGTGAATTCACTTGTAACAACTAAATCAAAACCATTGAACTTATATAGGAAAGGGATTCATCATGCTTCCTGAAAGATATTAAGGATTGAATCATATTATTCAATTATTTCAACCTCCTTAAAAAAATATGGCTCTATCCTCTATCTACAATCCCAAAAAACACATACTTCCCAACTCTACACATTTCAAAATCCTCTGTTATTTTAGAATCAAGGAGTGTAGGAATAATTTCTTCTATCAACGCATACAAATATTTTACCATGCACTTAATTGAAACTATATATCAATTTAGATTTGATTCCTGCACCGTCAATTCTATACTCCGACTCCATATCAGCATAGATAATAATTACAACCCACAAGGTATGAGAATTGGTTAAGGGGTAGCGAATTTTGGGAAACTCGCCAAAATCGGTAAAAGGATAATGAGTGACAAGTATTCACGAATATTTTGGAGAGGATAGTGGCCATAAAGGTTATTATCTCAAAGCATTGGGTTCCTGATAATTGATGGCAATTTTTTTTAACATAATGACAAAAAAGAATAAGGATCAACCCTTCATGAATACACTTTAGCTCTAATAATGATATACCCTGGAAAAGGGTGTCGCTCTATTATGATAAGGGTCATATAAATCATAATATAAATTTATGTGCTAACCATTCAGATATATCTAAAAAAAATTATTAATAACAATCATTCTTTAAATTTTTTTCTTATTTTGTTGGTTGTCCCTTACAAACGCTACGCTATTTTGCTACCCTCGAATTGAACCTACTAGGGCTATCACAGCCATGGAAGAGTTGGCCTTGTCAAGTGCCTCCCCTCCTCCCCCCCCTCCTCCTCCGCTAACTCTAGATGCAGAAGCATTCTGCTCCCTGATCGCCTCATTACCCAAGAAGAAGAAGCCTGCAACATCGAAATTTGTCAAAATATTGGAAGAAATGCCGGAGGTCTCCCTCCCGCCAGATGGCCCTATTCAGGTTGCTTTGACCATGATGGAGCGTGCACTTGTTGGACAGTTCACTGGCTTGTGGTCGTCCCCCAAAGTTATAGAAGCCTGGGTGATTAAGAACTGGAAGCCACTGATAAATCAAAATGTTACATCCTATTTTCTGGGCAGAGGATATTTCTTATTTGAATTATCCTCTAAAGAGGATAAGGAGCTGATTTTTAGAAATGGGCCATACTTTATGGGGCCACAAGGGCTATATCTGAACAAGTGGACTCCGGATTTCGACCTAGCAGAGGACATTCCTTCAGCTGTGCCTATTTGGGTCAGATTACCCAACCTCCCAATCCACTGCTGGAACTGGGTCTCTCTCAAACACATAGGGGACTCCCTGGGAAAATTAATTGACAAGGAAAACAAAAAAGATCAATACGACTGTGCTTGCATTTGTGTGGAGGTGGACCTTTAATTTGGGTTGCCGGAAGCTATAAAAATTAAAGTTGGAAGCTGGTCTCACATTCAAAAACTGGATTATGAACAGCTCTCGTTCAAATGTTGGGGATGTCACGAATACAAGCACTTTTCCAGAAAATTCCCAAAAAAGAGCGAGGAGGAGAAGGAGAAAGAGGAAGGCTAGAAGCAGGCCAAGAAACCCAAAGCAAACACCAATACTTATAAGCTAGAAATTCAAGAAATTAGAAAAGGGAATCAACTCAAAGGCACTAGTGCTACTCAATAAACCCTTCCTACAAATGATTTGGGGAACATGTTTGGGCCTCTTGGATCAGAATCGCAAGAAATCCCTGAAAAGGATCTGCCTCAGAAGGCAGTAACGAAGACTGCAAGGATGGAAGACAAGGAAGACAATGATACTGCAGTGGCAAAGGATGCAAGGCAAGGGGAAGGAGAAACAAAAAGACCCAAAGACAAGCAAACAGCTATCGAGGTGGAAATTCAAGGCTCAGAAGAATCTGAAGAGGAAGGAGAGATAGGAGACTCTCAATCCACGACAAGAAGATCGGAAAGGGGAAGAATGTCCTCTAAGGAAAAAAGAGAGAAAGAAACGTACAAAGACAAAGTACAAGGAAGCCAGCCTCATTGGAAAAGCTATTGGCCAAAAATTCAAAGTTGGCCAGAAATCAGGGACAGGGCCTCAAGGGTGGTCCACACTCTCACAAGAATAATTAATGAAGGTGATCTCCTGGAATTGCAGAGGTTTGGGGAGCAAGAAGAAAGAAGAAGCCATGAGAAACCTAAATATGGCAGAAAAAGCAGACATAATGCTTGTCCAGGAGACAAAAATGGAGGAAAACGAATTCCTTCAAAGGAGCAAGAAATTTTGGAATAAAGGAGGGACATTGGTTGTCTCAGCGAGAGGGACCTCGGGAGATCTGGACACTCTTTGAAACTCCTCCAAGTTCAGGTTGACAACGAAAAAGGAACATGCACATTGGTTGTTCACAAAACTACAACATCAAGAAACAAAGGAGACCTTCAGCCTATTCAACGTGTATCTCCCGGTCAGTGGCAAGGAGAAAGAAATCTGTTGGGAATCCTGGAGAAATATGGAAAAAGGGGAGGATTCCGAAATATTCTGTCAGTTGGAGATCTAAGATGACACAAATCCAAGGAGAAAAGGTGGAGGATGTATCTTAGATCTGCTCTAGAATGGGTGAGGATTCCTATTCATGAATGGGATCCTGATCGACATTAAACCGCATGGTAAGTAACACTGGAAAATAAAATGAGGCCCTGAACACACAATAGCTAGAGTCTTTCACCAAATCTCTTTGCTATTGGGACTAGATGTCAAGACAGCACTTTACCAGCACTCCCCCTGACCATAAACCTATAATGCCGACTCTATCTTCCGAGAAAAATCTTTCGTCCTATCCCCTTTCGTTTTTTTCCTCTATGGATAAACCAAAAGGACTTCATGGATAGGGTTTCGGAAATTTGGATGTGGCCAGTCATGGGTTCCCCTTTTTTCTTCTAGGAGGAGAAATTGAGAAGGGTAAAAATCGAGTTAAAGGGCTGGGCCAAAAATATTCCTAGTCTAGTGGAAGAAAGGAAGAAAGCCCAAGCAGCTCTTGAATCCCATCAAGAATTGATGGAAGAATCAAAAATAGCAAGGGAGTCTATAAAAATAGAGGAAGACCTACAACACAACTTTCATAATGCTTGTAGACAGGAGGAGGAATATTGGAGGAAAAAATCCAGAAGCCTCTGGCTTAAATCTGGAGACAGAAACACAACTTACTTCCACAAGGAAGCCCAAGTTAGGAGAGGGTTCAACTCTATTTCAGAAATTAAATATGGAGACTTTCCAAGTATCAAAAAGGTTGCTTACACTCACTTCCAAGACCTTTTCAGTGAAGACGAGGAGCAGGGATGCAGTGACAAGTTGTTAGAAGAGATTCCGATTAAAATTGCTGATAGAATGAATCAGAATCTAGATGTTAAGGCTATCAGGAAGGAAATAAAGGAGGCCTTGTTTGCCATGAATCCGGAAAAAGCGCCAGGTCCAGACGGGTTCATGGAAAAATTTTGTCAAGTGTGCTGGCAGATCGTTAAAAAAGACCTACATAGAATGGTACTGAAATCTCAAGATTGTAAGAAGATTGGGGGCAATACAAACTCAGCTTTCTTAGCTCTCATTCCCAAAGAAAAGGGGGCAAACTCTTTTAGTAGATTTCGTCCCATTTCATTATGTAATATTGGGTATAAAATTATCACTAAGGTGATTGCTAGTAGATTGAAGAGGATTCTTCCAGATCTCACTCCAGAGAACCAAGGGGGATTCATTCAAGGAAGACAAATAGAGGGAAACATAATTCTAGTCCACGAGGTGGTTCACTCCAGCCTAAAGAGGAGAGAAAAAAGTATGATTGTTAAGCTCGACTTTGCAAATGCGTTTGATAGCGTTAGGCATTCCTTTCTGTATAAAGTCTTGGAAAAATTTGGCTTTGGATCCGGATTCATTAGGTGGATCAAAGCATGTATCTCCGAGCCCTAGATTGATCTGTTGGTAAATGGAAGAGCTGCTGATTTTTTTAAAGCCTCGAGAGGGTTGAGGCAAGGCTGCCCTCTCTCTCCTTTACTGTTTGTTCTTCATGCCTCTGCCCTAATTTTTATACTGGAAAAAATAAGGCTCGACAGGATATAATGGGAATTCAAATTGCAAGAGGGGTTAAAGCGATAAACCATGCCCACTTTGCTGATGATACACTCCTTATTAGGGTTGCTTCTGTCCATACTACCAAGAAGTTTAAATTGGTCATGGATGATTTCTGTGATGCCTCTGGCTATAGTCTGAATGTTGGAAAATGCCACATATTTGGTTGGAATGTGACTCAATGTGAGTTGAATGCAATTGCCAGAAGCTGGGGTTTTGTCGGGTCCATTCGATGGAACTCTTTCAAATACCTTGGACTGCCAAATTTTTAGAAAAATCATTTAGGCAAGGATTGGATCCCCCTCCTTGACAAGTTCAAATCCAAAATGGAAGCATGGGGGTTCTATTTGCTTAATCTAGCAGGGAAAAAAATGCTTATAAAATTAGTCTTGAACAACCTCCCTATTTTCCAAGCCTCGCTTATGCTTGCCCCCCTTGGATTCCTAAAAAAAATGGAAAGCTGTATAAGAAAATTATTTTGGAAAGGTGGAAAGCAAAACAAGAATAGAATTCCACTCGTCAATTGGGATAAAGTCACCAAAGCAATCTTGGAAGGTGGACTGAACTTCAAATATTTGAGAAAGTAGAATCTAGCTTTGGGGGCCAAAACACTTTGGAGGCAAGTTTCTCCTAAGGCCGGCTGGGCACAACAAGTCCTCTGGAAGAAAAATTTTATAGGACAAAGGAAGAGAAGCTTGGATAAGCCTGCTCCAGCCAAAAATGGATCTCAGGTATCTAAGCTGTGCATGCAAGCCTACTCTCTCATACATGATAATTTATTTTGGATACCAGGGAATGGGAAATCTATTGACATTTGAAAGGACAGAGTAATGAACAATGCACCTTTTAAGGAGGTTAATGAGCTACAGGAGCTGCAAGACTGGATGAATATCGCAGGTCTGAATTATCTGTGGAGAATTTCCCATTGGAAGGAGAATGTATGGATGGGTTGGCTTAGTCTGAAGCTGCCCAGAGAGCTTGAGAGCGCATGGCAGCAGTTTTTCCATAGACTAAAAGGGAAGGCCTCGATTCGTACTGCGAAACACGATCAGCGTGGATGGGGGTAAAAATCTGGAGCATACATGGTGGCACAAGGATACAAGCATATCTGTGCAATCCCTTACGTCCCACCCTGCCCGACACTTTGGAAAGGGCTCTGGAATATGAAGTCGATCCCAAAAAATTGATTTGTTTAATTGGCTGCTCTGTCATAACCGCATACTTACAATTAAAAATCTCAAAAATAAAGTCTTTCACGGGCCTTCACGATGTCCTCTATGCCTATCATGTGAGGAGAACGCACCGCATATAATGCTGGGTTGTAATCTCACTTCTAAGGTCTGGAAAGAAGTGCTGATGCTCTGGTTTGAGGCAATGTCACTTCCTTCCACCATATTTGACTTGCATTCCAGCTGGATCAATCGATGCCCTGGCCACCTCCCAAATAACGCTTGGTTCAAAGTTGGCTAGCTTGTTCTCCCAAAACTAATCTGTTGGAATATCTTGTTGGAGCGAAATTGCAGAATTTTCCAAGGAAAAACACATAATGCACAAGCTGTCACAGTTAAGATAAAAAGTATTCTTAATGAATTTCTGTATGAACATGTGGGAGTCATATCGAATGAGAATCTCTCCTCTCAAGAGCTGGAGTGGGGTGACATGTTGGGATTACAATACTCTCGAACAGTCTTAAAAGAGGAAAAGAAAAAAGACTGGAAGATCAGAATATCTGAAGACAACTTTGGCAATTGGAACAAGAATTTGGCCTGCTACTCAATGTTCTTCAATGGAGCAGCAAAAGGAAATCTGAGGAATGCAGGAGCAGGAGGCGTTATTAAGAATGTGGAGGACCAAATTGAGCACAGATTTGCTTGGGGACTTGGCTAGGACACCAATACTCAAGAAGAAGGGATGGCACTGCTACAAGGTCTCAAGATTTTGCAACAACTCAAAATCAAAGAGATAAAAATCATAGGTGACTCTCAAACTATTATAAAAATTTTAGTGAGAACTCAAGTCCAAAGGATCTTCGATTATTTACGTTGATGACGAGAATTAAAAATATTACTAGCTCCTTTCATAAGGTGAGCTTCTTCCATGTATTGTGGAACAACAATAAATATGCAGATGTGGAAGAAAATAGAGTTTTTCTACTCCCATCAGGCACACTAGTTTGGAACGAGAAGGAAAGCTAGGACTCAATACCTTAGATGTGAATTATGATTTATTGTTTCTTGCTTCAGCAGTTTGTTTGTATCTTTAAGTTAGGGAAAATATCGTTGAAGAAATGGCTCAAAGAATCCAGGAAGATTCATTTTGTCCAAACTAAAGAAGGATGGATACTTGTTACAAGGGAAGCTTGTGAGTTGTCCCGGAAAAATTGGAAACTTGTAAATCGGCAATTATGCTTAGAATTTTATTTCAAAACATACCCATTTCTGTAAAAAAAAATAATCATTCTTTAAAAAATAGTATAACGTAGGAAAATGTACCCTGTATCTCAGGACCAAATCATCATCTATATACACTTTTTAAATTTATAATTAATCCTTGACTTGACTCAAAAAATATCCTCGTAAAAAATAGAGGCTTGGCTAATCCCTGTGTTGCTCAGAAAGGGTTCCTGCACTCGAAACCTATTCGTGTACTCTTGTGATTCCTACATTGAATTTAAAAGACAATCCTCCAACTTAATGTTGGTTCTAGAACACAATGCTTGGTCAATTGTTCTGAATAATTTCATGTTGGATCAAATAAATAAAAAAATTAAAAAGGTAAGGAGCATTCATCGTCAGGATCATGTGTTGCTATACTTTAGTTCTAGAATAAATGAGGTTTCCAAAAATAATTACCAGAACTTGAAAGTAAGAGAGAAAAAATAAGTGGGATAGGAATATCGTAAAAATAATAGGAAGGAATATTACTAGGGACATTTAGAAATAGGATGTAGTAATCAATCATTGGGGGAAACAAGAAAAGGGACAAAGAGGAAAATTTTAAGGGAATGAGAGGAAAAACAAAAGTGGGAATAGGAAATAAAGTAGAAGAATAGGAAGGGAATATATATTATGGAATAAGGATGAATTCATAGGGAATTAAGAAATGGGAAAATAAGAAATACAGGGCACCCAAACCTTTAATGATAATGTCTTTGTCGAATAATGTGGTAACCCGTGTGAGACAATCAAGATGCAGCGAGATTTTTACGCCACTTGCATATAATTAAAACATGCCACATGCCCTAAAATTTGATAAGGGTTGTGTTTTTTTTGGTCCTTTTATGCTTCCACAAGAAGTCCCTGTAGAAACTTGCTTCTTCTCAGAGGTAGGTTAGGCATGCATTAAAATTCAAGTAGCCTCCCATTTTATTGAAAGGAAAGAATCTGCCCGCCAGTGACCTGGTTTTCAAGCATATCCTTATATATACATTTCTGATTATTTTATTTTATTTTATTATTTTATAAAAATAGCAACTTCAAGAAATACTCACAGTAGGCTAGAGATTTGACTTTCCTACATTTTCAAATATTCTTGTTGTTCAATCTTCTTGAAAAATTCCTTCTTGGAAAGGGGTTGTTGATATAGCCTAAGTCGATTCCCATTTACCAAGTAGAAAATCCCATGCTTATCGATTGTCTTGATCTCTACAACTCCATTTTCAAAAACTTAGACCACTTCATAAGGCCCCAACCAACGAGTGTGAAACTTCCCTTTAAAAATTTTGAATTTTTAATAGAAGAGAAGTACCCAATCCTTTTGTTAGAACCTATCTCTCTTAATTTTTCTATTATGCAACTTACTAAGCTACTGCTAAAGTATATTATTCTATTGGAAAACATCTCTTCTCATTTCAGCTAACTCATTCAATAGCATGAGACGTTGTTGTCGTGGCTCAGAGAGATCTAAACCCAGCTGAATTGAAATTCTATAGGTCTTGATATGAACCTCAATGGGTAGAAAAACCTACTTTCCATAAAATATTTCATATGGAGTGTGATTGGTACTATTCCTCTAGGAAATCCTATAATTCCACAATCCCTCCGATAACTTCTTTTCCCGGTCCTTTTTGTTCATGTTGACTATTTTAGTATGGATTGTCTCAATGAACTTGTTCTTGGAATCCACTTAGGCATTGGCTTGTGGGTGTTAAGGGGTTGACTTCCTGTGATGAATCTTATACTGCTCCATTATTCCTCTCACAATATTAGAGGTGAACTGCGCTCCATTATCAGAAACTATTTCCCTCGGCACACCAAATCTCACAAAAATTTCTTCAAATAGAAAATCAATCACATAATTTTCGGTAGCATATAAAATAACTTTTGCCTCTACCCATTTAATAAAAAAATGATTACATACCAGAATATACCTTTTTTTAGAGATGAAGGTGAAATGGGCCCAAATTCAATCACCCAATTTTCAAAGAGCTCAATCATCACTTGAGGACATAAAGGCATCTCATCTGCCTGCACTAGTCAACCAATTCACTAAAAATTGTCACATTAACTGACATATCTTTTGGCATCCTTAAAAATGGTTGGCCAAAAGTATCCTACTCTAAGCACTTTATAAGTTTCCCTTTTTTTAGCAAAGTGGCCCCCACAAGGCTCATCATGGGTTGCTATAAGATTGTCAAACAAATATTCCTCTCTAACACTCCTGCGAATAATCAAATCAAAACATGTGTAAAAGAGTTCACCTTAGATCCATGAATATGAAGTGTTGTTTTTTATAATGTTCTACTTCTCGCTGGCAGAAAAGTGAGGTGGTGTATTTCCTATTACAAGGTAATTTTCTATGTCTGCAAACCATGGCGAGTTATTTAACACTTCAAATAAGTGTTCATCGGGAAATGAATCATCTACAGGAATATTTTGACAAGGATTATCTAATCTAGATAAAAAAATCAACAACAAAATTATATTTCCCTGGCCTATCAAGGTTGTAACATTAAAACCCTATATTAATAAAAACAACCTAGTAACCTTACTGCTAGTTAATGGTTTATCCATCAAATACCTAGTTGAAAAATGATGAGTATGTACAAGAACTTCAAATCCAGTAATATAGCGTCTGGAATTATTTATGGAAAAAACTACAACTAAAAACTTTTTTTTTGTTACCGTATAGTTCAATTTAGTAGGATAAAAATACTTACTAGAAAAATAAATGGCACAGGATGCATGATTTTCTTCCTGTACCAAATCTGCACCAACAGTTGTCTCTGTGGCATCGGAGGAGATGTGAAATGGAGGGGACCAATTATGCCCCCTCAAGACTAGTGCCTTTACTAATCTCTCCTTCAAGTCCTGAAAGGCTCATTGGAAAGCTTCGGTCCAAGAGAAATCAATGTCCTTAGCCAACAACCGAAAAGCAGGGGCAACTATCCTAGAAAATTTCTCAATGAATCTTTGGTAGTAGCCCGCATGACCTAAGAACCCTCTCACTTCCCTTTGTTTTTTTGTACAGGAAGGTGTATGATAACATCTATTTTAGCTGGATATACCTTGATACCCTTATTAGAAATAAGATGGCCAAGGACAACCCCTTCTTTGCACATCATTCTACATTTTTTGTCACTCAAAGCAAGGCGAGCCTCTTGGCATCTAACTAGCACATCCTCTAAATTATGGGGAGCTTCTTGAAAATAATTACCAAATACTGAAAACTCATCCATATAAATCTCTACACACTCGAGGTCAGCAAAAATAGCCAAGAATGCCCTTTCAAAAGTAGCAGGAGCATTACAAAGTCCAAAGGGAAGCACTCGGTAAGCGAATGTTCCCTAGGGACAAGTAAAGGTAGTATTGTCCTGATCCTTGGGTGTGATTTGTATCAGGTTTTAACCACTAAAGCCATCCAAAATCTGTAGTGATCATGAGGATTATGGATCGTAGTTTTCCTGGAAACTTTGGCTAAAAATTTGATGAAGCAGTTCAAAGTTCTCCATAGTATCTAGGTTAGCAAGGAAATTCTGGATCACACTCTCCTCACTACATTTAGTATACTAATGAATCTGATATATCATGGAAAGCGACTGAGTCTCCTCATCACTACTACCATAATCCAACCAAAAGGTATCACGAAGCTCCTAGATGGATCTGGTAGGTGGGTATAAGGTGACCTTCTTCCTAGCATCCCCATGGGAAATAAACATGTCACCGGAATGACAACATATATAGGCATTAGTTGTAGCAAGCCATGGTCATCCCAAAATCAAAGGGTGTCCCCCAATAGGATTCTTCGGTTGTAAAAATATAAAAAATTTAGGGTACTCCCAAGATTCAATTGAGACAATCACATAATCTAACACACCCTCTAACTTGATTTTAGATCTATCAGCAAGTTCAAGCACTGTGGGGTAGGACAGAAGTGAGTCACCCGAAGTTGCTCCATAGTTTTCTTAGTAAAACAATTAATAGATGCTCCAAGATCTATCAACACATTGGGAAAGAGGATGTCACCTATCCAAACAGAAACAACTAGGTTTCTAGGATCAATATATTTTTCAACTTCAGCACATCATGTCATCAACTCAACTGCTCTTCCAACAAACTTGATAGTTCGGGGTTCAACTCTCTTGCTTCCTGGCCTTTTTAAGACATATTTCTCGAATGATTTTAGTACATATAGGAATCTCTTTTATCTTGCAGTAGAGGAACCTTTATACAAAATTTTCTCAACTCGTAACCCAGGTCAAACTCAGGGATGGGGTCAACTTTCTCCAAAGCCAACCTTTCAGGAAAGGGAGGCTGGTTTGAAGAAGAGGGTAAGGACTCTAAGTGTATGGGAATAGGCTGTGAAGCAACATCATTGTTTGAAATATTAGGAGTTTCCTCCTCAAATTTTTCCTCAATGATTACTGCAGGTTTGTTTGTTTTTTTGAATCTATCACCTTTCCTGATCTCAATTTGAGGTCATTAAACCCAACTGGTGTGGTTTGATAAGTGTGTAAAGGGAGCAGTCCAATAGAATGAGTCATTTTTACAGCTTTATTATTTGTTTTGGGAATAGGTTGTGATGACAACTGAGGTGGTCGGAATGGTGGTGGCATAGGCTGTGTTTGCTAAGGCATGGAAACCAATAGTGTGGGTTGTTCTATATGATTAGGTGCATACTGTGTAAGATATGGCTACATGGACATGGGATAAGAAAAATGAGAATTTGGTGGTCTCATCCATCCCTGTTGCCAAGGAGGAGGAGACTGCCCAAAATAAGAATGATACCCATGCTGCCAAGGTTGAGGATAATTCATATTTTGAGAAAATTAGGATAATATGGTGCAAGTTTATCAATCATGCATGTACTTACCTGTGGCCACGATTTTCGATCTCCCATAACATGCAATGGATCAGGTATTGAATTCTCCTCTTCAAATTTTACTTTTAACCCAGGTATAGATGGTTGTTCCTTGGTAGGATGTCTACCTACTCATATCACACAACTATTAACAACCTTGAGGGCATTCACGTAAAATATGTTTCTTTCTACATTTTGGACAATAAATGGACAACGATTCGTGTTCTTCTGCTAGATTTTGCTGAAATTTTAAAGATTAATTTATTTGCTTACTAATAGTATTCATAACTACAATTTTCATATTGTCTATTTTATTTTCCAAAGTAATAATCATAGCATTAATTGATCCAAATCTTATGTTTCTAGAAATACTTCTAATTCCCTTACAAAATCTAGATTGATTTTGTGAAAACTTCCTGCATAAGTCACAAATTTGGTCAAAAATAAGCTGAGAAATGTCTCTTTTTCCTAACAAGTTCAAGTTATTTATGTAATCATCCAAAAGTACTCATAAAAATAAGCTTCTGACAGTGATCACATCAAATTTGTGCTTATACCTCTGAAGGATATACAAAAATATTTCAATATAGTCCTCCATATTTTCATCATCGTTATGTGTGATAGTAAATATTTCATCCTGCATTTCTCATGTCTTACAATATTCTTGATATTTGTTCAAAAAATTCCTCTTCATTTGCTCCCAATAAGTGATAGTGTTTCCTCCAAATCCCATAAACTAGCATAAAGTTGAGTCTTTAAGGGTTGCAGGGGAATTTTTTAATTTCTGGGCATCTAATGAATAGTCATAGCTCCTACAAAGTATGTCAAATTTAAAAAGAAAACAATCAGGATTTTCATGCACCTTAGCATGGAAACGTGGAAGAATTGAAGGAAGAATATTTTTCATTTGAATGATTGAATCAGGGTCCACAATTGGAAATCCAAAGGTGGATTGTTCTTCTGGTGGATTATTCTCACCAATCCCTTCAGCATGAACACCCTTGTGATCTTCCATTTTCCTTCCTCCAAATAGATATATTTGTGTGTACTATGAAGGATGACTGTGTTCCAGGTGTGATTTTTGAGTCTCAACAATCTCCTTCTTCCCTACCAATGGCTAAGATACCCCTGAGATGTTGTATCCAAAATCTAGTTGTAAAGTACCATCCTAGTTGGTATGTATCTGCTTTGATTTTTTTCCTTCAACAAAAAGTCCACTATGAGAAACAATTTCTGATTTATTAATATTTCCTTTCCCCTTCTTGGGATTCATACCCCTACCCCTACTGGTCATTCATTTTAAAAAATTAAAATAAATAAATAAATAAAAAATAACTATAAGAACACTAGTTGGAAACAAGTCAATTAAAATCCAAATTTATTGTTGCAACTATCACAAAAATGTACCTACATCAATCCAATAAATCCATAAATTTCCCTCTAGCAATAGAAGTACACTGCAATAAAAAAAAAAAGTGGAACTCACCTCTATTGTGGACAAAGAAGTCAAAATTTTACCAGAATTCCTTTTAATGCCTCCCTGATAAGGACGCCAAAATGTTAGGTGTTTGAATTGTATTTCAATGCACAACACTTACCTGCCAAACCAGGGCCTCGTAGACTTTGAGGTGTAGCACAATCAATGCCAAAAGAACCTGTCAAATTCTGCAAGGCCTATCTCTCTTCCAACAATCAACTTTCTAAATTCTGTAATAAAAAATTAAAACCCCTTACTTATATTACTGCACTACTTGCACAACATAACCAAGATCACTCTAGATGTTGGCCTCCTTTCATAGTATTAATAAATACTTTAGGCTAAATTATTCCTTTCAATAGAAGTGAACACAGGTTTCAATGATGACTTTAAAAACATACTCAAAGAAAAGAAACACGCAAATCACCAAATTGTTCCTTTACTGAGCAAACTTTTCAATCACTCTTATTCCTGCACTACTTCAAATCATCAATATTTTGCACACTCCATAATGAAGATACAACTATTTTGGTGCATTCAAAATGTACACCAAGGAAGCCTTTCTTAATTCCAAAATCATTCAATCATTCAAATGAACTTGTCAAAAAAAAACTAATCAAACCCAAACCAAATATTATCAATAAAATCATGTGCTAGAATAATGACAAATCAACACTAAACTCTTGTTCAAGAAACTTTTCACACGTGTGCATACAACAACAAAAGGAAACCATTCTCGCTTTAGTCATTAACTAAACAAATTTAATCATATAATACTTTTCTTTATTTACTATCCATTTCAAGACCAAATATTAATACATAAATGTCGATACTATCATCCATGGCATTAAGGTTAGAATAAAAAGACTCAATCTGCAACTTGGAATCATTCAACACTCAAAAATTGTATCGAGGAATTTGTTCCTGCACTGGAAAACCACAAGACAACAAACTTTATAACCCGACTCTCTTGATATCAAAGGTCCTCTTTAAAACATAAATATTTTTCAGAATGAAACCAAATCAATCATGGTATGCTTAGAAACATAAAGAAATATCAACATATTAACCTTAAAATTTTGCCACAACCCCAAACTAAAAAAACAAAATATATTCGCAACAAGATTATGATAATGGTTTAATCACCCAAGGCACACATTGTATCAACATGTTCTTCCAATATTCATACAAAATAATCAAATTGCACAAGAAAGAATCAAGTCTCAAGGTCACTAGGGTTTCTCAATCATAACTTCAACTTCTTAGCCCTTTTTCGTTGTTGATATTTTTATAGAAAAAATAACACAAGATTAACCACCTAGAGTTCGAATCCCTGTTAAGAATGATATCAAAGGCAAAACACCACAATATAATAAATCCTCAAAGCACACACCTAGCTTCCAAATCTGGATTAATATCACTCTTTTTGAAGAACACACCTTCTATGATTCTCAATTAACCAGGGTTTCATAACAGTTCATATCTCTTTGTACCAATCATTGAGAAAAACTCACACACCACAATAGCAAATATAAAACACACACAATGTGACTAACTAAGGGAGAACGAGCTAGGTTAGTTGGGCCCTATCCAACCAGCTCGTTTCCCTGAAAAAAAATATATATTAACTTATGAAGTCGCAAAACCATTCACAGGATTAAACAAGAAAATTACTTGAACCTGCCATTAGAGCTCCTTTTTATTAATATAAGTCTCTTCTTAAGAGATCTCATACAAAATGATCCAGCTCAAGAGTAAATCAGGGCGATACAAGTATTTGACACAGAGGAATACAAGGTAACCAAAAATATCACTAACTTATGCTTTTATATGACTCGGTATATATAAGTTCTTACAATAAATACTCGACCACATCAAGTCATCTTCTCACATAAAAAAAATGGAGGTCATTACTAACAAGCTCTTAACAATATAACTCTCCAACAAACATCATTGGTTCACTCAAATTATGTTTCATCTCAGACTATCTTTAGTAGGAGGAGACCAAAACTATAGTTGATATTCTAGAGACTAGGAGTGAAAGGCATGCATTATCTTCCTTGTTTCCATGAAAATCTTATCTTAACAGATCACATTGACTACCAACCAAAATTATTTATCCAACGGTCCTCCTAGACTGGTGCAGGAATCATACTTTGTACTAGTGCATGAATCCCAAAATTAACTGTTGCTTATACCAAATGTACTCAAAATAATAATAATGAAAAATATCAACAAAAGCATTTAGGATAACATGAATATAAGCACGTAATCATAAAATAATTAATCTATTGACCCCTTTTTTAATGATGAGAAAATTTTACCCAATTTCTCATGGATATATTAGTAGAAGCTAAAAATGCATGCATAAAGGTATTTTTAAGTTGTAGAACAGAATATAAGGTGGAGTTCTATAGGTAGAAATTAAAGCAATTTTGGGGCCTGACAAATAATTTAAATAGAATAAGGTCAACTAGTAGATATGTGTTCAAGTTGTTTAGTAGTGTTGTTAGCTAGACAAGTAAGTAGCATTTTATTGTGGCACTATCGATTATAGAGATTGAATACATATCATCTAATCATCCAAGCAATGAAGCAACTTGGTTGCGCAGTGAGAAATAAAAAAATAGGTTGTGACAGTGAGAGTGCAATCTTCCTGACAAAGAACTCAACATTCCATACATTGAAAAAACATATTGATGTACAATACTATTTCATTAGAGACATGATGGAAAGAAAAAATGTGATGTTGGTGACAATAGACACAATGAATAATCTTGCAGAATTCCAAACAAAGTCAGTGAATGTTGGTAAACGTAGAGAGGAGTTAGAATTAGAGGCCTTCATTCACTAAAATCACAACATTAACAAATCGTGCAAAGAAGAAAACAAGTGGGAGAATGTTGAGGTGTTGTTTTCTTTGAAGGTAATCTTAGTCGATTGGATTTCAATCGGTTGATTGACTAGTTGGGTAACATGACTAGGATTAAGCCTCAACAAGTTTATTTAGAGAAGATCTACTTGACTAACAAGTTAACAAGATGGTTAGAGTCAATACAATGAGAAGAAAAGCCAATGGTTAAGTCAATAAAAGGATGGCTAAGTCATGATAAATTACCTTATTCAAAGTCAATGGGTAGTCAAGCAACTGACAAAAGTAGATAATCGGCTCGAGAATTTGAAGAGATCACAATTGGGCACACATACATAGTTGATCAAGAATTATGGTCTAATGGTGGTCAAAAGGAAATTGACTACTTTTGGAATCCTAAGATTCCAAAAGTATCTTAGGAATCCTAATATTCTTGAGATATTAGCCAATGATATTAAACCATCTCTACTAATTTAAGGAACTAAAAATTAGGATTTTATACGCCTATAAATATAGCGTGATGTAAGGATGAAAAAGAGATGAAGAATAATCATGATTGATAGATATTAGATGTTGTATGAGTGCATTAGTCTTAGTTGTGGACCAAGGTTGTCATTCATTGTAATATGACTTCGATATTTTGTCAATAATATGAGAGAGATGAAGCTAAAAGGTTGGTTAGCAAGGTGTTGGCACTCTGTAATTTCCTTTAGGCTGAGAAAGGATTACAAAGGTAACCACAATCCAATTTTAGGCTAGAATCTAGTCCTTCTATCCTTGGAGAGGGCTCTCCCACTCAGGTTTTCTCATTCAATTAGATGACCTAATGATTTTTGATCTTAGGCTAGTTATGAATATTATCAAAGTGAAAAAGTTTTTAAAGTTGTGGATACAGGGTGAAAGAGAGATCCATTGGGAATGGAGTCAAAATAATGTTCATTAACCAATCACAATCAATAGAGCAACCTGAACTAAGGTGAGGTAGGCATAATATTGGATCTACAAAATTTTTTGTAGTGTGGTTGGGATGAAATGAAAGTAAGAATCCATTAAATATAAAGCATGTACAGATGAAATTTATATCTAACTTTAGAATAAAAACACCAAAATTGTTTGAAAAACATGAGCAGGGTACCAATGTAAATTATGCAACATAATTTTATTTCAAAAAAATAAGAAGAAAAGTACATGTGAAAACTAGAAGGGAAAACCAATCACAAAGAGTTTCACATCACCATTATGTCTGACACAAGAATCCTGGAACAAAATTGTCTTTGCATTGATGTATTGATCACTATTTAAAAAACTTCTCCACTGTTTGAAATTTTTTCAAAAGATACACTTTATTCACTCCTAAATCCATCCCTTTCTACATTCAAATTCATGAATGATATAAAATATGCTATTCCTAATTCAAATGGGGTATAAATTCATCTATTCCTGAAATAGATAAAACTAATTACATGAGAATAACAAAACAAAAACCACTTTCCTAGGTAATAGGAAAATACCTTTGACCTATTTTTTACAACTTGCTTACAAATCAAATACATTGAACTTGTACAAAAAAATAAAATTAAAATTATTAAAATGGTAAATAATATCTGATGTGGTCATAAAACTCCTCTTTTTCCAAATTTAGAGTGAAAAACTATTCAAAAAATGAAATTCTATCTATGCACAACAGATCTGCTGTGAATCTCCAGTTTCGCAACAACTTGCGCAACGGTCCAAGTTGTGCATGCCTCTGGTACATCTCTGAAAGGATGAAACTAATGGGTTGCATTGGAATGTCCCTGAGAATTTTATGAACTCATGAATCAATTTCAAAACTGAATACAAGCCTCTGAACCACAATCTTCGTTTTTCTATCAAATTCGCATCAAACTTGAGCAACACCTCCCCTGCCTCCTTTTCCCAGCGACTGTATTTTGTGAATATATCCTAAATGGTGAGTCTGATGGCTATGAAATTTTTAAAGAAAGGAATTTTCACTCGAGGGAAATTCAAATTATATTGCATGGAAGGATAGGATGGAGGCAGTGCTTGAGGACAAAAGACTGAAGGCTTTCATAGATGTTGATGTCCCACAGCCCGCAGTAGTAGATGCTCAACTTCTTGATGCATGGAAGAAGAATGTTGTGAAAGCGAGAAGGATATTATTAGAGGGGGTTCGAGACCATATTGTCTCAAGCCTCCATTGGAAAGAGAATCCATATGCAATGTGGAAAGCTTGATATATTTATATCAAAATAGCAGCGACCACAGGAAGTTGGCGCTGAAAGATAAGCTCAGGAAGATCAAAATGGAAAAGGGTGACAAGATCCACAAATACATGACCAAGTTCAATCAATGTAGAGATGAGCTTGAAAGTGTTGGGGTCACTATTTCCACGGATGATTTGGTGAGCCTAGCTCTTCTAGGCCTTCCAAAGAGCTGGAATAGCTACCATAACTCTATTAATCGGAGGGAGAAGCTGCCAGATTGGGAGTGACTTTGGTCTGATTTGGCATAAGAATAAATTTGGCAAAGCACCAGAGATGGATCCTCATCAAAGACTGATGATGAGGAAAATTGTGGCTTGGATAGAAAGGCAAATAAAGGAAAATGGAAACCGTCTCATTCCAAATCCAAGACCGGCAAGACAAGAAAGAAGCGAGACTTTTCAAAGGTGAAATGTTTCAACTGTCATGAGCATGGAAATTATGCCACAAATTTTCCACAACATAAGAACAACAAGAATGCCTCACGAGGGGCAGTAGGTGAAACATTGGCTTCACAATTTGAGTTAGAATTCACCCTCATCGAATGCATGGTGTCATCGATGTTGGGATCTATGTGGTACTTGGATAGTGGAGCCTCATTCCACATGACCCACAACAAAGAATTATTCAACATCTTGGAGGAGAAGGATCTCCAGATGCACATTGATATGGGTGATGACGAAAGTTATAACGCTACCAGGATTGGTATAGTTACTTTCCAGAGAGAGTCAGGTAAACCCCTCATACTAAAATATGCCATGCATGTACCTAGTTTAAAGAATAATTTGGTTTATGTTGCTATGTTGGAAGATTGTGGATATGATGTGTTTTTCAGTGAAGGAAAGGTGTTCCTTCGTCACAATTCCATGGGGCAGGTGAAAAATATTGGGGTTCGGGTGAAGAATCTTTACAAACTTGATGTGAATGACTGCGCAGCATTGAGCAGTAAAGCAGAGAAGGTGGTGAACCGATACATCGATGAGTTATGGCACAGTAGGTTGGGCCATCTTCACCACAGGGCTTTGAGGATCATGCAATAGATTTCTACAAGGCTTCCGAAGGGTACAATTATGTAGAGAGACACATGCAAAGGGTGTATTGTGGGGAAGTATACAAAGGCCACCTTTCATGATAAGGAAAGCGGAGCAGTGGCAATCCTTGATAAGATAGTTCACTCAGACGTGTGTGGACCATTCTCAACAGCTTCCACAACAAATCACAAGTATTATGTGATTTTTGTTGATGATTTTTCAAGAAAGTGTTGGATTTTATTCATGAAGAATAAACATCAGACGTTCTCCAAGTTTTGTGAGTTCAAGGCACTTGTCGAGAAATATACAGGGAAGGAGGTGAAGGCTCCAAGGAGCGACAATGGTGGATAATACATCTCTAATTAATTCAAGAACTTTTGTGCCTTAGAAGGAATTCGAAGGTAATTTATTGGGCCTCATAACCCACAACAAAATGGGGTTGTACAAAGAAAAAACATAACTATTGTGGGAGCAGCACGAGCTATGTTGCATGATCAGGGCCTACCGTTGCATATTTGGGAGGAAGCATGCAATACAACAGTATTTGTGTATAACATAAGTCCTTGTCGAATACTTGGGATGAGTACACCGGAGTAGGATTTTTCAACTAAGAAACTAGATGTTTTATATTTTAAATTTTTTGTCTCATCTATCTATTGACATGTGACCAAATATGCCAGGAAGAAGTTAGAGACAACATTGGAGTCGGGGATATTTGTGGGGTACACTGATACACCTCATAACTATTGGGTTTACTTTCCAACACATCAGATGATAGTGGTCTAAAGAGATGTGAAGTTTGATGAAGACAAAGCCATGTGATTGTCCCTTGAGAGGAACCTTGAGTTGCATGAGGTTGAGGAGCTCTTAGTTCTAAAGGATGAACCTCGGGATGTGGATCATCCACAAGCATAGGAAAAGAGAGTGATAGAAACCACTCATATAGATCCATCCACCAGAGATGGAAGAAAGCACACCTGAGAGGCTGAAAAATTATTGTTGGATGCAAGAGATAATGTGGGAGCACCCACATCATAGCATAGGCAGAGAATGTCCCCAGAGTAGTACACCGGATACATGGATCTTATGAGAAAAGGTATTGATATAGAACCATCCTCTTTTGAGGAAACAATTCAACAACCAGTGTGGGTTGATGCCACGGTTGAGGAGTATGACTCCATTACCAGGAAAAATGCATGGGAAGTTGTCCCAAAACCAGTGGGGAAGTCATTGGTAGGATCCCTATGGGTCTACAAGGTGAAGAAGGCAGTAGATGGGAGTGTGGAGAAACACAAAAGCTATATTTCTAGACAGAGGGTTCTCTCAGGTGGAGGGGATTAACTATGATGAGGCCTTTGCACCAGTCGCAAGGTACTCTTCCATTAGATCCATCCTTGCACTCTCAACGCAGATGGGATGGCAAATACATCATATGGATGTAAATACAACCTTTTTAAATGGATTTATTGATGGAGAAGTGTACATTGAGCAGCTGGAATTTTTTGAGACCTTAGACAGGGAGTCACATGTGTGCAAACTCAAGAGAGCACTGTATGGGCTGAAGAAAGCACCTCATGCTTGGTACACCAGGATTGACAGCGGGATTCACGAAGAGTGAAGTGAATGTGAACCTATATCATATTGTGTTTGATGGTAAGCTTTTGATTATTGTACTTTATATTGATGATGTGATACTGGCAAGTGATGAGTGGCTCATAAATTCTTGCAAAGATGATCTTGTAAGAGAATTTGAGATGAAGGACATGGGGTCCTTGCACTATTTTCTTGGATTGGAAATAAGGAAAATAGATGGGGAGATATTTGTATCTCATGGCAAGTATGCCAAGGAGTTTCTAAGGAATTTCAACATGGAGGGGAGAAAACCCATGGAGACTCCTCTTGCAGGAAATTAGAGGAAGGAGGATGCTACTTTGAGTGAAGTAGTGGATGCTACTATTTACAGGAAGTTGGTGGGTTCACTCATGTATTTGGTGAACACGCGACCTAACATATGCTATACAATTAACTAGTTGAGCCAAAATATGGTTAATTCGACCAAGCTCTTTTGGAAGGAAGGGAAGCATGTGTTGAGATATATCAGGGGCAATACAAAGTATCGATTATGGTATAGATAGATAGAGGGAGTGAAGCTTCAAGGATTCATCGATGCAGATTGGGTATGATGTCCATCCAACCGGAAGAGCACATCAAGAGGCATCTTCAACATAGGATCAGCAACAGTTTCTTGGTACAGCGGGAAATAGAGGTCAGTTGTACTCATTTCAGCAGAGGCAAAGTACATGGCGGCCATTCAGGCAACATGCGAGTCCATCTGGATGAGGAAGATACTTTTTGGTTTTTTTGGTCAGCAGATGGATCTGACGGTGATACATTGTGATAACAAGGGTTGCATAAAACTCTCGGCCAATCTAGTATTCCATGACAGGTCCAAGAATATTGATATTTGGTATCACCATCTCATAGATTGTTTTCAGAGGAGGATAATGTCATTAGATTACATTCCCACAAAGGAGCAGGATGCAAAAATCTTTACGAAGTCACTGGCAAGAAGAAAATTCGAATTCCACAGAGAGGGGACCAGGGTAGCAAATAATCGCTTTATTGGTGTTGAAATAGCACCAATAAATGGCACCCCAAATACAGGCTTCTAATTTAATTTTCCCTTAATTATATTGGAAGAGACATTGTAATTTCATCTCATAACAACTTGTATTAGTTAAATAAGTCAGAATTATCGAGTTAACTTAGGAAATTCTAGTTGAGGGTGAGATTGGATGCATGTAGAGTGATTCTGTGATTTAAGGGGGTCCATTTGCAGCTATGCATGATTTGTAATTAGTTAACTCAAGAAATTGAGTTAAAATCAGTTTAACTAGTTCTAACTGAGTGATGAGCTTGTGAGAAGTCCAGTGAATTAAATCTAATTTAATTCACAATGAGTGATCAATCAGTTAATTGATAATTTGCTATAAATATTTGTTGCATGTTAGTTCTGAGGAAGACCCAGTTGAGACAGAGGTTAAAGGGAAGATAACTATGAGTTGTATAATTAGAAAATTATACATGCCAGTTATAGAGTTAGTTGGAGGCCTAGGAAGGATTGCACAATTATTCCAAGGGATTTTCCTGTTTAATAGGGCCTTAATTCCTCAAGGAATGTGTCATCAAGGTAGGTTGAGAAGAGGCAAAGAATTGGCTAAGTATTTGTCTAATTTTTCCTAGATCGGTCTGAGATAGTTAGCAAAGTGAAAGAGTTATCTTGTGAGAGAAAGCATTCTATTGTTTCATGATCCTTGGCTTTATACAATATACAAATAGCATGGTTTTAGGCAGCATGTTTTCCCCACATACATCTTGTGTTGAGTGATTGACTGTCTCTTTCTCTTACTTCTTTATGTGATTGTGCGATCGTGTTTTGTTTCCGCAAATTGTAGAAGGGATTCAATATCTTTTTTTTAGTACATCCTAAGATCATATTGAACCCCGTGGTTATATTTTCTACATTTCTCCCCTAATTTATCACAACGCTGAATGTTATAAGTGCAATAACTATGGGCACATAATATTTGATTGTAGATGCAACATAATAAAGTCTCCTAATCAAAACAAGGAAGAAGATGTTCTTACGAGGCATAGAGAACAATACACAAAGGTGTGGAAAATGAAGCAAGAATAATAGAAAGAATAATGTGGACTTGCATTGTATCCTCAAAACAAAGGAGGTCAATGGGACATTGATAGTGGATGTTTAAACACGTGAAAATGGATAAGAGTGAGAAAAAGCAGGTAGTGTTACCTTTGGGGATAATGCTTCTGCAAGGATGGGTGGAAAAGGCATGGTTAGTCTTAATGATGGAAATACTAAAAAAATAATTTATTATATGTTGAAGAGTTAAAACACAATAATCTAAGTGTTATTCTTATGTTTGATCAAGGTTAAAACCTCACATTTCATTATAAAGGTGTGAAATAAGGAAAGTAGGTTCAGGAATATTAGTGGCAAATGCAAACAAATCCCAAGAAATGTATACATATTTGATGTACTGAAAGGGGAAAACTGTTGTATGGGACAAGTAGACAAAATATGGTTGTGGCATAGAAGGATGGGTCATGTAAATTGTTACAATCTAGTAAAATTCAACACAACACAAGTAGTAATAGATATGCCAAGGATATCAAAACCTATGGACATTATTTGTAAGCCATGTCAGCATGGGAAGTAAATGAAAGTTTGTTATAAAAAAAAGGAGTACTCAACATCAAATCCATTGGATTGTACACATAGAACTCTGCATGGAAGAAAGAACACACACTTTAAAATGTGAGAGTTATTTTATGTTTCTTATTGATGATTACCAAGAATGACATGCATTACATTTCTTAAAGAAAAACTTGAAGCATTGGAGAAGTTCAAAGCTTTCAAATCCCTATTTGAAAATGACACTAATTTAAAAATCAAGTGCTTAAGATAAGACAGAGGAGGTGAGTGCACCTCTAATTAATTTGATGAATTCTGTGAGAATCTTGGAATCGATAGACTTTTTTTGGCAACAAGCACTCCACAACAAAATGGAGTAGTATAAAGGAAGAATAAAACTATATAATAAATGAGTATAACAATGTTGAAAGGTGCCAAATTACAAAACACATTTTGGAGAGAAGCAATCAAAGCGACCATCTACACTTTGGATAGAACACAAATTAAAGTGAACAATAGCAAGAAACCTTATGAATTATGGAAAGGTATATTTGATACAATTAAATACTTCAAAGTATTTGGGAGAAAGTGCTATATAAATAAGATAAATGAAGATAATTTAGGCAAGTTTGATTCTAGATTAGATGAAGGTATCTTTCTTGACTATGCATCTAGAGGCAAGGCCTACAAATGATGCAACAAAAGACTGCACAAGGTTGTAGAAAGTTTTGATGTAATATTGGATGAAGAAATACCTCAAAATAAACTTCGCAAACAAATGAAGATCCAAAGAAGATAACATATAGAGAATGAGAATAAAGAAGAAGAGGAAGAAGAAAATAAATAACAAGAAGAAATAGAATGCTAATATCCAAATACACCATCAAGATTTGTCCAAACATATCATCTAAAAAATCAGATTTTTTGTGATATAGATAAAAGAGTTCATACTAGAAGAGGATTGGTAGGTACACCAAAATAAGCAAACATTTCTTTGGTATCTAAAATATAGCCCAAGAATTTTACACAAGCTAATGAAGATAAGCATTAGGTTAATGCTATAGAAGAATAATTTAGTCATATTAAGAAGAATGAGACATGGGAACCTTTTCCCGAACCAAAAGACAAGAATATGATTGGAATTATATGGGTCTTCAACAACAAGTTGAATGAAGATGGAAAAGTAGCAAGAAATAAAGAAATATTTGTCCATAAAGAGTATGTTCAAGTTGAGTGTATCGACTTTGAAGAAACCTTTGCTCCAGTTATAAGAATAAAAGAAATCAAATTTTTTTTGGCATTTGCATGTTCCAAGAAATTCAAAGTCTATCAAATGGATGTCAAGTCAACCATTCTAAATTTAAATCTAGAAGAAGAAAACCAAAAGGATTTCAATTGTCAAAAAACAAATAACATGTATGTAGATTGAAGAAATCACTCTATGGACTAAAGCAAGCTCCGAGAGCTTGGTATTCAATACTTGAAAAATGTATACAACAACAAGGTTTCAAAAGAAGATTTGTAGACAACCATCTTTACATCAAATAGAAAATGAAAATGTGTTAATCATCATGGTTTATGTGGATGATATAATTTTTGAAAGTAATGCTAACAAAATGAGCCAAAATTTTGTAGAAGAAATGTAGAAAATTTTTGAGATGTCCATACTTGGAGAGTTTTCATTCTTTATAGGTTTGAAAATTTCTCAATCTAGTAAAGCCATATTCATTTCTTTGATCAAATACATCAAGGAGATGCTGAAGAAACTTGGAATGGAATATTGTGCATCTATTATTACACCCATGATCACATAATGTAAATTGAGAAAATATGATGAATCCATCGAAACAAATCAAACATTGTACAACTTAACGATCGGAAACCTACTATATGTCACAACATCAAGGCTAGACATCATGTAAGTAGTAGGATTGTTTGCAAGATTTCAAATTTCACCAAAGGGATACAGTGCAAGAAGAAAAAATAATATCCAAATATATGAAGGGAACATTAGACTTTGGCTTGTGGTATTCAAGAAGGAATGATTTCACTCTAACATCATATATAGATGCAAATTGGGAAAGAAGCATTGATAACAATAAAATTGCAAGTGGAGGATCATTCATTCGAGGAATGTGTCTAGTATGATGGTTGAATAAGAAGCAAACTTCAATCTATATATCCACATCAAAAGCCAAATATATTGTATTAATAACATGTTGCAAGAAATTCTCTAGATGAAGTAGACATTGAGTTATATTTCATCGAGTTTATTTAGCTCAAAGGTTAGATCATTACACTTATAATGTGATGGTCATCGGTTCGATATTGATTAGCATATCAAGGTAGAACGTGATCAACCAATCTCAATCATCTACGACAACACAAGTTTAATCAACATTAATCGTATTATGCACTCAAGGATGTAACATATTCCCATCAAGTATCACATCCTAAGAGAATAGGAAGTCGAACAAAGTTTCAAGTTGAAAAACATTACCACCAAGGAAAATTTTTGAAATACAAACCTATTCTTAAAGAAACATTTGAATATATTAGACAAAGTGATATCCATCTCATCTCATCATTAAAGGGAAGCACAAGCCTAGGGGGAGCAACCCTTTTCCATTAATGTCAAAAGGGAAGAAGATGTAAAAACAGGAAGAATTGAAAATACAAGGAGAGTTGTAGACAATGGGAGTATTATAATATTTTTAGAAATATCGTTGTCACTAATGTAAAATATAGGGGGAGAGTATAGGTGTCCAAGATAAATATTGCGTGATGGATATTGTTGGAAATATTTTATTTTGACTTTTAATTTGGATACTCTATCTTTGAAGGCCTCTTTATTATATAGACCTAGCTCAAATGGGAGCATATAATATATGGTTGAAAATATTATTCCAATAAAGTTTCAATGGAATATGGAATTCTCTTTAACTCCAAAGGTATGAAGAGATACGAAATATTATGTTAAGTCAACCTAGCCCGAAGGTACATGTCATCTCAACCAATTTTTACAAGTCTGCCCCATAATTGAACTTGGAAACACAATAAATAAAGGATAGATGAGCACATTTGAATGGAATACAAGCAAGAGGATCAACTACAAGTGTGCAAAAGAGATTTGAGGTATGCAAGAGGAGTTTAGGAGTATTCTTGGGGTTTAAAGGTGGGTAAGAGGAGTTTAAGGAACTTTCTTGGAGATTTAAGGGCACTATATGAAGGACTAAGGTTTATGAACTTGATGTTGACCTAAAAGATTAAAAAAAAATCTTGGAATACAAACTTAAAATATTTGATTTCTTCTTCTCATGTCATCTGTGATTGTTCTCTACGTAAACTAATTTCTCTGTGTAAATTCAGTTTATTGGATGACCTCCTTCTCATGGTCATATTAACCCTTAATGACCACAAACTAGTGCCACATATAAGCACCTTCTCTATGTACTCACTGAAAAAACAAGCCACTCCTTTAATAAGGCATATTAAATAAAATTTAACACACTTGCGCTTCACTTATGTGTATTAATCTTAAACCATCTTTTCTTACTCAGCTCCAAGACTTGATACCGACCCTTTGATTAAGGGGATGCTTAAATCTCTTCCTTACCAATTAATCCATGAACATATACTCATTAATCGGCAGCTAGAACTCAAGTGATTGATGGTTACAATTACTTGAAGGGTTTATAATAGGGTTTCGACCCAATATAAGGGAAAATATGGAGAAAAAATTGTTTAAACCTTATCCTCTCAATCATACAAAGGATTCAAACAACTTCAAGCTCACTTGCACCAAGTATAAAGAGCATTAAACGACATATTAGCATAAGTAAATTCCACATATTGTCGACCAAGATAATTGAAACAAATTTTCTTGGGGATTATGAGGTTTACACACTGAAACTAATTATCAACTTTTGTAACTTAGATATACACATGAAATCCAACTTTCCATTGACTCAAATTATATCGTAAATACATTTTCATCATCATTTATATCCACAAAAATTCGATCAAATAAGCCAAATTGAGCTTAAGAAAATATTTTGAGCCTTATTGGGTAAAACTTATAAACTCAGTAAAAGTAGACCGATTACATGGCAATAAGAGGATAACCTCAAATTCAAATTTTATTCAATCTAATACACTGAAGAAAAAAAATAAAAATAAATAAAATAAAATAAATAAATAAAATAAAAATAAAAATAAAAAATAAAATAAAAATAAAAATAAAAATAATAAAATAAAATAAAATAAAATAAATAATAATAATAATTAATTAATTAATTAAATTTTAAAAAAAATAATAAATAAATAAAAATAAAATATAAATAAAAAATAAAATAAATAAATAAATATAAATATAAAATAAAATAATATATAAAAAGAAAAATAATAAATAAAATAAATAAATAAAAACAAAATAAAAATAAATAAATAAACAAATAAAACAATAATAAAAATTAATATATATATATATATTCAAACTTCAGGGAACCAACTCCTTTAGTAAAAAGGTTTCTTTGACCTTATAGAGGTCAACACAAATTTTGACTGATGCTCTTGCATCAAACTACTAAGGAACAAAACTCTTCATGGGCTCCTGTCCATAAGGTATTCAACTATGCCACCACTTTTCGGTAATAATGCAACAATCATCCAAGTAGAATTTATTATTGGATGGTTCTTCCACTTGAATAATTACTCATATTACTCTTTTCCCCTTGTTCTCTTAACCACTCCCTTATCCAAAATATTCTCAGGTTGTAAAGGATTTATTGTTGGCAACTAATTTTTCACTAAATTTGTTGTTTTCCAATGTCATATGCTATCTTGGTTGCTTCATTTTCTTGGTACTTGTACAAATATGCAACATTGAAGATAGGAGAGATACCAATCCCTAGACAACTCTATTTCATAAGCATTAGCTAAAAACTTTCTTAGGATTCTGCGAGGTCCTTTTTTCTTCAGTTTCATCTTGTTTTACTCACACTTAGGAAATCTTTCTTTCCTCATATGAGCCAAGACCAAATCACATACTTCAAATTTTTTGTTCTCTCCTTTTTAGATCTAGTCTTATTTTGTACTTGAGATCGCTTTCATGTAATTTATGTTTTACCTGTTCGTGTATTTCTAGCATGGATTTGGAAAAATATTGACCCTTTGAACTCATATTCTCAACTTTTCCCAAATTTTAAAGCTCATGAACTCCCCTTGGATGTATTCCATATACAATTTGAAATTAAATTGACCTGTGATTCTATTTGGAGAATCATTATATGTAAAATTTTCCTAAGCAAGCACTTAATCCCATCTTTTGGGATGTTCTCCAACCAAAATCCTTAAGATATTTCCCAAGGATCTATTAAAAATTTATGTTTGCCAATCTATTTGAGGATGGTAAGTTGAATTAAAGCTCAAGTACGTTCCAAGCTTCTTCCATAGAGTCCTCCAAAAATTTCCAAGAAGCCTAGTATCTCTATTTGATATGATACTTTTGGGTAACCCATGCAACCTTACTACTTCTTTGAAAAGAATTTTTGCAATATTAGTAGCATCACTTGTTTTGAAACATGGAATAAAATGTGCCATATTGGAAAAAATTTCAAGCACTACAAAGATTGAATCATTACCTTTTTGTGTTATAGGCACACCTAATACAAAATCCATGCTTACTAAATCCCAATTTATGTTTGGGATTGGTAATGGTGTGTAGAATCCTGTATTCTAACTCTTTCCTTTGGCATATTGGAAAATCCCACATTGCACACTAGTCCTCGTTCTAGGCCAAAAATAAAAACGATTGAGTTTCTCATATGTTTTGTTCTATCCAAAATGTCCAGCTAGTCCTCCAATATGTTTCTCCTTGATTAAATTTTCTCTCATAGAACACTTTGTAATATAGATTTTATTGTTTTTGAACAGTAAACCATTCTTAAACATACTTTCTATCCACTTACTCTTGTCCTAATTACTGTATTTTTACATGCCTCAAAAATCTCTTTGAAATATGCATCATCCTCATACATTTCTTTCAAAAACATCAAAACAGTACCTCTTTTTTACTTCTTCTACTTAAGGCATATGCAATTTTGTTAGCTTCATCATTGATGTGTTTTATTACAAAATTAAAACCTTGTAAGAATTCTACCCATTGAGCATGTTTCTAGCTCAATTTTGGTTGTTGCATTATGTATTGTAAAGCATGATTATATGAATACAAAACAAATTCTCTAGACATTAAGTAATGTCTCCATTTATTTAATGCTTGTACACCGACATACAATTCTTTATCATAAGATGATTACTTCTTATTTGCCTCACTCAACTTATCACTTGAATATGTTATGGGTTTCTCCTCCCGACTTAACACAACCCCAATTGCTTCACTACTTGTATCAAATTTCACTTGGAAGGGTTTATTGAAATCCAACAACACTAATATAGGTTGCTCTGTAATCATTTTCTTTAGAAATCAGAATCCTTTCTCTACTTCCGAAGTCCACTAGAATGGTTGTTTATCTATTTTTATATTTTATATGATTGGACCATTTATCCTACAATTCCTAATGATTTTTTTGTAGAAACTAGCCAACCCATGGAAACTTTTGACTTCTAATATATTCCTGGGATAAGGCCACTCTATGATTTCCCTTACTTTCTCAGGATCCATTTTTAAATTGTCTCCAAATATAACAAAACCTAAATAAAAAAGTTCTTATTTAAAAAATGAACATTTCTTCAAGTTAATTAATAACTTTTCTTGCTGCAACTTCTTAGGGCATACCCCAAATGCCTCAAATGCTCCTCTCTAGACTAATTATAAACCAAAATATCATCTAGATACACAATCACAAACTTTCCTATAAATTTATTTAACACCCCAGTCATTAGCGTCAAAAAAATGCTAGGTGCATTAGACAAACCAAATGGCATAACTAGCCACTCATACAATTCATCGTTAGTTTTAAAGGTTTCCTTCCACTAATCTCCTTCTCTAATTCTGATGTGATTATATCCACTTTTCATATCTTAGAGAAATATTTAGTGCCGCTTAAACAATCTAATAAATAATCTATATGAGCTAAATGAAAAATGTACCTCATTGTGATCTTCTTATTAATGGATCTTGAGTCTGTGCACATTCTCCATCCACCATATTTTTTTGGGATCAACAATGTTGGCACAACACTTAGACTCAGACTCTCTTTATTCGGTCCCTCATCTCCTAAACTTGCTTCGAATTTCTTCATTTTCTTGATGACTTATTCTATATGCAACCTTGTTTGGTAGTTTGCTCCAATTATCAAATTAATATGATGACTTATGCTTCTTACAAGTTGAAATTCAATATGCAATTCATCAACAATAATATCACTATACTCATTCAACAATTCCTTGTTTTCAATATATAAGTCTACAATTGTAGTAATTGGAAGTATTACTCTAGATTTGTACACTAAAGAGAAATTTACCTAATTTTCTTCAACCTACTGCCAAAACTCCTTTCCACTCAACAACAATGCCCTTGGGTTGTTATTTTTGTTGTAACTTCCTCCTATGGTACCAATGTATGATTTATCCTAAATTTTTGAAACATGTAAGCATTCCTCTTTTCATCATGTATGAAATCTATGTTGAACTGCCATGGCTTGCCCAAAAAATTGTGGCACACATCCATTGGCATGACATCACAGAAGATTTTTTCTCTGTAGCTGACCACAAGCAACTCCAATTCACGTTGTTCATTCACTAACAATTGATGACCCTTTTGAAGCCATGATACTTTATAAGACACTTGATGTTTAAATTTATTCAAAAAAAAATTTCCACCACTTCTGTGGACACTAAGTTATCTATGTTTCCACTATCACTAACCACCTTGCAACACTTTCCTTTGACTTTACAACCATTCCTAAATAAATATTTCCTCTGACTTGGCTTAGTGATTTTTTTTCTAGGCTTCAACAACACCTTATTTAGTAATAAGGACTCCCTTGTCTCAGTTACATTCTATTCTTCTTGTGCTTTCACCTCTCCTTCTTTTGTTTGAGCAACAATAGCATTTCTCTAATTTGTACCTTCATTCTCTGGGCACTCAAATGATATATGTCCCATCTTGCAACACTTGTAGCATATAAACTCTCTTCCTCTTCCTCTACCTCTTCTTTTATGAAAGGCTCTTCTACCTCAAGGGTCACCTTCTAATTGTCCCTGATGACATGAGTTACTAGCTCCATCTCTTTGTGTTGTAGATCTTCCTCTATGTGATTGATGTCCTCTTCCTTCGACATAATTCTTACCTAGATCCAAATTTATGAAGGAACGAAATGATGTGACAACTACATGCCATTTGAATTGTGTTACAATGAGGCTCAAAGGCCTTTTTATCATAAATAAATAATGAGAAACCTTCATCATCCAAAAACATAACCATAGGAGATGAAGTGCCAAACATTATGGGTCTCGATGGGGTTAGTTGGAATGTCAACTTCCCAAGGTAGTAACTTTGGCATACATTCTCCATTTAGTGTAATTTATAACAACCCATTAGAAAGGTATGTTGGGGGGAAACAACTTTCAATTAAAAACATGCATCTTGATCCATGTTTTCTTGTTTCTCCAAAAAATGTCATTTAGGGGCTCAAAACGACTCCAAAAGTTAAGGATCCAAAAATTGCCAAAAATAGAAAATTGTTGAAAATGGAAAGTGTGCTGAAAAATAGGAAATTGATGGAAAACAATGTTGGGAGTCCAAATGGAATAAGCGGCTGGCCACCAATATCCACATGGATCGTACTCCTGCCATCCTACTTCCTCATGAGCTTCTCCTTAGCTTTCAAGGCAATATGGTATGCTTCTTCTATAGTTTTAGGAGACAACACACCTATTTCATCCTAATGTCCAACCTAAGACCATTTATATACCTAGAGATATTTTCTACAACACCTTCTGCATAATTTTCCCTTATATTCACCTTATAGAATTATTCTATGTATTATCTCACAAAAATTAATATTTGCCTAAGATTTTGCATTGTCTAAACAAAGAAAATTGGTAGTCTTTAGGAAAAAACTTACCTTTAGTTTCAAAACCATTTTGTCCCAACTGTTGATCTTATACTTTTCCTTTATTTTTCTCTCAACCTACACACAATCCTACCATAAAGCTTCATGTCCCTTTTGTAACAACTTTGGTCAAAAATCAATGCAATAAAGTTAATAAATCCAAAATAATAACCAAGGTCATGGGACACGTATTCCAAGTTGAATGTTGGGAAAAAACATAGTGACAGGGATGAATTGTGATTAATTAATGGCTATGGAAATTGGAAAAGGAAATGGAAAAGTATTTGGAAATTGGCATGGGGAATTTATTGGCATTTTATTTATGAAAATAATGGAAATTAGGAGAAAATGGAGGTGAAAGGTCATAGGTTGCATGTGAGGAGGAAATTGATGTAAAATAATGGAAAATGAAGAAAATAGAGGCCTCATTGATAAAAGGGCTTCTAAGGACCAGTTCACAGTTTTTTTTTAGAGTTAACCTTTTTCAGTTCAGTCCTTTCGCATTCTCATTTTTTTCACTCTCTCTTTCATACTCTTGGGCACATAGTTTTCTTGGAGCACTCTTGGAGGAGTGTGGCATACTTTGGATTTGAATCAAGAAGGCAAAGGAAAAGCAGGAAAGCGTAAGAGGACAATGGGATCAACAACTACATCGGGTTTTTCTTTCAGGTACTGAGTTTCATGTATGATTTCCTTGCTAGTTTTGGCATGCATAGCACATGCAAGTGGTTTCTTGGCTATGATATGTGTTAAGCAGGTAAATCCTCTCTGCGGACAGAGATGATCCCTTTAGCCCTAGAGTGGGTCTAGAAACAAAGATACATGCTAGGGTGTTGATTCCTAATTACTGAATGAAAAGAGGAAATGGTAGATCGACCTACCAGGAATCCAATGCTGTCATCGTGGCTATAGTGGTGGTGGCCTCTCGCTCCTGCCTTGGCAAGTCACAATCCTTCTATAGTCATGCTCAGATACCTGCACATAGAACAACAAACAAGAACACCATACGACATAATAACTTCATTCATAACTACTAGCCATTAAAATAGGGCTAAGCATATTGCAATAAACATCTAACATAATACAAAATGGAAACCAAAAAATAGTCACGTATATGTATTGATAGAAGGAAGAGTTACAACCAATGCTTTGATGTTGCAGTCTCCTCCAGCAGGGTTCAGCCGAAGTGCATCTCACATGCTCATCAAGGGATTCAGACGGGATGAAGGCATGGACTCAAGCTCTCTCAATGAATTTCCTTCTTATTCTATCTCTTCAATAATTCAGCTATAGTATACTCAATTCTCCATGTTTAGCTAGCTTATGCAAAGAGAGATAGCTTCTTTTTATAGAGGAAAAGGAGGAGGTTAGGGTCCCTACAAAGGTGGGAGGGAGGCCTATCCTTTAGGAGGTTCCCATAAGATGTGGAAACCATAAACTAAAGGATGGAGTCTGTGGTTTAGTCAGTTCAACCACTCCCAATGACTCATCCTCGAATTTGTTGGAGTGGAATCTTCGCCTCTATTTTTAAAAAACATTCCATAAACAGCTCGGCGCGGGTGGCTAATTGAGACAGAGCACCAACTAGTGCGGGGCCCAATGTTAATCTTCCTCTTCGGCATGAGGGCATAACTGACTACTCACGCCAAGGTAAAAACAAGGGTTTTTGAATCTTTGCTAAGGGAATTGTCAACAGAAGGAATATTACTCTCATGTAAAGGGATACAATGATGGTCTTTGCAAGGCATGACACTGCTTATTGATCACAAAAATTACCCTCCAATGGGAAAGATGGGGATTGCAAGGACAGTGACAAAATGTTGTGTAACAAATGCCCCCTAAAGCATGAGGTATGAGGGAGAGGGAGGGGCGAAATTCTTTATGAAAACGTGTTTGAACCAAACACCGATGTTGGAAAAATTGCAATTACAAATACAACTGATATCTCTGATACATGAACATGTGGTATGGGCACAGCCGTCCATAATAGAGTACATAAAACTGAGATCCGAGGTATGGACACAGCAATCCAGCAGTAAGGATCAACAAATAGACTCAGGTATGGTCACATTCATCCAATCAAAAGAGTCATGCCATAAGTCATGATAATCTACAAAAATCCACAGCCTGGATTTTATTAGACAAAACCCAGAGTCTTATGCTCCATCTCGACCCGAACAAGTACAAATTCAAGCATGCGAATATATGAGCTGAAGTCAAACATGCAAGAAAATCACCTGATTACCAGCCAATGATGAAAGATGTTAACAGGCACGAGAGAAAACACAAATAATGACAATGGCTCTCAAGGTAAAATCGGTATAATCCACTTAATGTGAATAGTGATCTGGTGTTGAACATCCGTATAATCACCCAATCGAAGGCCAATGACGTGGACCTTGCGTCGAATGCGAAAAACCTGTCATTAAGGCATGCAGGCTCTAAGGTACCAAAAGGGAGTCTCTAGATCAAATTCCTGGATAATGAGCTGAAGTCAACAGGAAGTGATCTGATCGAAGGTGGGCCATAATGTTTCCCACATCATCGATACGAGACAGAGGAACATGATAATAGTGAATTAGGACCAACAGAGAATCAAAGGGAGGTTGAGAACTGCAGAGGAAAACTTCTCTTGAACATATCAATGACACGACACTGGATTTGGCAGTTTTTGACATCAAAAAATCTGAGGTCATGATGATGTGGCAAAGAGCAGATGAGAGGTCAAAAGAGATTACCCAAACCCATGGAGGCAAAAGTGACGAAATGAGATGTCCTCAACCCGACATGAATGCAAACAAGTGCCATGTTCAAGAGCGACATACTGCCAACATAACTAAAACTTGGTTCCATTTTCCCCCACCATTTATGGCGAGTACCCCAATTATTTTTAAAATAATCTTGAAGAGGATATCATATGCTTGTGCTATAAGTTTTTCTTTCGGACAAATCCAACCTAGTAAATTTTACGAGCCCTAGGAAGGAGAAACTTGAGTAACGTCATGGAGATGAAGTCCGATGTCATCAGGTTTTAACGAGTCTGACAAAGGAAGAACTCGACATCTTTTCATGTTTAGAGAGTTTGAAAAAAAGGCAAAAAATAAAAACTCTAGCATGACCATTTTCGTAAATAGTCTCTCAGATCCGAAAAGGTAGAAAACAATATCTGAAAGAATCTCTTAGTCACGATAGTTTAAGGTATTCCTTTTTCGTAAATAATCCATCCCAGCTCGAAAAAGGGGTAAACGTATACTAGGTAGTATTCGCTTCACAGACATTTAACGAGTTCGAAACAATAAGAGTCTCGACAATATTTTCAATTTTAGAGAGTCGGAAAAGAGCTGAAAGATGACTCCAGTAGTGAATTTTTCGTGTTTTTACCGAGTCCAAAAAAAGTATAAAATATAACTCGTTACTTTATCACTATGGCCTGAAAACCTGTCACTGCACAAGAGACACGTGTAAAACCCATTTCTCGAAAATAATATAATAAAATAATCGAAAAAAATGTCTTAAAACCTAATTAGGGTTGTGAAAAGTTATAAAATGCCAAAAATGGTAAAAATAATTACTTTTCACTTTTTACCTCTTGTGGAGCAATAGTTACCCATTTTACAGTGTGATATTGCGGCGACGATAGCGGATGATCCGACAGAACAATCTCGAATCCGTCAGTTCCAGGTAAGAGCCAATATCTCTCCCTTCATTTTAAGTCATCTTTTACTGCCTGCAACCTCCAATTTTTATTTCTGGGGGAGGAAATTCAAATTTTAAGGCACGGCGATTGCCGCGGGTTTCGGGCACAGACTCGTGCCAATCGCCCATTTTTCTTAACTAGGGTGCGCCCATTGGCGCGACTGTTTGGGAAACAGTCACACCAACCACGTAAACCATTTTGTGTAAAAAAATGCAAGTTAAATGCCCAATTTTTACAAATCCAAGCTTCAAAAATGGCTAATACTATCCATATGAACATGTTTGCAGATAGAAAGTGGCAAAATGGTAATCGAATGGAAAGAACGGGAACACAGCAAAGAGGACTAGCTTGCCATGGAAAATGAGAGATGCATGGAAGCTCTCAAAGACTGTGGACTAAATAATTTCCTCTTGACACCGTGTCTCCGAGATCAACTGGAGCTGCTACAGTATTTGATCAACATATGGGATGAAAATTAGAAAAATTTCATCCTTCGAGATCAAGAACTTGGGATCAATGTTTCTGATGTCTACTTCATAGCAGGATTATCGTGGAGGGGAGCAGCACCGATCCTAACCGGCACCCAGCCTTGCATGGAGAGCATTTCCATGGTGATTGACAGGGTATGTCTAGGGGCACGGAAGGGAACAGGAAGTGGGAAAGTCAATATCCAGACTATCCTAGACTTGGCACTAAAATTAGTGCTACACACCATCACACGAGCTGCGAGATCACAAGCACCACACGAAGCAACAAAGACATAGTTTCTTCTTGCTGTAGACTGCTTGACACCGACCATCTACAACTGGGTAGAGGTCGTGACAATAAACATGAAACGCCAGTTAACAAAATGCATGAAGACCAAATTGAAGCAATTCGGTTAAGGGTCTATATATCTTGGTATCATTCTTCCTAGAAAGACTACCAATTTTTCAGCGTCAGGAGATCATAGTCCCAACATCACTAGCGAGGGAACAACGGATGGCCCGATGGGCAGCTCTGATGCCAAGGGTAGGGGATAGTCAACATATGTCCTAGAGACTGGATTTATTTGATTGGCTCCACCGAAAGTTTATTTTAGTGGAGGACTGGCCCTACTCTGGAACAGATTTTACTGGTGATCTGGACCTCCCACTCCCGGAGGGAGAGGATTGGGATGAAGATTTAGGTAAGACTCGTTTTTAATTTTCATGAGTGTTATAATTTTATTTTTTTTAATTATGTATGTTCTGACGTTAAATCCATGAATTTGAAGATGTTGGCCCAGAGAGACCCGCAGGCATGTCTCCAATAGCGAGGCAAATCCCTCGAAATTTCAACCCTCATGGTGAGGGAGGCGAGGAGGAGGAGATCGTGCGCAACTTAGAGGGAATCACACGTGGAGTCCCGGACTATGCAAAATTCGACGATGTTCCTCGTGCCTACCAGAGACATACCATAGGGGTTCCAAGCTGCATTCACCGCTTATTAAGGCTGCTCGTATGGGAAGTGACATGCTACCATGAGCATCACGGCCAATTAGACACCTAAGATTTATATCTGCATATTTTGAGAGACATGGTGTCTCGAGATGTAACAGAAACACACATATTTTTTGAATTTATGATGCACACTAATGCAAACACCCGATATATATATATACATCTATTTTCCTACATGGATCTTTTACATATGATGATGATTTTACAAATTACGCAAATGTCTATCTAATACAATGTTAGCCATTGTATCAGTTAATGCATTCATTCGTCTAGGAATATGTTGATATGTGATAAAATCAAAATGTCTTTCCAACATACAAACATGTAAATAAAATCTCAGAATGTATGGGTTTATGACCAAAAAATGACCATTGAGTTGCAGAAAAACAAGCTATGAATCTATATTTACAAGCAATGCGCATATGTCGAGGTTGATTGCCTCGGTTAATACTTCAAGGATAGCACTATATTCAACGACATTGTTTGTAGTCCGTCCTAGACAAATACCTTGCAATTTTATCAACTCACCAGCAGGATCATAGATTACCCAGGCTGCTGAAGACAAATTCCTGGTACTGTGGGAAGCACCATCCGCAAAACCAACATAAGGGGTAATAGACATCTGCACAAATAAGCAAGACCCAATAAGTAGGAAAATGCTCGCAAAGCACACCAAATCAAAACATGTACAAATATGAAAAAAACATCTATATACACAAATCGTGCATGAATGACGCATGCATAATATTTTTTGAGATCTAGAGGATGACCTTCGTAATTAATGATCTCATAGGCCCCATTCTGCAACACACGTTCAATAATGTAGGGCCCATGCCACATGGGTTGAAATTTTCTTGCCCCCATCTTATCATGAGCTTGGTCATACAGGAGGACGAGATCTCCTTCAATGAAAGAACAAGGGGAAACTGATTGGTCAAAATGAGCTTTGACCCGCTTTTTTTGTGCTTCAATAACCAGAGCAACAAAGCGGTAGGTTTCATCCAACCTTTCTAAGTAAAGGAGACGCTCTTCTTCTAGCAAAGTGTTCGGCAGTAATTCAACAGCCAACTTGAGTGAAGGTATTTCACACTCAATCGAAAGAGTAGCTTCCAGACCATAAATCAACTGAAAATGAGTGAATCCAGTTGCACTCTTAGCTAAGGTTCAGTATGCCCAAAGAGCCGAAAATAACATGAGATGCCAATTGGATTTGTGGATCTCAATCGTACGTTGAAGCATAGTGACAAGAACTTTGTTCACGTCTTAAACCTAGCCATTGGCCTGAGGGTAGTACGGCGTTGAGCTGTCGTGACATAGACCCAACTTAGAAGTCAACTCCGCCACCATGTAATGCCGAAAATGGTAACCATGATCCATAACAATGGATTGAGGGACACCAAACCTAGAAATGATGTGATTGAATATGAATTGAACAGTTGTCTTACCATCAGCGGCAAGTGTAGCCATTGCTTCGGCCCATTTGGTGAAGTAGTCCACGGGTACGATAATATAAGCATACCCCCCAGCCGAGTGAGGGTTACACGTCATAAAATCAATGCCCCACTTTGCAAATGGACCAATGGTAATTATAGGATGAAGAGGTACAGGCGACGCACACATCTTGCGATAGATCTGGAAATCATGACATGTACAAACTGCAAAAATGCAGTCCTTGAAGATAGAAGGCCAGAAGTAACCACAACAAAGAATCTTCTATGCAGTGGCATAACCAGACATGTGACCTCCTCAGGTTCCATTGTGACAATCATTTAGGGCTTTCTCAGCTTCCTCAAGAGTCAAACATCGACAGAGTATGGAATCCACTCCAACACGATATAGTGTATCTCCGACTATACGATAAGGTTGTGACTAATGATGAATGTGTCGATGGGAATCCTTCGTCAACTCAAATCTGAAAGTAGAAGTCTGGAGATAGACGATGATATCACAGTACCAAGGATCAAGGGTGCTAATCAAGAAAAGTGTATCATCTGGAATGTATTCCTCAGAAGGAGACGAAGGAGATTCTTAAGAACAGATCAAAGGAATTGGATAAATGAAACCAGCTCTAAGAATATTTTCAACTTCACCTTTAATGGCAGCAGATTTTATAGGGTACACCTAACAAAGATGTTGGAGAACAGGCTTCGAGCCAGGGTAAGTAGGTATTTCATGCACCACTATACTAGGATCAATGTCGGGCATTTCCTCGTAGGACCATGCAAAGACATCATGAAACTCGTGGAAAAGGCTAGTATGAACTTGTACTTCATCGGAAGAACAGTTGACCCTGATATGGATGTTCTCGACGATTCCAGGTTTAACAAAAATTTCAATAGGCATCGTCTGTGTAATATTACTCAAGTTACCTTCCATAAAGATGTCATGTGTCAGAACAGGAATTTGAAGCGGAGGAGAAGGAACCTAAGATGAAAAATGCTCAAGACAAGTAGACATGGCCCCAAGGCCAGGCATGAACGAGGAACGATGATGACCATCATCCCATGGCAGATCCTCGAGAGACATAGTTTCCACGATGGCTTCATCGGAGGGAAACCCTTCTTTCAAAGGATTAAGCGAATCTGAATCGCCAAGCCAGGGGGATTGAGAATAAATTCCAAGAGACATGCTTAAAGGAGCATGATCAGAAGACATAGTTTCTAAAGCCGCAATGAGTTCACAATAGTTAATCTCAATCGGACTCAACGGCATCGAATCTCCGAAGGAATGGATCTGTTCAGGCGAAGGAATAATCCATGGGTCATCAGACCGAGAGATCATATGGATCTGAACAGTGTTTGGTGGAGGAAGAGGAAAAATACCCATGAGGGTAGGATCCTTAAAAACACATGGCCCTACGCTTTTGTAGGGAGTAGGAATCTGATCCACATATGGAACATTGTTCTTGGAAGAAGAGGTGAAGAAGGACAATTGATCAACAGTAACAATCTTTCCTTCGTGTGGAAATTTCAGAACACAAAAGAGAGTTGACGGAACACATAACATGGCATGAGTCCAACTGCAACCGAGGAGAATATTATAATTGAGTTTAGCATCAATGACTTCTACCTCTACATTGACTATCTTCCCTTTCAAAGTAATCGGTAAACTAGCAAGAAAACCTAAAGGCTTTGATTCTCTTCCATAAAATGCTTCAAGGGAATTTGGTGATGAATTCAGGGCTGGAGAACGAATATCTTTCCAGCACGAAGATGACATGACACAGGTTGATGCACCTTCATCCACAACTACTCGATGGATATCGAGACCATTAATAACAACTTGAATAATGAGCGCAATCTGATGCGGAAGTCGTGGAACGAAATTCTCTAAATCGAAAGCAAGAAGACTAATATCAGCAGGATCAATCCCGCCAATCGCAAATAACAAAGCTTTTCGTTGAGACGGACAACTCTGAAGTACTTCTAATGCAGACATCACGAATGGTGCCTGAGCTAAATCCTCAACAATATTGTAACGGTAAGCAGCTCGGGCGTTGGAATTATAAGAAGACTTGCAGAGTACACCTTTGGATGGTGGCCGTACAACGGATTCAGCATTGGTCATTTCAATTTCAAGAGGGCCAGTAACAGGTGGAGGAGGAGGACCATCAGCGATCTCCTTCCCCGTGGCCTGACGTGATCCAGTATAATATTTCGACTGAGTAGCAATAGAAACGGCTGCAGAACCATTCATCATGAACACCTAAGAGCCAAATAGGGCAGAGGACTGAGGTTGCTCTACCATCTGGGTCTGCTAAGATGGGAAGGGTTCTTTCAGAACGGTCAGATTTCCCTAGGTTCCTTTGAGCAATTGGCTCACTTCGAATCGTCTAGGATAGTCCTTGGTGAAGTGCTCGTCATCAGAAATCAAACAAGGGTACTTCGGCTTGCGTTGAGAACCATCGCCAGCACGAGGTTTCTGAGAATCCTGTTTCGGGGTATTGGATTTGGCCTTACCTTTACCCTTATTTTTACCTTTAGAAGAATTATCCATAGGATTGGCCTAAATGGAATTAACTTCTGCGAGTTTACTACAATTCGAGGTGGACTGAGAAGTAACATTATTTTAAGGAGTAAACTTCGGCTTCCCAGAATTTGAAGAAGAAGAATTTTGAGAAGTTTGAGACATGGAACCAATAATACCATCGACATATGGAGTCGCTGGTGGTTTAGAAGTTCCAGGTTGGGGGGCATCAGGCAAGATATCATACAATGCACCAGACTGAGAGTACACAAGATCAATGCACTGGGTGTAAGCAATGGCTTGTTCCTCGGTTACACATGCCCCCATAGCTATGTCTTTTGCAATCTGATTGACAAAGGACGTGGTGAACCAATGAGTCAAAATCTAATCAGGAATTTCAAATTTGATCTTGCGACAACGACGTCGCCACTCATGAATATGATCCGAGATAGCTCGGTCTTGTTTCAATGAAGTGAGGAGGTGCGTCCCGATCTCATAGCGGACTGGTAACTAAAAATGCCTAAGGAATGCCATGGCTAAAGAATTGAAGTCTTTGAAGACACCATGAGATATCTCAATGTACCACTTTGTAGTGGCACCAGTAAGATTTTGCTGGAAAAGATGAAACCGAATAGAATCGTCAACCCAAGAGTTAGAGGAACACCACAAATGGTAAGTCATAACATGTTCTTGGGGGTCTTCACCAGAATTTCTCTCAAATTTAGGACAATCACCAGGAATCTTGGTCAGAACCGGATGCTAATACGGGTTATGAAGAATGGGATCGTTCGTTAACGTTGACACATCTGTTAATTCCAACGTAGCAAGAAACGGTAATTGAGTGTTGAAATTCATCGGAGGTCTTTGATAAGGACATGTGTTTACATTCCACCCAGTCCGAGAGGGATTTTGTCCCCATACATTCTGTCCCGGACGATTCGGATCATAGGGGTTAGAAGCAGGATAATTCGGTTGATACTGGGGTTGAGGACCAGGATACTGAGTCGGAGTAGACCATTGAGGTCCTTGCTGAGCAGCATATGGAGTCTGCTGCGGAATGTAAGCATGGCTTTGAGGTTGATGATATACAGGTTGATTTTGAGGGTAAGAAACATGGGGCGCACTATATACGCACTGATATGAACCCTGATGGTAATAAGCACCTTGTGGTTGAGTAGGCGAACCCGGCTGAGAAGGTTGAGCGGGCTGCTGAGCGGGTAAACCTGGCTGACTATAAGTGGATATAAATGGCTGTTGAAATGATGTAACCAGCTGAGGAGCAGGTTGAATCGGTTGTTGAGCTGGTTGAACCGAGTACTGAGGGCCACCAAGTTCCCTTGTGGGAAAGGTTGGCCCGATGGTTGCGATGGACCAGGTTGTCCTTGATAACCAGGTTGATCCAGAGGAAGAGCGTAGGGTTTTCCTTGTGGCACAAATTTTTGTCCATACAAAACATGTGGTGGCGGTTGTGGTGCCAAATTTTGTCCCTGTGGCAGATAGTTTGTCCACCTAGAAGCATAAGATGGTCCTGGTTGATTCTGAGGTTGACCATACGGGCCGTAGGGTTGGCTGTGTTGGACCAAAGGTTGACCTTGTGAAGGTTGGCCTTGTGGACTGTAAGGTTGTCCCTGTGGACTAGAGGCAGGGCCCTGTTGAGCCAAAGTTTGTCCCAATGAGGGTTGTCCTTACAAGCCAGAGGGTTGCACAGGTAAGGTGGGTCCAAGATGAGTAACGGTCTAATTAGGATCATAGACAACCTAATAAGGATCAATAGGATGCAAATAAACAAGATTACCATACACATCATAATGATGCGAAAATGAATAAACAAGATTACCAACAGCATCATAGTGATGGAATCGAAGATTTCCAGGAGCTTGGAGCGACTGAGAACCCTGGGAGTTCTCCTGCTGAACAGCCAAAAGATACTATTCAAAAGCAAGACCACCAGGAATCACCGGGGTAGTGGAAACTGCACTAGAAGCAGGTGGTGCCTCTGCAGCACTAGATTGTGATCTACTAGGACCGGGATTAACAGGCCATGTAGGATTGAGAAAAATAGACCTATGAGTGTGAAAAGAACATGACGACTGAGTGGTAACAATTGGTGTGGATGAAGCCAGACAGACAGTCGATTCAACTGGGACTGATGTAACAGTAACCGACAAACCAGGTGTCGAAGGTGATAGTCCTAACAAAGGGAGTACCGAAATCTGAGGGGGAGTTCATGTACTGGATTGTGCTATGGATGCAACACCAGACACAATCTGACTCAAGGACCTATATCCAAGCGGAAGTGACACCGATGGTGAAGAAGACTGAGTAGAAACATGAGGGACATCTTCAGGAAAAATCTGATATTCTCCTGTAGAAACAGGCATTCCTTCACTACCAACAGGAGTGGATGAATCCATGTCTAACTCCGTCGTAATATCTTTGAAAATACTACGGGGACTAGGAGGTACGGCAGCAGAAAAAAATGGTGAGCCCTACGTAAGAGGAGGAAAATCTCATTCTTCCCCAAAACCAGACCAAGCACCAAAAGGAGGCCAATTGAATTCAACTGGCTCTTCAGGAGGAGATCAAGTAGCAAAGAGGCAAGACAGAGACGGGAGATGATAGCTGCGCGAAATCTCGGTGAGACACAGTGTGGATTGAGGGGTTTCAAAAGAAAACTTCGGGAAAGAACCTGCAGGGAGGGGTAGCGAGGACGGCGAAAACTAGTAGTTCCGCCACCATGGCTATATATCAAAATAGAAAGGAAAATGAGAGGTCGATCGAAGACTCCAAGATCAAAAAACAAGGACGAGGCCCAAGTAATAAAACTTTAATGGCCGTGTGATCATAGGTGATTAATTTTATGATACTTCAACGAAACTAGATTTTGTTGTTTCATTTTTTAAAGAGTCGAGAAACGAGGCCAAAGATGACTCTCGTCACTTTCAATTTTAAAGCGAGTGTGAAAGGACAAGTGCTCGACGATCTCTTCTTTTTGAAAGAGTCATGAAAAGATCAAAATGATTGCTGCTGGAATACTAAGCGAGAGGGTATGCCGGGTTTTAGTGAGCTGCCATATACACCTTGGTGATCAAATGAGAAGCTGAGAAATGACCGAGGACTTGACGTGTACCTGCGGGTAGTCTCCCATAATGTTGTGTTCGGTGATATCACATTTACAAGGTAACGAGACTACGGCTTCCCTATGGATAAAAGGATTGCAACCTAGAGGGGTCTCTCTATATGCTGCGATGATACGAGCACAAGCTGGTACTAGCGGCGCTACTAGAGCCAAATGGCATGACATGACAACTACTAGGTTTTTAAGGCACGCCGAACACGTCTCTAGCCTAGACCACTGAAAGATGTTTTGCTAGGTTTTCGCGACTGCTTCCTTGGGTTAATTAAATTAATTTTAAAGTTGATCTTGGATTATGTTTCGTTTTAGGGCCCTATCGATTTTGGATCTCAAAATTCCAAATGCAATCTATGTAGAAAATGAACATCATTTCCGATTCAATGAATGCTAATTACGATAAGGATAGAGAGATATTTCAAAGCAAAATCAAACAACGAAAGTAGGTGGAGAAGAAATCCACCTAATGCATCTTAACACATGATCGAACAGAAAATGAAAACTCTTTCTGAAGTAATCGATCAGCTTCAGTTATGCAAAAATACAATTTCACTTTTGGTGCAAAGAAAAGAATACAAAATATGTCCAATGAAAGAAAGCACATGATGCACTAATTACATGAAAAATTGAAAACAAACACTAGCTTAAGTGTTGCGTAGGAATTGAAATTGAATGACTCAATAAAACACAAAACAAAACCACCGAAAAGCACTCAAACTAATGTCACAATCTTTCAAACCAAAGAGAAAGTTTTTAAAATGATCTAAAACAAGCAATGTAATCTGTGCTTGGATGCAATAAGAGAAAAATCAATCGAAAAAACGAAATGATCATTCAACCATAGCAATCACTCAAAGGAATCGAGAGAAATTTGGTGCGATCAATCCAAGAAGGAGACTAACAACAATCAAAAGCCGACTTCGGATTCTCACCACAGGAAGGATCGATGTACCAAACCGATTAAAAACCCTAAGGCCTTAATTACACCTTTGATAAGAAGATGGAGAAAAATGAGCCGGGGAAAAGCAAGTCGACGACATTCCAAACGGTACGAAAGGCATAATCACACATAAAAAACAACCCGGACAAGCAGCTGATTGACCAAAGAGACTCATTAAGGTTGTCAAAGCAAACCCTACGAGGAGTTGGTGTGACTATAAAGGCTGCAATCTACGCCATACGGGAGGTTGAGCGTGACTACTAAAGAGAAACACCGCACCAATTGGCGTGAGTGTTCAATGACGGAAAGAGAAAAAGCGCAGCCAAAGCACCGAAAGGAATAACTATGCTAGAGAGGAAAAACCAAAGGCGGAATGAGCGAGGAGGAGTCCAATCTTAGGCATTCTAGGAAGTTGGGCTGAGGGATGTAAACTAAGCAAAGAAAACTAGAAAAAAGGACAAGGATAACTAAATCAATCATCGAAAACTAACCCAACAAGATGAAACGACAAACTTGCACTAATCCCCGAGTGGAAGTCACCAATTCTTTCAAAGCGGAAATGGAAATCCATCTTTGCGGACAAAGATGATGCCCCTGGCAGCCTAGAGACGGTCTAGAAAACAAAGGGACATGCTAAAGTGCTGGCTTCCTAATTATTGAATAGAACAAGAGAACACGGTAGGTACGTACCTGCGGAATCCAACGACGTCGATTTGTTGCTGTAGTAGTGGCGGCCTCTCGCTCCGCATCGACCAAGTGATGCAATCCTTTCGCCATTACGCTTGGATACTTGCACATAGAAAAAGCACACGAACATCATACAAGATAAAAACATTTCATTCATAACTATTATCCGAGTCAAAGAGGGCTAAACACTATTGCACCGCTAAACAAGCGTCATAACACAAAGAAGTTGGTCCAAACGGTAGTCATGTATATAAATGAATAGAAGTGAGAGTTACAACCTTTGATGCTGTGATGTTGCGGTCTCCTCCGGCGTTTAGCCAAGGGCACGTACGCAAGTGACTCGTCGGAGGTAGTCCGCCAGGGATGAAGGCATGGGCGCAGCTCTCTTAGAGAGTCATGGACTCAAAGCTTCCTCAATGTGTCCTTCTTGTTCTACTCTTCTCTGCTACCAATTGAGCTATAATATGTTTAATTCTCCAAGTTGTAGCTAGCTTGTTTTCAAGATAGATAGCTTCCTTTTATAGAGGAAAAGGAGGAGGTCAGAGATTCCTACAAAAGGTACGTAGGGAGGCCTATCCTTTAGGGAGGTTCCCATAAGAGGTGGAAACCATAAACCTAAAGGAGGTAGTTTGTGGTTTATCGGTTCACTCTCCCAGTGACTCATCCTCGGAGCGGTTGAGAGTGGAGATCTCCACCTCTGACACACTAAAAAATATTCCATAAATAGCCTGGCATGGGTGGCAAACTGGGACGGTGCAGTCGCGCAGCCCAGGTGTTAATTTTCCTCTTTGAGCGCGAGGCATAGTGACTACACGCCCGAGGAAAAAACAAGGGTTTTTAGTCTTTGCTCGAATTGTCTGTGACGAAGGAATATTACTCTCATGCGAAAGGGTCACGATGATGGTCTTTGCAAGGGCATGACAACTGGCTTACGAGTCACGAAAATGACCACTCAATAGGGCGAGATGATGCGAAAATGAGAATTCTATGTAACACATCAATACGTGGAGAAAGTATCAAATCTAAGCCTAAAATATTTTAACTCATTTAACAACTCTCTTCAAATAGTGCATTTCATGTCGATGGGAAAATAATCCCTCATTTATCTAATTCAATCCTTATTACATTAAAGAAAATTAAATTGAATTAAATTAAGGGAACCCAATCCCTTTGGTAGAATTTGGTAAGACCTTCTAGGGCTTTTTGATTTTTGAGGAGATGCTCCTACATAAAACTCCCAAAGGTAAAATAATTCATAGACTTATGTTCTTAACTCAATATACTTGGATTTTTGTGAAACGCCTATTCACCATTAATTTAAAAAAAGCCGAGCGTATAGATGGTCACTCCCGCAGACTCACTGGGCTATTTTTCCGTAGATAGGCCGAAGTTTCGCTTCTATATTTATTCCATGTGGTGGTTCGGTATTTGCGATGGTTCGAGTCTCCACGTGAGCCCGATCCGAGGGCCGTCTGCTACTGCGAGGATTACGATGGCACTCTACTCCTCCAAAGCCACTTGTATCTTTGCCTATCACGGTGACGTAGGTTCGCCTGGATCTGTTTATATTCTGACGTCTCTTTTATGGGAGCTAGACTCCAAGCAATGTCGGATATGTGGAGAGCCGACCCTTGCGGAGAGATGACATGGTTCTTTGAGGAACCAAGGTTTTGAGTTTTCACTCTTTTGTTTTTGGCGGCTTTGGTTCGGAGCTTCTCTTGTCTTCATTCTCCTACGGTCTTCACGGCTCGTGGCTCACGGTTTCTGCAACCTTGTGCTACTCGAAATGGGATGTGGGTTCTTCACGTGCGAGGGGAGGAATGGATGGAACGTAGGAACTTGTTTGGGCAAGTAATTTTTCCTTTTACTGATCTTTGTGGTTATATGCTCTGTTATAGATGCATGTGCTTGGAAGTTTACTTTTTAGTATTATTGTGGATAAGGCTGTCGGGTTGGGGTGGCGGGGTTTCCCCCTGCGGCGCTTTGAGACTCATAAAAACTTGGTGCACTACGCACCTTTTACGCCCCCTATTTCCCCACTTTGTGGTTACTGGGTTCGAGGTTGATCATATGTTTCCTGCCAATGCGGGACCATGGCTTCAAAGATTCAAATGTTGGAGGGAGTCTGCCTATTGCTGGAGCCACGTTTCCGAGTTTTCTTAAAAACCATTTCGAAGGCTAAGATCTTGTGGAGTCAGGGATTTGGATGCGGTTTTTAGGCTGTAAATTAAAATACCAATTGCAATAGGAATTTGTGCGAAATCGGAGTCCTAATCGGTGATTTGCGGGAAAAGTCGATACGGGGAGAAACCCCATTAAAAAGCCTCCAACATAAATGGGAACTCTGCTTACTGCCATGACCTTAGAGGCTTACGGGCACCGCGCGCGGGGGTTATCACCCCAACTATATCCTCGATCAGCTTTGCTAAAGGATAGACCTCCTTCAAAATATTATTTAAGAGGCCAAATATGTTGCCACGAGTCGGAGACAAGTTCCAGCAATCCGTTCCAGGACCTTTACATTGTGTTGTGGAAAAAAAGGGGCAAAAATCTAGTAGCGGCCGGCGAGGAAATACCGGAAGTAAATGTTCTCCAGCACATTGCAATCAAATTCCATTATATGCTACTTCAGTGGATTTACTAGCCAAAATACGAGAGAATTAAATGCATGGATTTACCAAAAGCTGGAAGAAAAGAATGTGCCATATATCTATGCGCAAAAGGTGTGTGTGTTCATTTGTCGATCCAAAAGACTACAGTCATGTCATAAATGAGGGACCATGGTTACGAGGGTTGGCCTCTTTTTTCGCATGGTTCCCGGGTTTGATGCAAACATAATGGTGGTCACAAAAATTTCTGGTGTGGGTAGGGTTACATAACCTTCCGCTCCCTTTCTACCGGAACACACTAGGTACTAGAAGATGTGGGGAATTCTTTAGGAGCTTTTGCGAGAAGTTGGGCGAGAGAGAAATGGGAAAAAGGGATATTCATTTTTTCTTATATACTGTGTGGATATGGACCTATGTGAGGGATTTCGGGCCCAGGTATCTTTCTTTCACACAAAAAATTTGAAGTGGACACAAAGCTTTAAACTTCAAAAATATAGCTTTCCGGATTCGGGGTGTGCCACCAAACGGGTCACTTACAAAATCTTGCATACGATCCAAGAAAAGAACAAGCAGGGAAACCAAAAAATGAGAGATTGGAGAGTTTGCATACTCCCTCGAAAGGATGAAGGTGAAGAAATGGAGGAAAGCAGGCCTGGCGTACTGAAGTAGAAAATCAACACGGTAATCTAGAAAAGAGAAGCGGAAGGTGTGGAAGAACATAATTTTTCGGTTGAGGATCCATACACAAACTCTATTTTTCGGCCACTGATACTCTCATGGAAGAGAAGAATAATAGTCAAACATTTGTGGGCACAAATCGTTCACATATTTTTGACATTTCTGACTCGAGATAAAGAAGCCCCAAATAGAAAATTGTAATAATGTCTTTCGCACGGGTTAATGCCATGCCTTACGATTCTGTTCTGATTTGGAAAAAAGTCTAGAAGACACGCCATGACAAAAAAAGCATGTGTGCTTGAAATGCGATGTAATTTTAGTTTTTATCTTTAACTTGGTGAGCTTTGCACTGCTTGGCGTGAGTCATGTTGTTGGGTCCAGTGGGGACTTTCTACCGAATGTTGCGACATCTACTCTTGTAACTTTTCATTGTTTTTAATAGAAATTCTTGCTTTTTGCAGTGGAAAAAAGACTTCCAATTTCTTCTATTATACTTTAACTAGTTGTAACTCTTATACCTAGTTGTTTAACACATTTCTCATTTGAAATTACGTCTTCTACTTTCTCGTCTTCTTGGGTACCAAACTCTACTCTTTTTTTGTCCCACATTATTTTCTTCCTTTCAGCATTTTCAACAAATTGTATTTGGATGTTGAACTTCCACTTGGAAAGTCTTCCTTACTAACTATCTGTCTTCTTTGTTTCTTCTTTTTGTTGGTCCATACCATTCTTGCTCTGCTTTTCATTTGAGTAATTCGCTTCTATGTGAATTATTTTCATGGATGTTATTATATATTAAATATATGCATCCCCTCACTAACATTGTTAGCCCACAATACCTTCTACAATTACATGGGTGTCTTGCCAATGTTTCAAAACATTTGAGACTTTTCTCCATGCATCCTTTACCAAATCCTTTGTCTTGTACTTACATATGCACATTTTGATGCTTGATTCAATCATTAGAATAATTTGTTGCAACCAATATTCTTTGTTTATCTTATATTTTACATCAATCCACAGGTTCCTTAGCTTTTTGAGTCTCGAGATTGTAACATATATTTCCTTTATTATTTTTCATTGTCCATGTGTCCACTATTTTGATTTGGATTTTCCCCAACTTCAAAATTAGTTAATTCCAGCTTGATACAAGGACATACAATCACATATTTCGTGCTTCCATTATTGCTTTATTTTCCCATGTTTCCTTGGCTTGCAAAAGTATGTTTTTGAGATTTTCGAGATACTGTCGATTTGAACTTTATGCTTTGGTTGTATTCAGTGGAATATTCCATATTTTCATTGCCTTCCTAGATAATCCTTTTATTTCATCTTTTCTCTTGTGTAGATGACAAAAATATGTTCATGGGTTTTCAAAACATACTTAAACCCATGCTTACTAAACTTATCTTTCTTCAATATTCCCTTAGCAACACATTAGGGAAGAGTTATAAAAACCCTTCTTTCTTCTTTCCAAAATTTTAATTCGTCTAGCTACCTTATTTTGTCTTCTTGCTCTTGTAAAATGGAGTCACTACTTTCATACTGTAAAACTCTTGTTCTTGTTTGCATTTGCAAGAAAAGCAAATATATTTCCAAAAACATCTTGTCCCCCATTTATAAAAGTATACGCAGCAGAAATATTATACTCCAATTTATACATTTAACATTTGGAAATTTTTAAAATATGAAATCATATAATATTTCACACCTATCTTCTCCTTAATTCCTTCCGAATCATCTCTCACAGTTCTCATGCTACTTGGTGTGTACATGAAATAATGGTTTTTTCATTCTCTCCATTCTCTTCAAAACTTGTTTGATATTTCCCTATCTTAGACAAATCTCCTTTGTCTTCTTTGCGCTCAGAATATTGTCTCGGTTCTAAAATCTCCTCCTTGCATTTCTCTTTAACTTTACTTTTCGTACACAATCATGAATTAGATCGGAAAATATACCTACAAGAATACTCTTTGAAATGTTGTAGAATTGCATTAAATAACGCAAAAGGAAGTACCCTATGGGCATATGTACCCCATGGAGCATGTCGAGAGTTAGCTTTTTCTTGATTTTCTGAGTGCGAAATGGATTTTGGTTGTGTCGACTAAAATCATCAAGAAATGAAAATTATTTGTTACTGCTAAGGTTTCTAGTACTTGATCTATAAAAGGTAGTGAAAATTTATCTTTCAAGGTAGGTTTATTCAATTCCCTATAATCAATTCACACTCTCCCATTTCCCATTCTTCTTTGGAATAATCACAAAAGGGGGAAACCCATTGACTATCTCACATATCGGATAAATGAAATTCACATTAAGTAACTTTTGTAATTCCTCACTGAGATAATTTTATCTCATGTTAGGGTTCATTATTCTCTGAGGTTGTCTAGCTGGTTTTGGCATGTTATTGATTATAAATATGATGCATAAATGTTTTAGGATCAATTTCGTTCATATCGGTGTATTCCCATGCATATGCGGAAAAGTGCAGTTTTTGTAGCATCTTTATCGACTTTCCCTTTTTAAATTCTTCCAAGTTGTTATTGATGTTTAATGTTTTACCCTAGAAAAGATTTATACTAAAGAGTTGCCAAACTTTTCCTTATAATGTAAATTCATTTGATGCAGGATGTGATAAATATTAAATATTACATTGTTCTTGAAAAACTTTGATACTTGCTCACAATATGAAGAATACTAATTATTGTTTATAAAATTTATTAATTGATCTTCCTCATCTATTTGTGAAAGAGTAAATATTGGTTGAATATCATCGAAAAGTCTTCATATCATCATCTGTCCAAAACTTCACTTTCCTAATTCGGTTATTGTTTGCGACGGTGGATACTGATGTGAATTTCTTAGTATATGCACCATCGAGGAGATATGCATATCGCTGGATCTACAACTTACGAATCCATCGATTTGTAGCTGGTGAAGGACTAGCAAGGATATATGGATCACCTCCTAAATTATTTTATCGAGAATGCGGAGATCGGGGGCAAAAATTTTCTCAAAATTCAAAGTGTTTAGAATGGTGTGGAACACTGAGCCGAGCAGCAGTAGGCTCATCACCCCTAATTACGGTAGTGCTTTCGTCGAGGTGACTCTATGTAAGAGTTAAAAGCCACTTAACGCCGATTTCAAAACAAGAAAAAGGCGGGCAAATGATGACGGGGGATGTTGACTAGGCATCCCATACGGCCCGGTCGATATATATGTACAGAATATTCCTTGGAATATTCGAAATGGGCGAATGTGGAGCGCCACTTTTCTTGTTGTGATTAGCTTTTGAGGTGTGTTGGCGAGTTACGATTGGTTGTTGTGAGAGCTAATGGGATGCTAACGTGTGTCTGCTTTGGAGGGCGCACGTGCCCATCCCGAAACGAAATTTGGTTGAGTCGGGAAGGGTCGGAAATATTAAATATATGAGTGTGCGTAGAAATTTTAGCATGGGCGCGAGGCTCAGCCTGCGCGACCTCCCACTTACCACCATGCCCACGATTTACCACCAAACCACCACCATATGTCTTAATAGACATGGGGTGAAAATCCTATTTGAAGTTTCAAAATGCGATGGGTGGGGAAAGAATGCCAACCCCTCATACATGTGTGTGGTGCTTGAATAGGAAACGAGGGCCGGTGCTAATAGGGCTTAACGAGCACCCAGCACGACTGTGTACATGCTTAGCACTTATTAACTTTGCTGAGTTTATTTCGGTGGAGTTTTGAGAGGAGCACCTTGACTTGGGAGAAATTTGTTAAGCAACTAACTCTAGTTAACTCTAGTAACGAGATTTGGTGGAGGTTTTCTAGGAGAAACTATCGGGATGTCATAACGTGGGTATTTTTAGGCCAAATTAAGTACACGAAGGAGGCTGGGCATGCCATTTGTTAGCATTATGGACTCATTGGAGCGAGGATTCGAGGAGGTAGAGAACACTTCTTGATGGTGTTTTTCTCCACTTGAAGATAAAATATGCACTAGGGCCACACAGGAGAGGAGGCCATGCCTAGAGGACACACAGCGAGACCCGATTGAAGAACTAGAATAGGCTACTCGGGGGGTTTGTATGGATCGCCTCGAATCTTTGTTGTCACTTCAGTATTTGTAAGACGGAAAGAGCAGAACGGAGAGGACAAACATCAAACCACTTTGGAGTCCAAGACCCTAGCCTTCCTAGACTTAGAGAGGGCTCTCTCTCGTTTTATGATTTAACTTGATGAATATAAGTGTTGATATTGAGCTAGTTATAGAAATTATGAAGGTTGTTTGTTTGTTTGATTGTGTGGTTGAATGAGATAGAGGCATGAAACTAATCCATTAGGCTATGGAGTCATAAAAGGTTGAATTGTGCATCATCTTTTCACACGGCAAGCTAACAATGCCAAAAGCTGGATCTTACTAGCGAGTGTGAAATGGGAAAGGAGGAGGATATTGAGGTTTAACTTAAATGCGAGAGAAAACTATCTCTAAATTCTACATTCGAGGGTCTCGAGAGGAAAACATTAAGATAGCAAACACGAGACAAAATTAAGGTGCTCTCTTTGCAAATCTAATCTGAAATTTTCTGTTTTGAAATCAAATAAATTGGTGCACGGCATGAAAAAGACAAAGGAAAAACATTAACACGAAGGAAAAAGCATCACCATTAACATAGCTCAAAGAATCCTGCGAACGGTCTCTTATTATTGATACCCATCTCAAGCAGTTACAATGCTCCAATAGTTCTTCTGATACAAGTTTCGGCGGGGGTCCAATTTTCCAACCTTCCAGACCCTTAATCTTGCTAAGGTGTGTAGTATTTATCTAAAGACTAATTTGGTTAACCTACCTTACTTGAAAACATTTCATTGATTAAAATTAAGCAAGAAATGGACAAATAGTGCATGAAAAACACGATCGAAATCCCTGACGACAACAACACTTCCTTTGGAATTAATTTTGGGAAAATATTCATAGATCCAAGTGCTTTGATGGTTCTTTGTAAGATCAAAAAATAAGCTTGGAGGTGGTTGTGATGGTCACAAAGAGGCAACCAATGAGTGGCTTTCACATACGCCTTGTTTTTCAGAAAAGACGTTGGGTAAACAAATTTGGTGTAGTGCGGCCACTTTTCATTGATTGGTTATGGTGTTGATGTGTTCTCTCTGCCTTTTCTATTTTTGTTGTTATAACATAAAAAATTTTGTAAAAACACCTTACCCAAGTCAAGCTTTTCGATCTATTTCCTTCCTTTAGTAACGTTCATCCTGCTGCTGCCTTTTTCCCCTTGTCGGGTCCTACCCGAGTCTTCTGTTGTGTTTTTAGCCTATTTCTTCATAAATTGGCGCACAAATCACATCCACCGGACTTGAAAATATTTATGCCTTTTTCTATGAAATACATCGCATTCGTGCCAACATCACACTTTGCATGACGCAAGACTTAATTTTCCCTAACACTCAAACTCTTTAAAAACTTGCGATGCGCAATGTGCGATCGGGCCCCAATTCATCGTTTTAACATTTTACCTTTGCAACTTATCTTTTAAGTTTTGCAATTTTTCGATTGTGGTCCGAGTCCAACGTATCGCACATTGCACTTCACCAACTTTAAAATTTACCCTTTGCACCTATCCTTTAACATTTGCAATGTGTGCATGCGCGATTAGACTACCGTTGTCGCATATCGTACTTTGGAGATTATATCATGAACTTTTGCACTACCTTTGGAAACTTGTGTCATGTGATGAGGAAGCGAAAGGTTTTTAAGAGGATAATGATTGGGTGACTGATGGTCGTTATATAAAACCGAAGTTGGTTTTCGAGTGGGCCTAAGGTGGTAGGCGGTATTGTGAAAGGGGGGTGCGAAATAACTATGATTTGACGTGTGGGAGTAGGCCCAAAATTGAAACTTCCATTTAGGACACCTTTATGGTTAAAGTTCGAAGGCTAAGGGAGGAGGTGCGAAATGCATCAAAACACCATCGGGATGTGGAGGTGGGGAACATAGATAGTTAACGCGGATGGGTCGGGCGGGTGATGTGAGGGTGGAGTCGGGGTATAAGAGATGAGGGGTAAGATGAAACTTGGGATAAGAGAAATAAAAAGGGTGGGGTAAGGATATGCAACATGGTCGCGTGAGGATGAAAACATACCATAAGGTACCAACTTGACAAAAATCATCCCTTTTCGGATCTTTGAGGCAAAATTTGATATTTTTGCAGTTTGATTATAGGGAAAAAAAATCAAGCGACTTTTTAGGTTGCCCTACTTATAGTATGAAATTTGCATTTTCCTTTTTAAATATCCTCTTTTCTTCTTCTTTTGTTTCTCTTTTCTTTCTTTGGAAAAAGAATTGAATATTGACATCTATGTACAATATGAAAAATTTGCAAAGAAGAGTACACGGTCACCTTGAGAATCTGTAAATTACGAGGGTTCTAACGAGTGGCTCCGGCTGAGGATGGCGGCTCCTTCGGGAGGTGTCAATAACACCATAGACTAGTAGCACAGATCCATTGGGTTGATCCCACGACTTGTATCTTGATAAATAGCAACTTAGTGACTAGAAACTAGGCTGATTGTTCCTCCCCGACTTTGAAAATAAAAAATAGAACACATGCTTGGCCATCCCGGCTTAATAGCATGCTGAAATCTTAGCTGAAACTAAAATTGAACTTATCACTATGATCCATGAAAGTGAACATCTTGTTGTACCTTGAAAAAATTGAATGGTGAGACTAGAATTGTCTTTCGAAACTAAAGTCTGGCACTGACTTGATTTGAAAATGAAAAGAAATCTAACACTATTATTTGAAATATGCTCAGAGTGTTGATCTTGTTTTCACCTCTACCTACAATCTACTAAAATGGTTTCCCTTCTAAACAATACAATAATGCCGAGTGAATCCAGTCAAGAAATTGTTCTAATATCTTTGTTCTTTCATTTCTCTTCACCATGTTCGGAGACAAAGTGACAATGGTGTTTGATAGAAATTCTCGGCTTGATATTGTTTATATGGATCTTGGTACCTTTGAAAAACAAGCTGACATGCCGAAAATATGTGTTGTCTTTTGTAAAGAAAAAATTCCTCCATATAGATAGCCAGCTGGATCAGAATACTCTTGATTTATTTACAGGTATTGTGACTCATCCAACTCGGCTTCATTGTTAGGTCCCTGCATTACTAGTATAGTTCCTTATTGTTGTTAGTGTAACCCCCTTATTTTTATTGTTGTACCACTGAAAACCATATTGTTATTGTTGTGCCCTTACATTTATTATTGTTATGTCGGCTAGGATTACATTGTGGCCCCATGGACTCCTATATATAGAAAGGAGGTTTGTCATTTGTATCATCCAAGAATTGTACATTTATGTAATGTATTGTAGGTTTCCCCCTCGAAGTGGCTTATTTCTAAGGCGTTGATATCTCTTTTCTTCTATTTTTGGAGTTGGTTTCATAACATTTGGTATCAAAGCTTTGGATTCTAGGGTTTAGCTACTCTAAACGAGGCCATCGTGGAATTTTTCACTATAATTTTTTTATAAAAAGTTTCGAGTAGAAATATTTATAGAGCAAAGTAGAAATCTATGGAACTTCTTGTACAAATTTCAGATCTTGGTTCACAATATTTTCGGAGATATGATCGTGGAAGTTAGGGTTTTTTCGGGCTCCCAAATTTCATCGGAAAGAGGTGACCATGGGAAAATAGTCATAACTCTCTCTGCGAGTGTCGGATTGGAATTATGTAAAAAAGTGGCCTCAATCACACGGTGTAGTTTCTAGTATATCAATTTTAGAGCCGAAGGAGGAAACAATGACACGTGGCACATTGTACGAGTTACCTCTACTAAACTAGTCCATAATTAGGTCATTGTGGGAGATTGGGCATAACTTTTACTTGAAGAATCCAAATAAGGTTAAACCTGTCGCATTTGAAGAAATTCATAGTGTTACTACGGGGCCTAATTTTAGATATTAAAGATACGAAATCACGAGAGATAATTCAATTTCAATATCTAGCTCCTCAAAAGAAAGAAAAAGGTGTGTATTTGTTTTTTTAAGATTGCATAAGTCTTTGTTTGAAGAATCAAATTGAATTGATTCCAAGGAATATTGTAGAATAGATATCGGTATTGGGTTCTAAAATGCCCCCTAAAAAATAATTCAACACCCATTAAGCCTTCGAGAAGTCTCTACTATAGCTCATGAAGATGAAGAAATGCAACATGACATATCAAAATTACAAGAGCAAGTGCACCAAATTTCACTCTCGCAAAGAGAAACAAAAATGAAATGTATGTTTTTGAAGAAAAGCGTGGAAGCTAAGATGGATGGTTTGAAGAAAGGTGTGGAAGCTATGATGGATGGTTTGAAGAATGGTGTGGAATAAAAAAATGGAAGGTTTGAAGGATGGTTTGGAAGAAAAAAATGGAAGGTTTGAAGGAAGACATGGAAGGTTTGAAGGAAGGTTTGTCAAAGTTGATACAAGAAATGATTCCTAATAGCGAAAATATAGTAGAGAAACTCATGATGAGAACAAAATAAATTTTAATCGTGATTTCATAAAAGCTGTAATGTTGGATTTAGAACCACCATATTCCAAAGATGGATATGAGGAAGTTTGATGGCAAGGATCTAGTAACATGGATACTACGAGATGGAGCAATATTTTGATCTCAATAATGTGCAAAACACACAAAAAGGTACGCATTGAAACTTTACATTAGAACAAAAATACATTTTGTATGGTATCAATGGCTTTTCTCCTAGTAAAAAAAATTCACTTGGTCGATTTTTTACGGAGGAAATTATAACACATTATGAGGATACAAAGGAGCAGCCTGCCTTCTTTAGCCAATTGATAAATCTCAAACAAAAAGGGTTCGGTGGTGGAGCACATTGAGGACTTTAAAAAATTGAATATAATGGTAATTGATATTCCATAGGAACACATGATTAATGTCTTCATGGGGACTTTAAAGGATAACATCCAACATGAAGTTCGCGTAAGAACTAATTCATTGGAGAAGGCATTCGGGTTGGCAAGAAAAAATTGAATATAAAATTATGGCGACAAGGAAGCCTACCACTCACATCTATAAAGATGGAAGTATTGCTACTCCTAGACTTCCATAACCTACAAGGTTGAAACCAAAACAATTGGAAGAAGAGCAAAAAGGGCTTTTCATAGTTGTGATAGAAAAATACACTAAAGGTCATAAGTGTGTTGAGAAGAAACTATTTTACATATATTGTGAAGAGGAGGAAGAAAATGAACAAGAAACTTCAAAAGAAGGATATACACCAAGAATCAACCCTAGAAGAAAGAAATGAGTCCAAACATATCATGAAATGCGTGCTGGAAAGAATTACCATCCTCAAACTCTCAAGATAGAAGGACATATGAAGAAGAAAAAGGTAATAGTGTTATTTGATTCGGGTAGTACCCATAATTTTATTCATTGTAAGGTAGCGAGGAATTGAATTGTTTCCTACGCCCGACACGAGAATGTCAAATGATGGTTGCAAATGGAGAACTATAAATTTCTCGCGGAAAATGCTTCATAATATCAAGCTAGCCATGGGGGAATATGTATTGAATATTCCAATGCTTTCCATCCTAATGGGAGGTGTTTATGTTGTACTAGGGAGTACAATGGTTACAATCTTTGGGGGATGGTAGCTTTTAATTTTCAAGAACTTTTCTTGAAATCGGAAGGAAAGAAATCGAATTTACGGGGTATTGCGGGGGAAGCTAGGAAAGATAATAGCTCTAATTTCATGAAAAAATCTTACGAATAAATAACAACGGCGTAATTGCACAATTATTCTCACTAGAAGTTCCAACATCAAAATCATCTATTTCTCCATATCTCCAAAAATTCTTGGACAATCATTCCAAGGTGTTTGAAACTCCCAAAGGACTCCCACATATTAAGTGATCACGATCATGATATTCATTTGATTCACAGGAATTTTTCTTCCAAACATTAGGCCTTACGAGATATCCTTATGTCCAAAAGAGCGAGAAATTGAACTTATGATTGCAAAAAATGTTAGAGGCTAGTATAATTCAACATAGTCAAAGTTCTTTCTACGAGTCCCGGTGGTATTGGTGCACAGAAGGATGGATCATGGCACATGTGCGGATTATAGGAGATCAATAAGCTCATTATTAAAAGATAAATTTCCCATTCTGTGATTTATGAATTATTGGATGAATTACATGGAGCAATTTAATTTACCAAGTTGGATATTCATTCAAGATATCATAAAATTAGAGATAGTGAATATATTTCGAAAAATAGCATTTCGAACTCATGAGGTCATTATAAATTTTTCAGGTAATGCCTTTTGGCCTGCAAGTGACACCTTCTACATTTCAAGGGTTGATGAATTACATTTTCCAAACCCTTCCTTAGAAAAATTTTTGCTTGTATTTTTTGATGATATACTAATCTACATCATGTCTTGAAAGGATCATGTTCAACATGTTGACATGGTGCTCAAACTATTGGAGGAAAGCAATTATATGCAAAAACATCCAAATGTTTCTTTGGAGTACAAGAGGTGGAATATCTAGGTCATATTGTATCTCATTAATGAATGGAAATTCCCAATAACCATAAGTAGTTGCGCGGATTTCTCGCGTTAGCAGGGTATTATTGCAAGTTTGTTAAGAATTATGGGAGAATAGCAGCGCCTCTAACAACATTATTGAAGAAATATGCATTTTCATGGACTCATGAAGCAACTAAGGCCTCTAAACATCTTAAAGAGGTAATGTACCTAGCACCAAACTTCACAAAAACCTTTATTGTGGAATTTGATGCCTCATGTTGGATGGATAAGTTGTTCTTGCTGACAGAACAAACCTCCCAAGTGTCCTACAGACAGCTAACAACAAACAGACAAACAAAAACTATTTTCTCTAGATAATGTTTGATTCGGAATTAACTATAAGCGGGGTTTTGGAGACCTACCTTGGTCCATCGGCATCTTCTTTCCGGTTGCTTGAAGGAGTCGTCGTCAAATACGCAATCAAAAACATGGAAAAAATTAATAGCACTGCGCATAGGATAAACTAATTCACGAATTACATATCTATCAAGATGATCAAGTAATTCGAGAAATAAGATAATTAATTAAATAACCCATTGATAAAACATGATTAACAAGCTACTTAATTAAAGAACTCATTGAAAAAACGATATTCATTCGTATTATCTTTAATAAATAAGAGGCCTTACAACCATGTTCGCCTTGATGTCGTATAGGCCTTCTGGGGTAGGAGCGAGCGTTTCCCTTTACTCTAACAAGATTTTCAATCTCTCATCTAAAATGCACATGGGTGTGTAATCATTCCCATATAATGATCGATTAAGAGGTCCGGGTTTCTCTGACATTTCTCCTCAAAAATTCTCAGAGTCTAACTCCCTTTGAAGTTGTACTATGGCTTCAATTTATAGGAAAAAGAAGAGAGGTTATGGTTCCACATAGAAGGGATATAATTCTCTTTTGAAGGGTTGAGCTCCTAAATCAAGGGGTAGGCTCCCATAATGGAGGAATGAACATACATGATAGGAGCAAACCTTCAAGCTGGATAAATTTTTTTCTAGAAGCTTCTATGTTTGTTCTTTGGGCTTCTAAATGTTACTGCGCTTCATTTTACCTTTACGGAGTCCGCACCCTTAATGAAGAAAAAGTGTGTTTAGCTCGCATGATTTAGAGAAAAAAGGTGCGGCACAGTAGGGAAATTTTAAGAAAGTGCGGTACAAGTGTTTTTAAGACTTTTTATGAGCTTTTCTCTCAATTTCAAGGCTTGATTTAGGAACTTTAATGTTGTAGACTTCTAAGGGAGTACTAAAATGTCATAGTGACAAATTTTAGTGTAAAAATTTCCCCCTAAAGTGCGAAGTTTGAAAACATTCGAAGAGTGATGTGCTTTATCATTTCAAGGATTAGCTTTGTGGACACCCCAATCGGAATCATAGTATTCAATACAAAATCTATATATATATCATCACTTAGGTAGGCATTCCCATACTCGAGATCCAAACTAACTAAACTTGTTACGATACATAAATGATTTTAATATTACATCAATAGTGTAAACACAACATGGGCACAACCATCTATAATGAATAGTCTCTTTTGTATAATGAATAATAAAAACTCCTCATAGCACGGATGGTGGAAACTAGATCGAGGTCTTGATTTCTACTTCCCACGAACTGGTACGTTTCTATCCATGCAATTAAATGTGTTGAAGTCGAACATGGTAGAACCCACTTGATTACTAGTCAATGATGTGGTGGTAACAAGTGTGAGAGAAACCACCAATAATGATAATGGCTCTCAAAGTGCACTCGGTACAATCCATAAAATGTGAATAAGTGATATGAAGTCGAACATTGCACGGAATCGTTACGATCGAAGGCCAATGATGCAACTTTGTCATCCAAGGCGAGAAACACCTGCCATTAAGGCATGGCGATTCCAAAGTAACGACGGATTCTAGATCAAATTCCTAGATGATGAGTTGTCGTCGATAGAAAGTGATGCGTCGTAAGCAGACTCACGACACGAAATCATAGATCAAGTTTTGAGAGAAATTTTTTCGCAAGGGCCGACTCGGGGATGGTCAACGCAAATGGAGAAAAATGTTTGCGGATGAATGGTTTATTTGACTTTCTCTTGAACACATAACAACCCACTGAGATGGTTTGGTAACGATTTGCCTAAGCTAATACCCGGAAAGCACATTTGAAGACCTTGATGTGGTTTGATTAAGCGATAGGCAGTATTTTCCCAACCCAGAGTAGAAGTGTAACAAAGTGTCGTGTTCAAAAGAGTGGTATCTTTGTTTTTTTAAATCAAATTGTAACAAATGAATTCATTTTCTCTCTTTTCCCCCACCATTTTTCGGCAAGTACCTCTTTATTTTTGACAAGCTTGAGATAACATTTTCTTGTTTATAAGCTCATCCTTGGGATGGGTCCAACATGGTTAAAATTGAACCCTAAGAAGAGTGGTATGTTCTGTTTGTAATCGACGGGTCCTTTCTTGTTAAATTTTAACGAGTCCGAGTATAGGAGAAACTCGGTGTTTTTTCATTTTTAGGGAGTCGAAGAAAAAACTTGAAAACTCCATGGGTGTGCTTTTTCGTAATTTTAGTTTCTCTGCTACGAAAAGACGATAAAAATAATACGTGAGAGAGAACTCTATTGACCATGATTAGTCATCGTATACCTTTTTCGTAAATAGTCCATTTCGATGCAGGAAAAGAGGTAAACTTATCTTGAAGGAATGACTGTTCATTTCCTTTAACGAAGTTCGAATAGTCAAGTACTTGGCAATATTTTCATTTTTTGAGAAGTACGAAAAGGGCTTAAAGAGAAATCCATGATTTTTCTTTTTCATAAATTTTAAAGAGCCCCAAAAAAGTGATAAAAGTATACTCTTCGTCAAAAATGACCATTTCACGCAGAAAAAATCCGAGTATTCTGCACAAAAAACTCAAAAAATTAAACGTACATGCGTCGATAATAAAAAATATTTTGAAAAAACCATCTTTTTAAAGTGAAAAAATAAACAAATTTAAACTTCATTTATTCAAAAAAAGCTTATATTTTCCAAATTAGTTTTTCACTGAACTTTGAGTTTGGAGTGAAAATTTAGAGCTTTTGGCAACGCTCCCGAGAAGATTCCGAACAAACCGCAGCGCAGTTGAAATCGAAAACTGTCTGCTCCGGGGTAATCCGAATCCTCTTTTCCTTGCTTTTCATCCATTCATTTCCTTAATTTAGGTTTAAAATTCATTTTTTGGAGAGGAAATAGGTTCAAAATTCTACCCTCAGGGGTCCGCGGAGTAAGACACACAGATACTTTCGGACCCCGACATTTTCTTACAAAGAAAAATGTCATGGCCACCTGACTTTACAGCACGAGCCGTGCGCGAGCAGCCTACGCTTGTCTCTAAACAAAAGGTGCGGGGGGCGTCGTGAAGAATTTAAAAACATAATTTCTTCCCAAATTACCCAATAAATGATTCTAATCTTTCATTTTGCTCATTGCAGGATATTTACAATGCTTATTTGGTGGGAATGTGGACATGAGGAGGTGGATGAAGTGCAATTATTCATCGCTGCCTACATTACAAGTTTTAAGAACATGCGAGCTACTTAAATTACGGGCTATCGGTGGCATGAGAGCTCAAGTAGACCTTCTCACTTGGTTGGTAATCAAGTGGGATGTACGAGACCATTGTTTTATGATTGGAGGCAACTGACTCGAAAGGTGAGATAGAGGACATATATTTTTTGGTCGGTTTGTCTAAAAGAGGCAAACCACTTTCTCTATTTGGGGGCTAGGCCAAATGGCCAGATGCGCAATCGCTTGCCAATTAGAGTTTTTCAATGATGAGGCCAATCCTAAAGAACGGACGGATTGATATCAAAACTATCATCGAGTCACGAATTAAAAAGTGGTTGCATTTACCGTAACTCAGAGTTATGTGGAAGTGCAGCTTTTTCACGTTGCTACTGGATCTCAAATGCAGTTGCGATGAGATTGTTTCCGAGGCACCATATTCAGGCGGGTGCGAGGTAGTGTTGGCTAACATCAAAGAGCCGAGCTAACTAGAGAAAATAACGGGAAGTTAAATAACCGAATATGGATCAATCGTAGTTAATTTTTCTCTAGAGAGGATTCCTCTGCGGCTGCAACATATTCCAATTGATCTTTCGGTAGAGCTCAAGAGCCTCGAGATCGTTCGATGGGTTTGCTAAAATGGCCCAGTCACAATGAGGGTATAGAGATTGTTCGATTTCTGACATACTTCCATTGGCTAGAGCACCAACTCTTTGTGATGGCGATTTGTCCTTATATGCGGATACTAGATTTCCCATGGCAATCGAGATATGCCACTTCCTCCGGGAGTTCGGTGGGATGATTTAGGTAAAAATCTTTTTGACATGCTCTAACTTCTAATTTTTAGTTTTGTTTTTTAAATCATCCAGCGATAACAAAAATTTCAAATGTAGATGTGGGTCCACGTCGACCAATCACTCTCCACCCCTTTCGAGAGGAGGCAAAGGGATGCGATAGCACCACCACCACCACCACGGGATCGGACAACGAGAGATCCTTATTGACTTGGAACATCATTTGGAGCGGCTAACTATGGACATCCACCGACACTCCCATATATGACATTCCACTTCGTTTACTGGAGATATTTCATTGGTGTTCCTGGACAATTCGGGAGATTCTCCCGAGTAGAGTGGCACGAGATGTAGTATATTATCATGATCATTACCACGGATATTGGATGATCGATTGTATGACTCATATCATTTTTATGTCAACGTTTTCGATCATAAAGTGTTTTTAACCTATGATCGAGGATGATGTACTATTTTTGAAACACTACTCTATGCTATGATATAGCTATTATTTCCGATACTGTCTAATCATATTATTGAATGTTGATTTACGATTTTATTATTGCAAATTTATGTTTATAACACTAGAAGCTATTGCATATGCTAATGTGTTTAAACTTCTTGGAATGTTTTGATACTCAATATAATCAAATTCTCGTTATAATAGACGAACTCTTAAAAAATAATCTTAATAACACTGGGTTTCTAATGGCATACACTCGATTTAATTGTAATACGAGCGAGTTCAGAATCTAGCCTAACGATCAAACTCCGAATTCCAAATGAAATGGATTCGCATAATAACTCAATAAGCTGTGTTATATTCTGCAATATTGTTCGTTTTTTGATCGAGACTTACCCCCATGCATAGATACTAACTCGTCGGTGGGTGAATAAATAACCCAAGGCTGCGGAAGAGATGTTCCATGTACTATGACAAGCGCCATCAGCAAAACCAATGTATGTTTGAAAAGACGTCGACATCCGCAATATCAAGAGTAATCCAGGATAAGAAGGAATAGTAGTAAAAGCACACTTACGCTAGGCACACGTTTCTAATCTACAACACACCAGCTAGAAAATAACTAATATACGAGAAAATATCTCCACACAAAAATCAAGCGTAATATCTCTTCGAGATAAAGCCCATTTCTAGGTTTTCCTAAAGATACCCCTGTCAAAATCAATCAATTCATAGGCCCCTTTTGCAAAGTCTGTCGCTTGAAAATATAAGGACCATGCCACATGGGTTCAAATTTTCCAGACCCCTAGATTATTGTTAGCTTGATCATATATCAAAACTAGGTCTCCTTTTGAAAAAATTATGAGATGTAACACTTCTATCACACTAAGCTTTTCATTCGTTTTGCATGAGTCTCGGTAGCTAGTGCGGCGGTGCGCTAATTCTCATCTAATTGAGCCAAGTACAAAAAACATTTCTCCTCTTTAGAATTGGGCTAGTAGTAACTCTATGGCTAGTTGGAGTGACGGTATCTCGCATTCAATGGGTAATACCACTTCTAAACCGTAAACCGGTTGAAAAGGGGTAAAACATGTTGATGTTTTTTGTTGAGGTCCGATATGCCCAAAGTGATAAAAAGAGCATGGTATGCCAATTCGATTTATGAATTCCAATGATTTGTTTGATCATGGTGACTAAAAATTTATTAATTGCTTCAACGAGACCATTATCCTGTGGATAATATGGTGTATGAAACTTGTCATGGTGCGAGGCCAAGTTGGTCGAGTTAGCTCGGTCATCATGATGTTTCGAAAAATGGCTCCGATGTTCAGTAATTATTGCTTGGGGTACACCAAAACGAGAAATCACATGATTGAACATGAAAGTAGCTGCATTTTTTCCATCTGTCGCAAATGTAGGCATCGCCTCGGCCCATTTGTAAAATAA